>JAPQNM010000022.1:15643853-15703853 GCA_029783475.1 Metacarcinus magister
GGAGAGTGATGAGAGAGGAGAGAGAGAGAGAGAGTGAGACGGAGTACGAGAGAGGAGATGAGAGCAGAGAGAGACGAGCAGAGAGAGAGAGAGGAGATGAGAGAGAGAGCTGAGTGACGACGAAGTTCCGAGAGATGAATGAGAGAGAGAGAGAGAGAGTGACGATTGAGAGACTCTTGAGTGAGAGAGAGACGAGAGAGAGAGAGTAGAGACGAGAGAGCGAGAGAGCGGACGGATGAGAGAGAGGAGAGAGAGAGCGGAGGGAGGGACGAGGAGAGCGAGGAGGAGACGAGGGAAAGAGATGAGCAGAGAGAGAATGAGACGTGAGAGAGAGAGGAGACGAGAGGAAGACGAGAGAGATGAGAGAGAGAGGAGAGAGAGACGATGAGAGAGAGAGGTAGACGATGAGATCGACGAGATGAGAGCGAGAGAGAGGAGAGCGAGATGAGCGAGAGACGATGGAGAGGAGAGGAGAGGAGAGAGAGAGAGAGAGAGGTGGACCGAGAGTTGATGGGAACGAGGAGACGGAGAGACGAAGAGAGATGAGCTGGAGATGAGACGAGGGACGAGAGACGAGTGAGATGGAGAGAGAGAGTGAGAGTGAGGACGTAAGGAGCGCGAGAGAGAGACGAGGAGACGAGAGAGGAGAGGAGAGAGAGTGAGAGAGAGAGAGAGGGATGATGGGAGAGAGCATGAGGTAGAGAGACCGAGCGAGAGATGAGACGATGAGAGATGACGAGAGAGATGAGACCGACGAGATGATGAGAGAGAGAGAGAGAGAGCGTGAGAGAGACGAGGGAGAGGAGACGGAGATGAGAGAGAGGCAGCGAGCGACGACGAGAGAGCCGAGACGGAGAGAGGATGAGACGATGATGAGAGAGCGCGAGAGGTAGAGAGACGAGAGAGGAGAGAGAGAGAGAGGAGAGAGAGAGGAGATGATGAGGAGATGAGGACGATGAAGAGAGTACGGAGGAGCAGATGAGAGGAGATGAGAGTGAGACGACGAGATGAGGAGCAGCAGAGAGTGAGAGGAGCGGAAGAGAGAGACGAGATCGAGAGAGAGAGAGAGAGAGAGAAGAGATGAGAGAGATGGAGAGATGGAGCATTCGCGAGCGACCGATGACGAGAGAGACACGAAGAGGGATGAGTGATGAGAGAGAAGAGGGAGAGAGCAGAGAGAGAGGGAGCGAGAGATGAGAGAGCATTGACAGAGGAGAGTGCGGATGAGAGAGAATGGGAGCAGAGAGAGAGAGCTGAGAGAGAGACGAGAGAGTGAGAGAGATCGAGAGGAGAGAGAGAGGGAGGATGAGGAGAGATGAGAGAGGATAGTTGAGTGAGAGGAGAGAAGAGAGCGAGGAGGAGACGAGAGGATAAGAGAGACTTGGCTGGAGAGAGGAAGAGAGAGAGAGGGAGAGAGAGGAGAGACGAGAGTGAGAGAGGACAGGAGTGAGAGTGGAGGATGAGAGTGAGAGGGGATAGAGAGAGGAGAGAGGTGAGTGAGGAGAGAGGATGGAGATGAGAGAGAGGGAGGAGGAGAGCGAAGTGATGGAAGGAGAGAGGAGATGAGAGGGGATGAGGAGGAGTAGAGAGGGAGAGGGAAGAGAGGAGGTAAGGAGAGTCGAAGAGTTGTGAGGGATGAGCGAGAGCGAGACGGAGACGATGGAGAGAGGAAGAGAGAAGAGAAGGAGAGGAGGATGAGGATGAGGAGAGAGATGGGAGAGAGAGGAGGAGGGGGAGGAGAGAGATGAGGAGGGGAAGGGAGAGGGAAGAGAGGAGAGACGGAGAGTGAGGATTTTGAGGAGAGTTGGATTGGGAGGGAGAGAGAGAGGGGGAGAGAGGATTCGTTGGAGACGGTTGAAGGAGAGTAGGCGAGATAAGATTGAGGAGGGGAGAGGAGGATGAGAGAGTGAGAGGGAGAGATGACTATGAGGAGATGAGTTGAGGGAAGAGGAAGAGATGAGAGAGGGAGAGATTAGATGGAGGTGAGAGAGAGTTAGGGGGGGGGGGGGAGAGATGGAGGAGAGATAGAGAGGTTAGTAGGGAGAGGTAGAGGAGAGAGAGAGGTTGAGGAGTATTGGAGAGGAGATGGGAGAGGAGCGAATGAGATGAGAGCAGCGAGAGAGAGTGAGGTAGGTGGACGATAGTATGGGAGGGCCGATGGTGTGACTATTGAAGGAGTGCGAGAGTTTGAGAGGGGGGGAGAGTGAGATAAGAGAGAGAGAGTAGATGAGAGGAGATGGAGTGACATGGACGAAGGAGAGGTGAGTGAGAGAGATGAAGAGAGGGAGAGGAGATGATGGAGAGGAGAGAGAGAGGACGGGAGGGGAAGAGAGAGGGGAGGATGGAGAGAGGGAGGAGGGCAGGAGAGATGGGAGAGATGATAGAGATGGAGAGACGAGGAGAGGGGAGGAGAGAGAAGAGAGTGGATGAGAGAGATGAGAATGAGTTTGAGGAAGGAGAGATGGAAGATTGGATGAGGAAGAGAGAGAATAGAAAGAGAGGGAGAGAAGATGGAGGAGAGAGGATGGGATTTGAGAGGAGTTGGGCTGAGGGAGGAGATGAGAGAGGGGAGACGAGGATAGAGAGAGAGTGAGAAGAGAGAGGACGGACGAGGAGAGAGACGAAGACTAGTGACAGAGGATTTGTCGGATGCGAGGAGGATGGTAAAGAAGCAGATGGAGAGTGTGACGAGGGCAGGAGACGATAGATGAGAGGATGAAGAGAAGTGGAGGAGTCGAGCACGAGATGTTGACGAGAGAGAGATTGGAGAGAATCAGAGTCTGGATGACCGACGAGAAGAGTGGAGAACCGTCGAGGAGAGAGGAGAGGGAGAAAGACGGAAGGCACAGATTGCGAGAGGGATCCGAAGAGTGAAGGTGAGAAGACCGGATGGATTGATTGCTTCTCTCGGTTTGGGAAGACCAGAATGGAGAGGAGAGAGAGAGAATCTGAGATATGACCGAGAGACGAGAATGTGTTGAACGCGGAGAGCGAACGGATCCGAGTGCGGAGGACTGAGTGGTGCGAGACGTGGCTGGGATGAGGAGAGCGGTGAGGATCTTAGGAGAGAGAGTGATGCACTCCGAGTGTGAGAGAAGAGAGTGAGAGGAGAGCTCGAGAGAGGAGTTTGAGCAGAGGCGGGAGAGAGCGTAGAGAAGAGGGTGGGATGAAGAGAGACAGAGATGTACGAAGATGAAGATGTATGGACGGGTGAAGGGAGGGTGGAGACGAGAGACGAGAGAGTGACGATACCAGAGCGAAGAAAGAGTAGAGAGGCGGGTGAGAGAGTGGGATGAGGATACCGAAGAGAGAGGAGACTGCGAGAAGTTCAGAGAGGTGACGGAGAGGTCTGGTGATTGGAAGGAGGGACGACGATGAGACTGATAAGGACCGACTAGAGAGAGCGAGTCAGGGAGATTAGCGAGGAGAGGAGAGAGAGGGAGAGATTGGACGAGTGTGAGAGAGAGGTGAGATAGAGATGTGAGGATGTGAGAGAGAGAGAGAGAGGAGAGAGAGAGAGGGAGAGAGGTGAGAGATGATGGGATGAGGAGGGAGATGAAGAAGGGATGAGCGAGAAGAGAGGAGGCGGGAGTTTGATTTGTGGGAAGATTTGAGAGAGAGAAGTGAGAGAGCGAGGAGCGAGAGAGAGGGGGAGAGAGGTGGAGAGTGGAGAGATGACGTAGAGGGATGGAGAGAGAAGGAGAGTAGGAGTCGTGATGAGTGAGAGAGAGAAGGAGATTGTGAGGTTGGATGATGAGAGAGGAGAGAGAGGGAAGTGGTGGAGGAGAAGATCTGAGAGAGAGAGATGGAGAGAGGGAGAATGAGAGTATGAGAGGAGAGATGGAGTTGATTGAGGAGTAGAGAGAGAGAGGAGAGAGGACGAGAAGAGAGTGAGAGGTGAGAAGAGGAATGATTGAGAGAGAGAGATTGAGAGATGTAGATTAGGATGAAGGTGCCGATAAGAGAGAAGAGAGAGGGAGAGATGAGAGAGGTGATTAGAGTTGGATAGATAGAGGGAGAGAGAAGGATGAGAGAGATGAGAGGAGGAGATGAGAGAGAGATGAGGAGGAGAGAGAGAGAGGGAGGAGGGAGAGATTTGGAGAGTGGAGAGGAGAGGAGATGGGAGAGGGAGGAGTAGGAGTGGAGGAAGATGTAGTTGAGGAGATGAGATGAGGATTGAGTAGGAGAGAGAGGAATGAGAGAAGGGGAGATTGGAGGTGGGTGAGGGAGAGAGGACGAGATTAGGAGACGAAGGGAGAGAGAGGGAGAGGTGGAGGAGTAGAGAGGGGAGAGAGTAGAGAGGAGAGGATGAGAGATGGATAGAGAGGAGAGGATTTTTTTTTTTTTTTGATGGAGGATGATGATGATTAGGTGATTGGATGAGAGAGAGAGAGATGAGAGTTTAGGGAGAGAAGAGAGAGAAGAGGTGAGGGAGAGAGGATCGATGAGAGTGAGAGGAGTTAGTATGAAGAGATGGAGAGGCGGAGAGATCGGGAGGAGGAGAGATGGATGAGAGATGGAGAGAGAGAGAATTTGGAGAGGGGAGTGTGAGTCTGAGAGAGGATGAGAGAGAGGGACGTGAGAGGCGAGAGGAGAAAGAGACGAGAGAAGAGAGAGAGTGGAGAAGAGAGAGAGAGAAGAGAGGAGGGCGAGAGAGAGAATGAGGATGAGGAAGAGAGAGGAGAGAGGAGGGGAGGAGAGAGAGAGCGGAAAGGAGTGGAGAGAGAGAAGAGCGAGAGAGTAGAGGAGGAAGGAGAGGAGGAGGGGAGAGAGAGAGAGGGAGAGAGTAGAGAGAGAGGGATGAGAGAGTGAGAGAGAGAGGAGAGAGGAGAGGGAGAGGTAGGGAGAGAGAGAGATGAGTGGAGAGAGTGAGGGAGAGAGAGAGGAAGAGGAGAGTGATGAGATTGAGAGAGAGAGAGAGAGCACGAGGGGATTGAAGGAGAGGGAGAAGAGAGAGATGAGAGGCGACGAGAGAAGGAGATGAGAGGGAGCGAGAGGAGAGAGGGGAGGAGGGAGAGAGATGAGAGCGACTGAGAGGAGCAAGGAGAGAGAAGAGTGGAGGATGAGAAGAGAGGAGAAGATAGAGGGAGAGAGAGAGAGAGAGAGGGAGAGTTATGCGAGGATGGTGAGGAGCGAGAGCGGAGAGGGAGGAGGAGGAGTGAGAGAGAGGAGACGAGGTGATGAGAGGAGGGAGAGGACTGAGATGATGAGGAGAAGATGAGGAGAGAGAGAGAGAGTTGAGGAGAGGAGAGAGAGATGAGAAGATGAGAGAGAGGAGAGAGAGAGATGAGAGGAAAGAAGATGATTGGAAGAGAGAGATGTAGAGAGGAGAGATTTGAGAGAGAGAGAGGAGAGACGAGAAGACGGAGGAGGGATGAGATTTTCTTTGCGTCGAGGGACGACTTCTCTCTTCGAATGAGAGGTGATGAGGAGAGCGAGAGAGAGAGGAGATACGCGACGAGAGCGGAGCCTATGGCTCTGCGTGACGTATGAGCGAGTCCCTCGAGATTCTGAGGAGCGACCTTGACAGATAGAGAGAAGAGACGATGATAGCAGAGAACTGCTCTCGGAGAGAAAGACACGATAGTGGCTCAGAAGTAACCGATTGGACGATGAGATGAGAGAGACCTGACCCGACACTCACTGAGACGATTTCGTTTGAGGAGAGAAGCGAAACGAGAGAGCACGAGACCTGAGCCTCGCGACGAGGAGCCGACAGATGATGTGAGCGAGGACACGAGCTGGAGATGGCCCGATATGAGACGGATACTGGCGCGACCTGTACCGTCGGAGGACAGAGACTTGTAGTCCGACAGAGGCATCGTTCGTATGAGACGCGCCTGCTGAGAGATCACGTTGGACTGTACTGAGGAGAGGGAGAGCGACGGATGGGGAGATGGACGGGGAGAGAGAGAAGCGCCGAGTGCGAAGAGCCGGTAGACTAGTCGCTACGGGGGGGGGGGGGGACGAGCACGAGGCACGTGACGCGTTCGGATCGACGACCTGTAGGACAAGCACGAGAGACTGCCTTCGAGACGAGAGAGGATTGAGAGAGGAAGAGTGAGAGAGAGAAGGAGGTGGGAGAGGTGAGAGGGATCGAGGAGAGAGGATATGAGGAGAGGGAGGAGAGACGAGAGAGGAGAGGGAGGAGAGGAGGGGGCGGCAGACCGAGAGAGGAGGCGAGACGTAGCGAGACCTAGGCAGAGAGGAGCCCAAGATGGAATTTAGCCGATCGGAAGACTTTATCTTGTGGAGATGATGCAAAACCTGACTTCTAGAAGGGAGAGAGGGATGGGGCGACAGCGCATTTGATGGATTGAGCGTGCGAGTCCCAACTCCAGTACTCAAAGGGATGGATAGAGATGGTGCAGGGAGTGAGAGTAGGGAGAGGGAGGACGAGAGATACGGAGTCAGAGTGTTGAGAGGAGGGGAGAGAGAGATGAGGAGAGGAGAGAGGTGAGGAGGGGTGGATGGGAGAGGGTGGAGACGTAGTAGGGATGAGGTATGCCGAAGACCTACGAAGCATCACAGGGAGTAATGGGGAAGAGAAGCTATTGAGGAGGAGTGAGGGAGGGGGCGGGGGGGAGGTGCGGAGGTGAGGGGGAGACACGAGCACAACACATACGCACTGCTAGGGACAACGCTTGGAACAGAATCGATCATGATCGACCGATTCTGAGAGGGAGGACGACGAAGGACTGTGAGAGAATTTGCCGAGTGAGTCTGATGGATCCGACGACGAAGGCTTGACGATAGTCGGTTCTTGAAGATAGAGATTTGAAGTCTTGAGTGGCTTTTGTATTAGAAGCAAAAACAGACGTATATGATTGCGATGAATCATTGTAGGAAACTAGACCGGATATAGTGACTGGTTAAGAGTGGACTGAGACTTGATGTGTTAAGTGGGAGGTAGACGTTGCATTGTGTGAGAGAGGGAGGTGGGAGGGAGGAGCTAGCGTGGGAGAGAAGTGAGGGAGAGAGACGAAGAGTTCGATGATTTAGATGAGAGATGATGAGAGAGGTGAGAGAGCCGATTGTGACGAGACTCGGATAGATATGTAGGATGCGAGGAGGAGTGAGACGAGAGAAGGATATGTGTGTGTGGTGAGAGAGAGGACTGAGAGGGAGGGAGATTGGAGCGGAGTGAGAGAGAAGAGAATGATTTCTGATTCTGTCGGAGGAAGTGACTATTCAGCTGGAGGTTATGAGGATGCATTGTCTTTTTCCTCTGAGTTAGAGGAGTGAATGAGTAGGAGCGATGTGGATAGCATCGAGTCTGAGAGAGATGGGAGATGACGAAGAGGGGTGATGGAGAGGAGAGTTGAGTGGATTGAGAGGAGTGATGAGACGTGTTGGTGGGAGATCGAGTGGAGGTGAGAGGTGAGGAGATGGAGCGTGGAGAGTAGAGACGCTTGAGGCATTGTGAATTGAGGGAGAGGAGAGAGATTAGATGAGTTTTATGAGAGAGAGTTGGACGAGAGGGAGGAGAGGAGGATGGAGGGGAGGGAGGAGAGAGAGTGAGAGGAGAGGGAGAGAGAGAGCTTGGGAAGAGGAGAGATGGGTGATGAGAGAGCTGAGAGAGTATGGAAGAGAGTAGGTACTGGCGCTGGAGAGAACGGGATTGAGCCAGGGAGGATAGAGAGGTACTGAGATGATGAAGGTGGATTGATGGTGGATGAGTTGGATGAGGATGTGATGAAGATGGGAAGGAGGGAGTGAGAGTCTGTGAGTGATGGGATGAGCGTGACGAGAGGAGAGAGACTGATTGAGAGAGCGGTACGGAGAGACGAAGATGGAGCGGAGGATCGATTGAGTTTAGAGACCGAGAGAGAGGAGGAGACGAGTGAGATCGAGAGAGAGAGACGCGAGTACGCACGAATGAGATGTGATGATGAGACAGAGTGACGAGACGAGGAGAGAGAGAGAGACGACGATGAGAGGATCGACACACTGCTGAGCGAGAGGATGGAGAGACGAGCAGAGGAGATGAGGAGATGGGACTGCCGAGAGCCGAGGAGAGGGGAGAGAGGGATTGAGAGGGTATGAGACGATGAGATGAGATGTGATGAGCCGATGAGCGAGACGATGAGCTCCGAGAGAGGAGAGAGAGAGCGAGAGAGAGTGAGAGAGGGATGATGATGAGGGACGAGGCGAGATGTACATTGACCGGGAGAGAGAGAGTCGGAGCGGAGGAGTAGAGAGATGCGAGCGCCAGAGCGACGAGTTGAGGATGAGGAGAGAGAGAGAGAGAGGAGCTCAGAGTGAGACAGCAGCGATCGAGGGAGAGAGAGAGAGAGAGAGAGAGAGAGAGAGGAGAGAGAGAGAGAGAGAGAGAGAGAGAGAGAGAGAGAGAGAGGAGAGAGAGAGAGAGAGAGAGAGAGAGAGAGAGAGAGAGGAGAGAGAGAGAGAGAGAGAGAGAGAGAGAGAGAGAGAGAGAGAGAGAGAGAGAGAGGAGAGAGAGAGAGAGAGAGAGAGAGAGAGAGAGAGAGAGAGAGAGAGAGAGAGGAGAGGAGAGAGAGAGAGAGAGAGAGAGAGAGAGAGAGAGAGGAGAGAGAGAGAGAGAGAGAGAGAGAGAGAGGAGAGAGAGAGAGAAGAGAGAGAGAGAGAGAGAGAGAGAGAGGAGAGAGAGAGAGAGAGAGAGAGAGAGAGAGAGAGAGAGAGAGAGAGAGAGGAGAGAGAGAGAGAGGAGAGAGAGAGAGAGAGAGAGAGAGAGAGAGAGAGAGAGAGAGAGGAGAGAGAGAGAGAGAGAGAGAGAGAGAGAGAGAGAGAGAGAGAGAGAGAGAGAGAGAGAGAGAGAGAGAGAGAGAGGAGAGAGAGAGAGAGAGAGAGAGAGAGAGAGAGAGAGAGAGAGAGAGAGAGAGAGAGAGAGGAGAGAGAGAGAGAGAGAGAGAGAGAGAGAGAGAGAGAGAGAGAGAGAGAGAGAGGAGAGAGAGAGAGAGAGAGAGAGAGGAGAGAGAGAGAGAGAGAGAGAGAGGAGAGAGAGAGAGAGAGAGAGAGAGAGAGAGAGAGAGAGAGAGAGAGAGAGAGGAGAGAGAGAGAGAGAGAGAGAGAGAGAGAGAGAGAGAGAGAGAGAGAGAGAGAGAGAGAGAGAGAGAGAGAGGAGAGAGAGAGAGAGGAGAGAGAGAGAGAGAGAGAGAGAGAGAGAGAGAGAGAGAGAGAGAGAGGAGAGAGAGAGAGAGAGAGAGAGAGAGAGAGAGAGAGAGAGAGAGAGAGAGAGAGAGAGAGAGAGAGAGAGAGAGAGAGAGAGAGAGAGAGAGAGAGAGAGAGAGAGAGAGAGAGAGAGAGAGAGAGAGAGAGGAGAGAGAGAGAGAGAGAGAGAGAGAGGAGAGAGAGAGAGAGAGAGGAGAGAGAGAGAGAGAGAGAGAGAGAGAGAGAGAGAGAGAGAGAGAGAGAGAGAGAGAGGAGAGAGAGAGAGAGAGAGAGAGAGAGAGAGAGAGAGAGAGAGAGAGAGAGGAGAGAGAGAGAGAGAGAGAGAGAGAGAGAGAGGAGAGAGAGAGAGAGAGAGAGAGAGAGAGAGAGAGAGGAGAGAGAGAGAGAGAGAGAGAGAGAGAGAGAGAGAGAGGAGAGAGAGAGAGAGAGAGAGAGAGAGAGAGAGAGAGAGAGAGAGAGAGAGAGAGAGAGAGGAGAGAGAGAGAGAGAGAGAGAGGAGAGAGAGAGAGAGAGAGAGAGAGAGAGAGAGGAGAGAGAGAGAGAGAGAGAGAGAGAGAGAGAGAGAGAGAGAGAGAGAGAGAGAGAGAGAGAGAGAGAGAGAGAGAGAGAGAGAGAGAGAGAGAGAGAGAGAGAGAGAGAGAGAGAGAGAGAGAGAGAGGAGAGAGAGAGAGAGAGAGAGAGAGAGAGAGAGAGAGAGAGAGAGAGAGAGAGAGAGAGAGAGGAGAGAGAGAGAGAGAGAGAGAGAGAGGAGAGAGAGAGAGAGAGAGAGAGAGAGAGAGAGAGGAGAGAGAGAGAGAGAGAGAGAGAGAGAGAGAGAGAGAGAGAGAGAGGAGAGAGAGAGAGAGAGAGAGAGAGAGAGAGAGAGAGGAGAGAGAGAGAGAGAGAGAGAGAGAGAGAGAGAGAGAGAGAGGAGAGAGAGAGAGAGAGGAGAGAGAGAGAGAGAGAGAGAGGAGAGAGAGAGAGAGAGAGAGAGAGAGAGAGAGAGGAGAGAGAGAGAGAGAGAGAGAGAGAGAGAGAGAGAGAGAGGAGAGAGAGAGAGAGAGAGAGAGAGAGAGAGAGAGAGAGAGAGAGAGAGAGAGAGAGAGAGAGAGAGAGAGAGAGAGAGAGAGAGAGAGAGAGAGAGAGAGAGAGAGAGAGGAGAGAGAGAGAGAGAGAGAGAGAGAGAGGAGAGAGAGAGAGAGAGAGAGAGAGAGAGAGAGAGAGAGAGAGAGAGAGAGGAGAGAGAGAGAGGAGAGAGAGAGAGAGAGAGAGAGAGGAGAGAGAGAGAGAGAGAGAGAGAGAGAGGAGAGAGAGAGAGAGAGAGAGAGAGAGAGAGAGAGAGAGAGAGAGAGAGAGAGAGAGAGAGAGAGAGAGAGAGAGAGAGGAGAGAGAGAGAGAGAGAGAGAGAGAGAGAGAGAGAGGAGAGAGAGAGAGAGAGAGAGAGAGAGAGAGAGAGAGAGAGAGAGAGGAGAGAGAGAGAGAGAGAGAGAGGAGAGAGAGAGAGAGAGAGAGAGAGAGAGAGAGGAGAGAGAGAGAGAGAGAGAGAGAGAGAGAGAGAGAGAGAGAGAGAGAGAGAGAGAGAGAGAGAGAGAGAGAGAGAGAGAGAGAGAGAGAGAGAGAGAGAGAGAGAGAGAGAGAGAGAGAGAGAGAGAGAGAGGAGAGAGAGAGAGAGAGAGAGAGAGAGAGAGAGAGAGAGAGAGAGAGAGAGAGGAGAGAGAGAGAGAGAGAGAGAGAGAGAGAGAGAGAGAGAGAGGAGAGAGAGAGAGAGAGAGAGAGAGAGAGAGAGAGAGAGGAGAGAGAGAGAGAGAGAGAGAGAGAGAGAGGAGAGAGAGAGAGAGAGAGAGAGAGAGAGAGAGAGAGAGAGAGGAGAGAGAGAGAGAGAGAGAGAGAGAGAGGAGAGAGAGAGAGAGAGAGAGAGAGAGAGAGAGAGGAGAGAGAGAGAGAGGAGAGAGAGAGAGAGAGAGAGAGAGAGAGAGAGAGGAGAGAGAGAGAGAGAGAGAGAGAGAGAGAGAGAGAGAGAGAGAGAGAGAGGAGAGAGAGAGAGAGAGAGAGAGAGAGAGAGAGAGAGAGAGAGAGAGAGAGAGAGAGGAGAGAGAGAGAGGAGAGAGAGAGAGAGAGAGAGAGGAGAGAGAGAGAGAGGAGAGAGAGAGAGAGAGAGAGGAGAGAGAGAGAGGAGAGAGAGAGAGAGAGAGAGGAGAGAGAGAGAGGAGAGAGAGAGAGAGGAGAGGAGAGAGAGAGAGAGAGGAGAGAGAGAGAGAGAGAGGAGAGAGAGAGAGAGAGGAGAGAGAGAGAGAGAGGACGAGAGAGAGAGAGAGAGAGAGCGAGAGGAGAGAGAGGAGGAGAGAGAGAGAGGATGAGAGAGAGAGAGAGAGAGGAGAGAGAGAGAGAGAGAGAGGAGAGAGAGAGAGAGAGAGAGAGAGAGAGAGAGAGGAGAGAGGGGAGAGGAGGAGAGAGAGAGAGAGAGAGAGAGAGAGAGAGAGAGAGAGAGAGAGAGAGAGAGAGAGAGAGAGAGAGAGAGAGAGAGAGAGAGAATGAAGTGGAAAGTTGGACTGTACTGTACTTCCAAGACTTCCACAGTCATGACGTGTGTGCTGGCTAAGGAAGGCTTGGACCTTCCTTTATGATGGTGCGTCAAAACTTTCGTAAGTATTAACTTCATCATCAAGAGAAAACATCCAGCTTAAATACACCATGTTCTAACTAATCTTGAGGCGTCTAAAGCTGTTTAAAGCCACAGACAGGTTAATTCTACTTCCCTCACATTCTTGCGCCGCACGATGCACGTGTATGTGTGGTTACAGGCAATGGATAACCCATGGTATAACTGGTGTAGTATTTGTTCTCTGAGTGTAATCAAATATAATTGAGTAAATTGAAAAAAACATTTTGGGAGAAGAACAAAGATTTACGTAGACAAAAAAAGGACTTTAGTCTCTGTCTTTGGTGGTATGAGCGTCACTCAGTCACGCACTCACTAAACTTCACCACTGGGCCTTCCAGCTGTTCCTGCTGCACTCCAGTCCTCGGGGGGAGCCTTCGTGTCCTGGGGAAGAAGTGTGCTCACCCTCGGCCTGGCGCGTGGAGAGGTTGGTCACTTTGGAAGGGACAGTAAGTGTGACGGTGACGGAGAGTTGTAGCTGCCACGCCCGCTCTCATTCCTGCCGCCGCCAGCCTCGCCCTGTCACCCTGCACAAGGGCACGCCTCTGCAAACCACACTGGATCTGGGAGACTGTCAGGGACACTGTCCACATGGTGAGCACACACTTTTCCTCGTATCTTTATTTCTTGTTCTATTATTGTGTGTACTTATGTTTCTCCCTTCTCATTAAAAACACTTCTTAAATAAGTGGGTACTGAGCATAATATAGGCCTCGTAAGTGGACATCTGCATATGTTATATGAATATGTAGTTTTCAAAAGATTTGCTACTTATCATACAGTTAGTACATACACTCTTAGTAACATAGTGAGCTAAGAACAAGTGGTATGTTTGCTGCAGAGTTGGGGTGCCGAGCCAGCAAGTCCAGGACAGTGGCGGTGGAAGGACCTAATGGTGAGTAGTACAAGCCATCATTAACTATTAAGAGTTGATGAACTATTAGGAGTGTGGGTTAATGAGTATGGGCATGAAGATAGTAAACACACGTATTTAGCGTTCTTTTCTTTATTTCACAAAATAATTTGTGTGTGTGGCTTAGGGTCTGAGTGTGTGACGGTGGTGGATGAGTGTAGCTGTGAGGAGTCTTGCTACCGCTCCTCACTACTGCAGCACGTTTACAACTATACCTCCCCAGACGACCCACAGGCACAGGTAAATGTATACACAGCCCAGAGGGTGTGCCTCAAAGTCAGTTTTCCTCTTAATTGGTTTCCATTTCTTAGGAACAGACAACCAACTCCAGCTTTCTACTTATAATTGCCTATAACAATTATCATCATTATGTACTCTTCTCACACAAAGTTGTTTTTTTTTTATAAACATGTGTTCCTTTTTGCAGGTGATTGATGTTGGTACCTGCATCGGTGAGTGTGACATTATTCCAGAAGATCAGTGCGTGACCAGGTGAGTGTCAAGCAGACTGCGGCTGTTTATAGAAGAACAAAGTCAGTTCATGATAAATCAGCCATTACCAAGCCATCTCTGCTCCCCGAACCTCCCAGCTCTTACATATTCTTGTTCCCCTTACAGAGAGTCGAGCGGAGGCTGCCTCATGTCCTTGGTCAGGAGGAATTCCAGGTGTTCACCTATGAGTCTCAACCAGGTGCAGGTGACTCAGCAAGACGGCACCACACACACCCTCCACACCGTGACACGATGTGGGTGCCTTTAGAACATCAAAAGATGCACGTGGAGCACCGCTCTTCACCAGTGGTCACCGGCCCTCCCTTCACAAAACGCTTGACGTCTAAGACAAAACGCATGTATCAGTATTCATTCAGTTAACTCTGGTGGTGACTGAAAAAAAAAATACCCAAAATTTCCTTTCTCAAGGCCTTCAAATCTCTCCCATTGAATGAGGCTTCCCCTCCAAGAATCTCTGTTCCCAGAAGCTTCATTTACCATGAAATTGACCTCCGATACGTTTTCCCTTCCACGAGACTTCGCCCTCCTTAAGGCTCTCTTCCCATGAGGGTTTTCTTCTACAAAGCTACCGATTCCATGACGTTCCCTCTTCCATGACACTCCCTTGCCATGAAGAATCCTTTTCCCGAAACTCCCACTTCCATAAGATTTCCCTTCCCTCAACACTATCCCTTCTTTAAGGCTCTTTTCCATGTGGCTTAACCTCCACGAAACTTCCCTTTCCACAAAATTTCCATTGCCACGCAACTTCAACTTCCATGAGGCTCTCCCTCTCATGATGTCCTGATGTTCCCCTTTCCATGAGGCTCCCCAATCCATGAGGCTCCCCAATCCATGAGGCTCCCCAACCCATGAGGCTCCCCAATCCATGAGGCTCCCTAATCCATGAGGCTCCCCAATCCATAAGGCTCCCCATTCCATAAGGCTCCCCATTCCATGAGGCTCCCCAATCCATGAGGCTCCCCAATCCATAAGGCTCCCCATTCCATGAGGCTCCTCAATCCATGAGGCTCCCCAATCCATGAGGCTTCCTCTTTTATGAGGCTCCCCAATCTATGAGGCTTCCTCTTTTACGAGGCTCCCCAATCCATGAGGCTTCCTCTTTTATGAGGCTCCCCAATCTATGAGGCTTTCTCTTTTACGAGGCTCCCCAATCCATGAGGCTTCCTCTTTTATGAGGCTCCCCAATCTATGAGGCTTCCTCTTTTACGAGGCTCCCCAATCTATGAGGCTTCCTCTTTTACGAGGCTCCCCAATCCATGAGGCTTTCTCTTTTACGAGGCTCCCCAATCCATGAGGCTTCCTCTTTTATGAGGCTCCCCAATCCATGAGACTCACCATTCCATGAGACTTTCCTTCCATGACGTTTCCCTTTCATGGTGCTTGCTGTTTTTCATGAGGATCCCCTGCCATGAAGCTTCCCTACCATGCGATTCCCTCTTCCATGAGGCGCAATTGCCATGAGGCTTCTCTTTTCATCAGGCTTTCCCTGCCACAAGGCTCCCTTACCATAAGGCTTCCCTTTCATGAGGTTTCCTCTTCCATGAGGCTATATACCTGTGCAGCTTTCTCTTTCATTATGTTTAATCTTCAACGTGGTTTCCCTTTTCATGAGGGCCATCCCTTCCATAAGTACATTCTTCCCCAACACTTGATATTTAAATTATTTCAGTTTCCCAATGCACTATTTTCCGTTTTATTTTGAGCCATGAAAAGATTTCGTTTTCGCACGTCCCTCCTGTCTGCAATAGCCACCTGGGATAGGCTTTCCCCGACCAGTGCTGTGCCTTGAACGAGTACCGGGATGCTTGCAGTCGTTGCTTCGGTTTCACGTTATGCATTAAGGCATTATCACAATCACATGTTTTTGACGACGGAGTATCAACGATAGAGTGATGCCAAATGATGTTTTTTAATATCCAACAGCTCTTATTCTTAAGTATAAACCCTTGTTCTGCCGATGCGATGCCATCTATCAGATGAGCGTTTTCAGCATTGTACAATCGGACACATTGTCGTTCAAAATACATTCCACTCTGATGATGACTTATTAGTATATTCTGCAGTAGCAATATATTATCTACTATTTATTATGTACTGTATTAAATACACTATAATTCGGTCATGGTGTTTCATCAATTCCATTCCGTTGTTTAATAGTGAAATTGAGTAAAAAGAACTGACACAGACACACACACACATACACACACACAAACACACACACATACACACACACACACACACACACACACACACACACACACACACACACACACACACACACCGAAGATAATAAATTGATCCAGTCAGACGCTCTCACATCCTTGATATATAGACATAATCTCTCGTTTTTTCTCATATCTCTCTCTCTCTCTCTCTCTCTCTCTCTCTCTCTCTCTCTCTCTCTCTCTCTCTCTCTCTCTCTCTTCTCTCTCTCTCTCTCCTCTCTCTCTCTCTCTCTCTCTCTCTCTCTCTCTCTCTCTCTTCTCTCTCTCTCTCTCTCTCTCTCTCTCTCTCTCTCTCTCCTCTCTCTCTCTCTCTCTCTCTCTCTCTCTCTCTCTCTCTCTCTCTCTCTCTCTCTCTCTCTCTCTCTCCTCTCTCTCTCTCTCTCTCTCTCTCTCTCTCTCTCTCTCTCTCTCTCTCTCTCTCTCTCTCTCTCTCTCTCTCTCTCTCTCTCTCTCTCTCTCTCTCTCTCTCTCTCTCTCTCTCTCTCTCTCTCTCTCTCTCTCTCTCTCTCTCTCTCTCTCTCTCTCTCTCTCTCTCTCTCTCTCTCTCTCTCTCTCTCGCTCTCTCTCTCTCTCTCTCTCTCTCTCTCTCTCTCTCTCTCTCTCTCTCTCTCTCTCTCTCTCTCCTCTCTCTCTCTCTCTCTCTCTCTCTCTCTCTCTCTCTCTCTCTCTCTCTCTCTCTCTCTCTCTCTCTCTCTCTCTCTCTCTCTCTCTCCTCTCTCTCTCTCTCTCTCTCTCTCTCTCTCTCTCTCTCTCTCTCTCTCTCTCTCTCTCTCTCTCTCTCACACACACACACACACACACACACACACACACACACACACACACACACACACACACACACACATATAACCACTTCACGGAAACTATAAACTGACAAACTAACTTTCCCTTAAGGAGTAAATGGTATGTTAAGGTAAAATAATAATTATATCCTTCGTGTCCCAAAATTTTTTCCCAATAAATGTTCATGGCATGGAGGGAAATAACTTGTTTTCTTTCTTCTTTTTCGCCGCATTGCAGTGAATATATGGAGGTAATTTGACGTGAGTTCTTCAGAGGGAAAGTTGAAAGTCATGACTAGATTTTTGAGTTAGTAAGGGATGATGTGTGTGTGTGTGTGTGTGTGTGTGTGTGTGTGTGTGTGTGTGTGTGTGTGTGTGTGTGTGTGTGTGTGTGTGTGTGTGTGTGTGTGTGTGTGTGTGTGTGTGTGTGTGTGTGTGTGTGTGTGTGTGTGTGTGTGTGTGTGTGTGTGTGTGTGTGTGTAATTCATGGCCTTGAGGTCGGTGGTGGCGGAGGTTATTGAACATACCATGGACAGAGAGACAAGTAAACAAGGAAGTATTACAGAGAATGGATAGTAGAAGATAATTATTGATAAAGATTAGGGAAAAACAGATGAGGTTCTTGGTACATGTAATGAGGAGAGAAGAGTTGAAGAATGTGAGTTTGACTGGAAGAGGGCCTGGAAGCAAAGCGAGGGGAAAAAATAAAGTAAAGTGTGTGGATGGAATTGTAAGGGCGGAAGGTGGAGTATATTCAGGTGGATGTCAGCTGCAAATCACTAGAAATAGAAAGTGTGGCATTCCATGGTCGACAACGTCAGCAGCGGCAGGGTATTGAAGTAAGGTAAGTAAGTAGTTATTGAAACTGAAGGTTACCTGATTCCACACAAACTGGACTTAAAATAGAGGAATTGCAGCCCCTTCTGAGGTATGCTACTGAGTTATGTTTGTTCATCTTTACAAGACATATCTTATATCTTTTTCAGCGGATGGCTCGCATTGACTGTTTTTAATTTACATCACTTAAATATACGACCACATTGTTGAAAGTCATGCAGTAATTTTCATTTTGTTTTGTAGAAAATTATTGACAGTTTTTTCTGCATTATTCTTTTGATTAGTGGCAAGTTCTTTAACATGAAAAAACACAAAATAAAACACCTTATGGGTAATGCAGTGGTGACAGGGAGTGGTGACATTCCCCTTGTAGGTTTGCCGCCCCGTTCACCATAACTTGTTGAGAGTAATGATTCCCTTGCCCTGTGCGCTGTGCCGGCACACGGGTAATCAATTCATCCTTTACAAACCTCCTAATAAAGAAGGATGGATAGATAGACACCTTCGCGAGTTCTCTCCAAAGAGGTGTTTTGGCGTTGAAGCAATCTGGTCTTGTTAATTTAGGACTTAGAACACTTATAACATTTACTTACAAATACTTTATACTGAAATGTAGTTATAAAGAATACCATGAAATCGGGATTTTATATAACTACAGTTAGCGAGAGAATTACTGACAGCCATCAGTCACGTTATAGAGACAGCAACAGATTTTCTCCGCACATGGAAGTCTCACGCTGCTGTAAACATCTGACCTTCGTGAGATCTTTCCCCTCCAGGACCCTTGGCTCGCTGTGCTTCGCAGGCTGGAGGGCAGTGGCCGGGCTGGAGGCGGATGTAAAGTTCACCATCGGGAGATCCTGGATCCCGACATCCTGCAACACATGCCTTCAAAGATATATCGGGAGCCTAAGGAGTACCACAGCTTATCTCCCGCCACCCCCTTGCCACCGCATGCAGCCTGTGTATTTCTTTTAAATGTTAAAGCCTCTTGTGAATGGGGTTTTGTTTTTTGCTTCAACTTGTATCTCCCTTTCTCGAGTTCTATTATCAGCTGTAACTACCAGTCCAAGCCTCTTACAAAACGGTTCCGAAACCATCGAAGCCCCTCTCGCTTGTTTTTTATCAACCATTTGCTAAAACTGAAGTTTATAAACTCGTTTTATCATAATAAGATAATTTTTGTTTTCTTTCTAACCATTTCTCTCTCTCTCTCTCTCTCTCTCTCTCTCTCTCTCTCTCTCTATATATATATATATATATATATATATATATATATATATATATATATATATATATATATAGATATATAGATAGATAGATAGATAGATAGATAGATAGATAGATAGATAGATAGATATGTATACATATATATGATTTTTAAAAAATATTTTTTATTTGTAGTATACTCATCTACTTAGTGCTAGGACGAGGAATGTTCTCGGACCAGGTGGTGTTGGAGCGTCGATGTTGCGGGAGGACGAGACGAATAGCAGAGGCAACATTCCCGGCGTCGTCGTCCAAATGATTACAGTGCGTCAGGGTAGCGAGCCAATTAGACATCAGTATTCTCGCAGGTCCGTGTGATGAGCTGCCACTTATTATTTAAGTGGAAGGTTAGACAATATTTTTCATAAAGTAAGTTCTGGTACCTGCCAGTCCCCTTATTATAAATCGATTTAGTATTTTGTGTCGAAAAAACGGCTAGACAAGGTCCTGGGCATGGCAGCAGCAACAGCAAGCCTCCCTGACCTGTGCGTGGTGCGAGGTGGGAGGCGCTTGGTGATCGGCATGGTAAGGGGAAGACCCTCTCCCTCTGACTCATAATTCGTGTCCGGCTTTTACCCGATTGTTTATGTGCGACCGTAACGTGATGAGGTGAGTGGGGGCAAATGGGAGGGGCTTTGCAGGAAAAGTCTGATCCCAGAGATAAGTGAGAGGGAGAAGGGAACAACCGGGGTGGATACGTCACCTCCAGCAGCCGGGTATTATAGATGCTTGTACTGTACCACCTCGCCCTGCACAACACACATAGTAACGAAGGGTTGTTCCTTAACGTTAAACAAAAGTGTACTGTCAAAGGCCGCTGCCCAGGAGGCTACATGGTGAAGGCAGGCCCGGCAAGGTGGGAGAGTTATGAGCTTCCCCCACAAGGTCCATGCGGAGGGGCGCAGCGTGACTCTGCCGGCTCCATCTCCTTCCAATACCCCTCCCACCTTTACAAACCCTTGGAGGAAAGGCATCCATCGCAATTTTCCGAGATGGGCGTTATATTAGGGTTATATTACGACAACACCTTTCGGGGCATTTGTATATCATGCTCGAGCATCTCGTGTTACATCCGCCTAAATGTAATAACCTGCATGTAAATATGCACTGCCTTAGATACACAAACATCAGTAGTGAGGAGAGAAATAGGAGCAAAGAATATGACCAGATCAAAGACTTCAAAAAATAAATTTCGGAAAATTACAAACCGATTTTAAATATGCTTGCAGTTCCAAAGTGATCATTCAAGGAACTACATTGTCACGAAGCATTTTTCTTCCAGGTACTGTAGGTTAATCACAAGAAGAAAGAAATGTGAAAAATTAATGGAAAAATGAAGGGGTATAGAAAATCTTTATGAAAATTGCAATTTAAATCCATAGATTCTACTCCAAAACTATGTAAGGAAAGGTTATTATATAACCTTGTATAAAGGAATTTTTAAATTGAATTTGAAATAAATCTAGAGTGACAGATTTTTCTTCTTAACAAAAAATACAAAAGATAGATTATGTATTAGTAATGAATAGAGAAAAATGTAGTCAATGAGAGATTAATGTGATAAGGAAGGAGGATGTTTCATACTAACATATTAAGATAGTAATCACAAGTGTAACAATCATGTGTTGTAATGTAGTATTTGTCATCCGGTCTTGAAGTCTCACTGAACAGCTGTTAGGCGCCTGCGCGCAAACGATAACTTCTAGTAAGCCTCTGAGGCGTAAAAATGCAAAAGAATATAAGATGAATATGGTGCTATAGTACAATTATCGCAGATTACCTGTTTCTTTCCAAGATAGGGCCCGTTGCGCAACGGTCACCTTCGCCGTGGACGACGCCAACTTGGTTGGAAATACGTTTTGTTATCATATAAATGTTTGCCATATCACGTTGACATCAATACTCAGTCTTTTATGAAAATATGTATTAATTAGAACACGCACGCATAGCATTTTAGCAAAAAATTGTGCCTCTTTCTATACCATCGTCTCCTTGAATGACATGGACATGATTGGATTAACATGTGGTAACTTCAACACAAAATTATGCTTTACTTTCTATTATTAATTACACCAGCAATACAACAGTGTTTTTATATGTATGACCAAAGTAAAATTTCGTGACGCTATCGGGTTACCACTTTCGAGACGCCTGGCACCGTGAGGCTATGGAGGAAAACACAACACTCAATATACATGTTGGAGTGATGGGCTACCAACGGGTATACAACGATAAATCAAGTATTTGTCCATCATGTATAGCTTGATTTGTACAAAACTCATAATTCACCTTATCTTTTGGCGATACATGTGAAGACAAGACGGCAGCAGACTAGGGAACCTGATAATAGGAAGGATGACAAAGGTGACAGTGCCGCTCAAAGTGTGCCAAGGGTGTGCCAAGAGTGTGCCATGGAGGGGATGAAACAGTACACCATGTGATACTGGAAAGTGAGAAACATCACACTAACAGAATGGAGATGATGCATGGAATTCTGACTTAGATGGGATGTGAGATAAATAAAGTGGTTGAAAGAAGTGGAAGGGAATGTAGGGTGTAGTTTGAGTTGACGTATGATTAACTTGGTGATACAGTTAATGTAGAAACTATTACATACTAGGTGAAATATTAAACTATGTATACAGAGTAGGCTTTTTTATGTGTTTTTTATTTTTTCCTGACAGTTCTTATCGATATAAAGGCCTGACTAATGAGGAATCAAGAATCACATGTGACATCAAGATCAAACTCAAGATGAACCAAAACAAAACAACACAACACGTGGACAAGTTACCATAGGATTCACTCGCGTTATTTTGGGTCTGGCAAGGTAAAGTACATTGCCTTGAACCTCAGTGAGTGAAAATATTGGTTAATACATAAGTGCGAATGTGTTGCTTTGATTATAGTGTATTTTTCCCTTTTGGTTAGGCAAGTACTTAGCATAACAGTATGGAAATATATTTAGCTTCACTTGTCTTGGTTTATGAGTGTTTATTCAGTGTAATACTTCATAAGTAAGGATGATGTCTGGTGAGGACGAAACTCATTATTATGGTGAGTTTAGATGTTCTTCACAATGTGTCACAAATTACTTAGATTGGGGGTGGATTTCCATAATTAGTGATTTGTAACTTGGTTACTTATTTGGTTATGTTAAGAAGTCAATACCTCACATTCGTGGTGCTCCACCGCTGCTCCCGCAACCTGTATCTCTATGTTTTAGGTGCATCTGGTCCGGTATTGAGTTTGTTGCCGCTCTGTAGTGTTTTGTGTATCCTGGCACTGGTGGTTCATCCAGTAATTGACTCAGGACTTTATCCAGCCAGGACTTAAACTTGTCTACAGAGCAGCCTGTGAGATCCCTTACTTCTCTCGGAAGGTAGTTAAATATATTGGGACCTTTGTAGCTTAGGCTTGATATGAGGAGAGATTTTATTTTGGCAGTGCTTACAGGTACAGCAGCTGTACAAATAGGGGATGACAACGAGGTACGGTTGCCGTATCTGTAAGCACTTATAGGCACAGCTTACAGGTATGGCAGCTGTACCTGTAAGTGCTCGCTTATAGATACGGCACGTACCTAACTTTTGGGTAATAAAATATAAAAAGCTTATATAACCAAACCTAACTAAACCAAACCGTACCTAACCAACATAACATAACATAACATAACATAACATAATCTAACCATAACCTAACGTAAGCCGTATCCTCATAGTGCTCGGTTATAGATACAGCATGTGCCTAACTTTTGGGTAAAAAGCTTATATAACCTAACCAAACCAAACTGTGTACCTAACCAAACCTAACATAGCATAATCAACCTAACATAACTTGAAAGATGCTTTACCAGGTAGATAATAAGGCACAGGCCGTAGGAATAGCGGATTATTCTGTTGATAACTTTCTAAGTGTTTTTGAAACTCTTTGTACAATGAAAATGTCAAATTTAATGTGAACACGGTGGGTGACACCGGCGCATGCCGTACCAATAGAGGAGGACAACGGGGTACGGCTGCCGTATCTGTAAGCACTTCATTTTATTTTTGCAGTTGCCTTTGTTGGTAGTGCATTTACTTTGCAGCTGCAATCCTTTCTCTGGTTGTATTGTGCTGTTACTGTGTGTAAGTCAGATAACTAGAGCCGTTTCAAAATTAATTAAAAGAAACATCAAAATTTACCAGAAAAAATAGCATTACTGCTACAATGAAAGAGCTTTAATTCTGTAAATTTACAGCAAAATTATTGTTCATGAATTAACATTTTGCATCATTGTCAAATATGCTTATTGTAATACTTTGTTGTCCACCAAAATGCAAATGATAAATTCTTACCTATTTCATTGTGTAGATCTTTTCATTTTGAGTATTTTGAATATCAAACTGGCTTGGCAAATTTAGAATTACTGGAATACCGTGCTTCAAAAGTTTAACCCTTTTATGTATCATATACTTCCTTATTCTACAGAAAAATTCCAAGAAATAGTTCCAGTGCTATTCAGTTTCACTGTCAGCACGGAGCACTTGGTAAGGAAATGTTGTGTCCTTGGTGTAATTTTCTCTGTTATCTATGGCAGGATGTTCTGAGGTGGTATTGTGCCAGTTATGCTGTTTACATTAATGTACAACTCAGTCAGAGGCTTAGTGTGGGTAAATTATAGTTTTGATTGTACAGTTTGGGTTATGTTTGGTCAAGCTAGTTTAGGAGGTGAATCACAGGCTGGCTGGCCAACAGGCCGGTGACTCAAGTCTAATATTATCTCCACCATTGTGTTCAAGATGATATTATAAGGATAACACTATTTTTTCTGATAGGTTTTAATGTGTTTTGAATTAATCTGATAATTGTTCCCGGTGAATGGCTTGTTGAGGCGACGTCACCTCCCACCCTAAAAAGATAGAATAGAAAAGCATACTGTTTTGCTGAGAAAGTATTATGAGATCAACTGAAAACATTAAATGAGAGCAAAATATTGTTATTGGAATGTAGTGTGTAGCTACAAAAAGTACAAATAAATACCCACCATCAGTCCGGAGGGCATTGAAGTGCATTGTCATCTTTTCTGATGTCACCCAGAAATAATGAAAAATTAGATAAATATAAATGATGAAATGAAAAGATGAGTTTCAATCTCAGGATGTAACAATATTTAACCTTTGGATTTTCATATTTTCTTTTCCATCTCTTCTGCTTCTGCATCTTAGTCAGCATGACTCATAAATATAAAGTGATGGTTTGATAAAAGGAAAATGTGTATGAATATATTATTAATATTATCTATAATGCCTTACAGATACTGGTGTGAATGAGAGATGGTTCGCTTTGCACGGTCAGATGGTTCCAAAGGTTCCAACAAGAAGCAGTTTGAGGAACCAACACCCTGGGCAGAGATGGTTTCACATTTAGAGAGCAAGAAAAAGAAAGGGAAGAAAAAAGAAGAACTGGTAAGTGAGAAAAACGACGAGATTCCTGAACAAGCCACAAAGAAAAAGAAAAACATTGACTCTGGAGAACAGCAGACCCAACCACAGAATGCCTTCCAAGCTGTGAAAAACCAGGTAATGGATGAGAAGAAAGAAGAAGAAGGACTTCCAACACAGGCAATGCAGAACACAGCTAAAAAGACTAAGAAGGAAAAGAAGAAAGGCTTAAAGAGCTCTGAGCCTGAGTACACCATCAATAAAGAAGGGAAAAGGGTTAAGGTGTTTCGGGATGGCACTGAAAGGACTTGGTTTGACCTTCCTTATGAGGAGAGTGACACAATGACTCGATATGAAAGCATGTGGGTCAAGAAGAAGATGGTTGGGGAGCTTGACCTCCTCAAGGCTGCCCTAGAAGAAGAAGGCCTTGACAAGAAAGGGGTGAGGAGTGCATTAATAATTCCTGTCTATATTTTACATCTGTCCTCTTCCCTTCTATCAGTATTCCTGTTGTGTTGCCTTTGCATCTCACATTATGTATCTCAGTCTTTTTCTCATGTTGAGTATGCTTCGACTATTTTCTACATTCTGTTTGTTTGCCTACCTGTCTGTATGCATGTATGTTTATATATATGTATGTATGTCTATCTGTCAGTCAGTCTCTCTCTCTCTCTCTCTCTCTCTCTCTCTCTCTCTCTCTCTCTCTCTCTCTCTCTCTCTCTCTCTCTCTCTCTCTCTCTCTCTCTCTCTCCATTATTGCATGATAATCTTGCCTGTCTATGTCTAAATGAGTATGATTCTAGTGAGATGTAATAATTTAATCTCATTTGAATGGATGGAAATATATAGTCTAATCTCATTATCTGCTTCATATTAAAAAAGGAGATGCTGAGATTAGACTGACTGATTTGCAATTAGAATATTGACTAACTACATTTGCGCCTTTGATTCCACAGATAATGAAGAAGATGATGAAAGCCAAGCGCAAGGCTCACCGGGAGTTAAGGATTGAGTTGATTTATCAGCAGAAAAGTCTTGTGAGTGAAGCTACAAGTGAAAAAGGAGACGCTGACTCCAACTGCAGAGGAATTAATATAAAAAAACAAAACAATGATACTAAACGTACAAAGAAGAAAAAACAGAAGCTACTCATGATGGATAATAATTTATGCATCTCCCCAAACACAGAAAGCAATTCACAAACCAATGCAAACAAATGCAATGTACTAGAAGAAAACACAGAAGAAGATCAAGTCGGTGATGATAATGGTACTGTTGCAGAGGATGACACAAAGGTAACAATAACTCCACCAACTTGTGACACGGTTCAGAAGGAAAGGAAAACAAAGGACCCTGACCGTAAAAGAAAGAAGAAAAATAGAACAGAAGCAGGTAGATTAGAAGCAACATTATCCCAGGTAAATGTTAAAGAGGCTGAAGAGCGACAAGGTGAAAAGAGGATTTTAACAACCGAAGGTGATGACAAAGAGAAAGATGAAAATATGTCGAAAAAAGTTAAATTAGAAACAGAGTTAGTGTCATCCCAAATTAACAAAGAAGATAGTGATGGAAATGACATGAAGGTCACTGTGACACCAAAAACTGATGGCAAAAAAAAATGAAAGAAGCTACACTAGATACAGAAGAGAAAATGAAAGAAGCTACTCAAGAAACAGAGGTGGCAGAACCACAAATTAACATGATGGAGTATAACAATGAAGTAAGTGAAGCTAAAAATATTCAGTTATTTACAAGTCTAAATGAGGAAACCTCAAACTGTGACTTCAACAAATTGGACAATACCTCCAGTCCTCAGGAAGGGTTTCAGGAGAATGAATTGATGACAAATTATGATGGGTACTGGGTGTTGCGTGAGGAGGTGGAGTCCCTGGAAGCTGCCAAGAAGATGGAGCTGGAGGCCATCTTTGCTGCCAGAACAGATGAAAGTGACACAAATGAAGGAAAACTCACTCCAAAGGAACAAATTGTCTTGCAACGTGCCATGAAGAAAAGGAAGAGATTCCAACACAGAAAGCTGCTCCAGAATCTCCCTAAGACTGGAAGAAAAGTTAACAATGCTGGAAGGGGGAACAGAGGTGGCAAAAGAGAGGATGACAGTGGAAAAGTGGTGCAGTTTGATGGTTTCTGGGTGAAAAAAGATGCTGCTGATCGATTGCATAAGCTTAGAAGTGAGTATTGTGTTTCAATGTTTTGTGTTTCAATGTCATTCATAAATTGTTTTGCAGCTTAGTTAGGAAATGACCTTCCCCTTTTCTCTCTTTTCTTTTACACAATACAACAACTGCTTAATGCAGTCAGTCATGATGTTGACAATTTGAAGTGTAAGAATTTAATGAATTTTTGAGACACAAGGCAATTGAATATTTGTGAGGTTAAGTTGTGAAACTCTGTCTGATGTTAGGTTCAAATATTCCACACTAAGTAAATAGTTGCAGATGAGTTCAGATTTAGGAGTCAAATGCTTACCAATTGTGGCCTGACCCTTGCTTGGTTCACAGAGAATCTGTATAAGGAAGGATTAAGCCAGCAAGAGGTGGATGCACTGATACAGAAGGAACGTCGCAAGGAGGAGCGAGTCCTCAAGAATGAGAGGAAGCTGGTGTGCCTGAATTGCCGGGAGCCAGGACACATGGTATCAGCCTGCCCCAAGATTGTCCAGGCTGACGGTGAAGCCCTACCCTCCATCTGCTACACGGTGAGGAGACGAACATCATTATCATTGTCACCATTTACGTTGTCATTACAGTGGCCAGTCAGGGGTATGTAGGGGTTCTTGGGCTGATCATGAATCTGGACTCAGTTTTCTGATTGCTATAATATAGGTCCCTATTTCACCCTTGCTTTCCTAATAATAATATTGAAATAACCATCATTTAACTTTACTTGGAGATGTTGGCCCCAGAGGAGAAGAGAAGTACATCCCACCAACACAATGCTTCTAAAGGTCAATAGGGGCGAGGGCTGGAGTCGTATCAACAACTGGATCCCAGTATAACTATGAATAGAAATAATCATTATTTAACTTCACTGAGAGATGATGTTCTATATAAAAAAAAATTCATAGAGATGATCCTCCCCATGAATTCACAATACAAAGGATGAGTCATTTGGTTTCCCTATCTATATAATTGTTAATGAATAACAACTACTTCAAGGTATTCTTTGTGGGGAAGGTTTCTTGCCACTGCCACTCAAACCATTAGTCATAACAAATCTAAAGACATTTTATTGCAAATCGAAAGATTTAATTCTTTTATTCCAGTAATTTTTTGTGTATCTGTGACGGAAATGGATTTTCAATTTAGCTGAAAATTTCCATAATTGAGATTGAGCATTTTTTTTTTTTTTTTTTTCCCATTTCCTTATAACATTTTTATCTTTTTTCATCAACTTGTGATGAAGTTGGACAACAAACTTTGATGATTTACATTTTTTTGTTATCTTATTCTTATTGATTTTCAGTGTGGTTCAACTGAGCACACTTCTTCTACATGCAACTTGCAGAAGGGCTCAGAACAGAGCTTCTCCTTTGCCACCTGCTACATTTGTAAAGAGACGGGTCACATTTCCCGGCAGTGCCCTGACAACCCTAGAGGACTGTACCCTAAGGGCGGGGAGTGCCGAGGCTGTGGCTCAGTAGAACACTTGGCCAAGGACTGTCCAGATCTACAAGTAAGACATCTCACTCTTATCTCACAGTCATTTGTACTGTTGTCACCATTGTTCACACATGACAATGGTGTGGATTTATATATATTTTATTTTATTTTACACTTAAAAAATCATGCTAAGGTTGACAGTAGAGAAGCATATGGAATTTACTCAATTCTAAACATTAAATTTTGATGTGTCTTTATCTTGCTAATGTCTGCAGTTAATTTAGTTTTATGTATCATTCACTTGATTGACTCATCATATTTTCATGGTTTTGCTTTAAACAGAAAGAGAATGCAGAAAGCAGCATAAGAGTAGGGAGGCTGAAGGGAGAGGAATTAGAGGCTTTGGATGAAGATGCTGATGAAGCTGTTGACCAAGATGTCTCTTCCACACACAGCAAGTTGGACAAACCTAAGGTGGTGACATTTTGATCACAAAAAATATGTACGTAGTTCTGTTTGTAGTCTTGGCACATACAGCGTGTGTCTGTGTGTGTGTGTGTGTGTGTGTATGTGTGTATGCAGGTATACTTTTATTGTGTGTTTCAAAGAGAGAAAGAGAGAGAGATGCTTTCTCCTATGGTTTTAAATTATATAATTATATTTAATATTTCTACATATGGGAGACCGCAGCCGACATGATCCTGAATGTATATAAATTCTGCCTTTGTTATTATAATTATCTATTGTGAGTAAAAATGGATGAATTGTTTGCAAGTGTTTTCTTAATCAATATGTACTACCTGACAATCTTATACCTACAACCTTGTCTTTTTTTTTAGGGGCTGGGTGGTAGCTTTACATGAGTATTACTGTCTGTTTTATTTGCTTTTGTTAGAGCCGTCCTGGTATAATCTACTGAGAAAGAGTTTGGACCTCCTCAAACATGGCCCATCTTAGCCCATGTAACCATAAAACTTGCCTTGCCTCCTTCACATTACAAGGTTAGTTATTAGGTGTGGAATTGGTAGTCTCAACAATCTATTTAGTAGTTTGAAAGGCAATGCTGTAGTTTAGTTATTTTGTAGCTACGCATAGGGACTAAGTCATCATAGTTTTTATCGTATTTTTTATTCTCTTGTCACATCCTGATTTTTATTGTCCTGTGCTTTTTGTGGAATGGAGTTGGGAGGTAATAGTAAAGAAGCAACATTTACCACTGCAGAAGGTGAACAGAAGGAAGAAAAAAAAGTTTATCAATATTTTTTTTATTTGCAATGGCCCAGCACGGTTTGAATGGGTGGTCGTTGAGGGCGTAGCCTGTTACCTGGTGCTGGAGAGAGGAAAGGATGGTGGTTAGTGCTTGATACTGGTTGATATTCCATTTATTAATATTGTTACTATTATTTGTATTAGTATTAGTATTATTTACGATAACCATTACTTAACTACCATTCAGTACATTTTGCTAATTGATAAAGAGATAGCAGTGCACAGGTAGCAGCATGTCAACACTACCACAAAGCTTACAAGAACACCATAATTATGACCCCATAGTGTTGGGAGAAGGTTGAGTCATGAAGCAGCACGTACCCATTAGCTTTCCTGGCCATGAAGGAGGCGAGCACCTTGAGGGCCTCCCACTCCCTCAGCGCCTTGCCCATGTACTTCCACACAAACTGGCTCACCTCTCGGTTCATGGCAACCTGTGGCAGGGAAGAGTTACCACGGTTACATGTGTTTGCTCTAATACTTAGTGCCGCGTTGCCTCTATAATGGAGAAGTAGACCTGACAACAATCCACAACTTGAGTTTGACGCTGGATTTAGAGAAACTAAGGAAAGATAGAAGTACGTACAGTCACAGACAAGAAGTTAATGAACATGAAAATTATTAAGCTGGCTGCCAGTTCATGAGCATATGTTTCAGTTATGGATACAGACAGATAAACATTTACTCTGATAGACAAGAGGTGACAGTGTTGGGTATATGCTATGAAGCATTTATCAATAGTATTCATATAACTTTCAAGCATTGCAACGTTCATTCACACATTAGTAGCACACAGGAACATTCTATCGCTTAGGTACACATAGTCATCCATACTGTTATAGTCATTATTATTGCTAGTAATAATCTAACGGGTAGCCTTAGAAGAACAGCTGAATTAGTGTTGTGTCGGCAGCCCATCCCAGTCTGTGGTCTAAAGTGAGATGACACTGAACCGTTATATTAGAAGCCAATATCAGCCAATGGGCAAACCTTTCATAAGACTGATGGATGAAATGGCTGCATACTGTTAAATGTTAAGACGAGTACAAAATATCAAACCCATTAACAATTATTGGATGGATAATCATATAATTACAGGATAATAGATTAGCACAGGTAGATAGACCAAGGAGGTGATGGTATCCTCTTCCATTAATTGTTAAACAGATAGACGTGTAATGAAACTGATTAATTGTCTACTCCCAGATCGGTGTAGAAAGACAAACATACATAGATACATTGAAGTGTGTTAAGAGGTCAGCACATACCTGGTAGGCTTGGCAGTGGTTGTCACAGCCGGAGGTGCCATGAATCTGCCTGCAGGTGTCCGTCAGCCTCGCCACAGGGTCAGTGATCTGCAGCAGCCATGTGTACTTAAAGTGTGTGTGTAAATTATATATAATGAAAACAAAACAAAACATGTGATGAATACACTGCCTGCCTAAAATGATCTCACTAAGACAACACTGAAGACTTGCTTTAGAGGAAGTCCCTCAGAGTACTCACGGTCCAGGCATCGTACTTTCCACCCTCATCATAGCTGCACGTCACCTGCGGGTAAAAGTAACATTGCACTGAGCTTGGTGTTAGTCTCTAGATGGGTGATACAGGTAGGGAAGGACTAGTTTGCTCATCTGTATATGTATGTTTTTTGAGGAACCAAACAAGTCAATTTAGGGAATCAATGGACTGTTTTCTTATGGTCTTGACACTTACCATGTCGTTGCGCCAGTCAACCACTGCATTCTGTAGCGCCTTGCCGTGGTTGATGTAGTGGTCAAGCTGGTCGTCCAGGTCCACCCACCACCTGGATGGCTCGCTTGCCTTAGAGTATGTTGCAGCCACATCCTGTACATTGAGGTGCAGAGGTGTTACTCAAATCTGATTTTCTTTGTACTTCTGTTGTAAGTGTGGTGAAATCATATTATTTCGAATGACAGCTTTTTTTTCTGTTTTCTGATGTACCTAAACATACACTAATAAACAACACTAAAGTAAAAGCAGAAAGAAGTCAGTAGAGAAGTTATTCATTCTCGGAATTAATGATAAAACAAGATGTGTGCCTCACCTTGAGCACCAGGATGTGGATGGAGGCGATGTCAGCAAAGTGGATGATCATGGACTGTGGCCGCTCCCCAGCCTCCACCAGGAAGCGATTGGTAATGATGGAGGTGGAGAGGGAGTTGGCCACTGTGTTTTTGTCCGCATAGTTCGAGCTCTCTACGGGCGCCTCATTGTAGCTGTCCAAGAAGTGGTGAGAAAGGTGAAGATAATCCTACACTTCATGTTTTTCCTTAGCATCATCTATCTCTGTTTTAACATTATATTTTCTTGTGGCACCAATGTACGTACTTCGTCCTCCTCTTCCTCCTTCTTCCTTACCGTTGAAGCAGGACGCCAAGACTACTCTTGTAGATCTCAAGTTGGTTCATGTTGTGTTCGTCAATGTAGTCGCCGACCACCTGCTGCACCTGTGTCCTGATCACCTCAAAGTAGTCCACCTCGCCCCCCTGACCTGATCCCCCCAGCACGCCCACCACTTTGCCGATGATCTGAAACAAAACAACGCCTTGAATTCTGTTTGTTGTCTTTCTTTCTCTTCGTCCTCTGAGTCGTCGTTAAGTTTGTTCTTGTCTTTGTCCTCATGTGCGTTACTTTCATTGTCATTCTCGTTATCCTATTCGTCTTTCTTTTGTCATCGTCCTCCTCCTCCTCCTCCCCAATGCTTGCTACCCCTGCCTGAAGTAAATTACTTACATTCCAGCTGTCATCCAGGATGCCGCCTAAGTAGTAAGCTGAAGCCAAGCCAATGGTAGTTTCTGTTGAAAGAGACTCAGTCAGTATTTCCTCCCAATTAAGTCTGCTAATAAGACGTCTTCACACCACTTCTCAGGAAATCCTGTTATCTTAGTAGTCTCCCCTCTCTGCCCACAAAGCCAGCACACTTCTACATATGCAGTGCCAATACAAAACATGTATTGCTCCTTGCAATGCCATCAAAGCACGCTCATATGCACGTCAATCATCCTGACACCACGCCCTTCATAGTGCCGATGCTAGTCTTCCATCATCATCCTCAACCCACAGTGCCAACAAGACACCCTTGCACTCCTCCTCGTTCATGGTAACACATCATCATCATCATCCACAACACCTACATGTACACTTTACCATGGACAGGACCAGCACAATACACCTTCCAATTAACCCACACTCTATAGCATCGCTACACCCATTACCGCCATTAAGCATCATCGCCACGCCACGCCAGCACAGCCATCTTCCTTTGCTGTACCCTTGCACCCTTCACCGTCTTTCCGCTGCCCTTCATAAACTGACCTTTCCCATCAATCACCACATCCTCCTGTTTTGACCTCATTCTGAGCGGGGCCTTCTCCAGAGGGAATGCCCTGGCCTGAGCGCGGGGGGGTCGTGGGCGTGGGAATGGGCGTGTGTATTCATTGGGGTGGATGGCGGCATGGGCGAGAGCCACACACACCACAGTCAGCACCACAGCAGTCTTCATGGAGTCAGTGGTGAGCAACAACTGGTACACGTCTGTCGTCACCCCTTGGAGTCACCGCCGCTGAGACGCTGTTCCTCATGCTGCCCAGCCGGCGGAGTTCACACGAGTTCTCTCTCTCTCTCTCTCTCTCTCTCTCTCTCTCTCTCTCTCTCTCTCTCTCCTCTCTCTCTCTCTCTCTCTCTCTCTCTCTCTCTCTCTCTCTCTCTCTCTCTCTCTCTCTCTCTCTCTCTCTCTCTCTCTCTCTCTCTCTCTCTCTCTCTCTCTCTCTCTCTCTCTCTCTCTCTCTCTCTCTCTCTCTCTCTCTCTCTCTCTCTCTCTCTCTCTCAGCGTTGCCTGATCGAACAAGAGAGGATAAACTCTTAAACAAAATAAGAATAATCCTGCAGCTGCTTGTCAGTTTTGAAGGTACGAGTATGTAAAGATTAAAGAGATTTGAGATCAGCTTTAGATAGGAAGAACTACGTCCCTTGTGTGTGTGTGTGTGTGTGTGTGTAGAGGAGGAGAAAGGGTGGGAATTGCATGAGAAAATTGTGGCTCAGAGACAGATGGATGGTGGGGCATCTTATCAAGTTTTCGAAATATGATATGAAGTTATGCAAGCAACACCAAGGTAGTGATAATGAGGGAGGAAAACAGACAGGTGCGGTGACTGAATGAGTTGTTCTCGTGCGCCGTAACTCTACCTTGTTTTTTCGTAATAGGAATTTTCAAACTTTGCATTGCGTCTAATTACGATGAATCATTAGTTCATTGATGATTACCTTAATAATTACCACCGTTTTTTCCATCTTTATTTTATTACTTAATGCTGGAATTGTATTTGTTGTATATGTACTGGAATTCTTGTACTACATACTATTTTAGGGAACGGCAATTCAACGGGAATTTTCTTTATATTAGTGTCGTGTGGCCCTTGGATTGTCACCTAGTCATGTAGAAAAGATAAAGATTAAAAATAATTGCATAAGTGAACTACGTAATATATCAACCACTGAAAATCTGATAGTGTTATGGTTATCACGTGAGCGTCGCCAGGGTGGGTGGGGGGCTGATAGTGTTGATAGCACGTTATACACTCACACTCACAACTTGGATTTATTGATATCAGTGAGTTAAGCTCGTTAAATATGGATTAGACGATCAAGCACAATCACTAGTGTGTGTTGATAAGCTTCTCACTGTCGCTGTAGCAATAAAATAATCCTCACAAACACATAATGAATTGATAAGGTCGAGTCTTTTACGCCTGGTTATGTTGAAGTGGTGGGTGAGCGTTGCTGAACTGAAGGTGACGGGGCTCTCCTTATAGAGTGTTGTTTCGGAGGGAAGTGTGTTAAACCTAGGTGAGGAATGTACTGTACATTACCTTAAGTCATGGTGAGGTAATCAAAATACCAATAAATACCCAAGAAAGAATAAATTAAGACTGTCCTGCAACTTCTTACTCCACCTTGACTGGTTGCTCCACTAGCCCGCACCAGCCTCACTACACAATCTCCTTCCACATTCTCCACCTACCCCTTAGTCGTAGTAGTATGTTCTCTTTTGAACCTACAACTGCATATTTTGTTTATTTTTCATGGACAACGTACGTCTTAAGTCAACAGCTCAGCTCGCACTCTTCGCTCCTTGACGTAGAGGTAGATGAGTGTGCAGTGGCGAATGTTTAGGCGGAAATATATGTAAAGAAAGGAAAGATGGATGAGCGTTAGTGTGTGCGTGTGTGTGCGTGCGTCTGTGTGTGTGTGTGTGTGTGTGTGTTATGTATGTACGTGTTTGTGGCTGGAGACGCATAGCCATTATTATTATTCACAGCGTGTTGAAACAAAACTTTACGTGCACTGACACCACTTTCATGAGGTTCAGTGTTTTGTTACTCACCGTTGCAGGCTCATTACAGTCTTATGCCTCTCATACAGATGTTGAAGTAACTACTGCGTGTTTACATTTTATTTCCTACTCGGAGCCACGCGCTACAACGCATAATTTTCAAGAGGAGATAAAATGTTTAATAATGCACAAGTAAAGATGTTCATCAGAGGATGACATTTTGAAGTGTGCGACTCCAAAGATTCCAGAGGTGGTGGTTGCAACCTCTTAGCAGGATATCATGCACTTGATGGCGCCGTCCTGGCCCGAACGGAACATGTCGAAGGCCTTCTGGAACTCTTCAAACTTAAAGCGATGCGTGATGAGAGGCTTCACGTCCACCAGCTTCTTGGCCAACAGGTCGATGGCGATGGGGAAACTGTGAAGCAGACGTGATACAGTGAGTGTGGTCCAGTGAAACTTGAGGCCAAGTGGAGCAGAAGTGATACAGTGAGTGTGATGCAGTGAAACTTGAGGCCCAGTGAAGCAGACGTGATACAGTGAGTGTGGTGCAGTGAAACTTGAGGCCAAGTGAAGCACACATGATACAGTGAGTGTGGTGCAGTGAAACTTGAGGTCAAGTGGAGCAGCCAAGACACAGATGAAAGACTCTTTATAGCGGCATGAACGGAGGTTATCGTATTGATGGGACACTTGAGGAAAGATCAACACCACCAACTGAGACCACCAATTACCGAAGCCTGTATGACTGCTGTCACTGCCGCCCATTATTCATCATTTAAATACTTCAGTTATAGTTTGCATAAAGCCATAACTGAGGCTGTCATGCCATTCCCCTACAACCCTTCTCAGTAGCTCTACTTACCAGTTGAGGTAACGGTAGACGCCTATGATGTCAACCTCCCTCACACCGGCGTGCACCAAGGGAATGGTGACCTCGGAGGTACTAAGCCCCACCTGCGCCATCTTCCCGCGAGACCTCGTTGCCTGAATCGTGAACCAGTTGATTAATGTTTTATGTTGGCTGAGCTTGCACGAAGCATAGGATCAGATATAAATTATGAGGAATGACTTGATTGAGGTATTTCCAAGTATAATCAACCTCAAAAGACAGTGTTGTAACTTGATATTTGCTCATGTTTCTTTAACAAACGAACCGCTTTGAAAATAATTTCGAAATGGTGAGAATAAAAGTAACATGAGCAGCAAGAAGGAAGTCACTCACATAGATGCCGAGGTTGAGCCCCGCCTGGGTGCCGCTACACTCCATGGTGATGTCTGGCATGCAGCCCATTATTTGCCGCACCTGCTGGGCCTGGCTCTGGGCGTCCCCGGAGGTCACCAGCAGGGTGTGGTCGGCGCCCATCCGCTTGGCCATCGCCAGGCGGCTTTCCTTGATGTCTGGGGAGCAAAATTAAGGGAACATCCTAGAATATACTGCTGGTGAACGTTTTCAACTGAACCTTACTTACGAGTTATAAAGATCTATGTGAACCTTACAAACTACAAACTATTATCATCACAGTATGTGTGTGTGCGTGTGTATTTATATATGTATGTGTGTGTATATATATATATATATATATATATATATATATATATATATATATATATATATATATATATATATATATCATGTTTTATGAATTAATTATTTTTAGTGTGTGTGTATGTGTGTGTGTGTGTGTGTGTGTGTGTGTGTGTGTGTGTGTGTGTGTGTGTGTGTGTGTGTGTGTGTGTGTGTGTAATAATACTGGGTTTACGTAAAGTGTACCTAAGTTCTTTATTATGGGTGAGCCTGTAACTTGAACAAAGGTCATTGTAATTTGTAAGACTATAGGTATGGCAGACTAAGGCTTCCCGCCATCTCTCTAGTCTTACCAGTGACTAAGATGTTCGTGGCGCCCAGAGCCTTGGCGGTGACGAGGCACAGCAGCCCGATGGGCCCCGCGCCTGTCACCAACATGCTGTTCCCTGCCGACACTTCCGTGCGGCGGCAGGCGTGCACGGCAACAGCCAGCGGCTCTACTATGGCGCCTTCCTCATCACTGACGGAGTCCGGCAGCCTGGGACGACCCAACAACAAATAGTGATTAGTGTTAATAAATACCAGAACTGTGGCGCAACGTTTGATTCCTGACAAGAATTGGCTCCATGTGTTTGCGTCTTAGATATTATTATTCATTTCATCATTTATTCTTTAATTTATTCTAAATTTTGAGTAGATGCGTGGTGAGGTGGGAGGAGCACCACTGGTGGTTAGTGGCTCTATAGCAGCAACAACAGCAACAATTACATATATACACTACACACCCACCTGCACACACACCCACTGCTTGAGCCTATAATTACTTCCCTCGAGACCGCGGCTGAGGTCGAGATTAACTTGACCTTACTTCACCTGAGATCTGACCCCAGGTGTCCACAACAGGTCTGCACGCCCAATATAAGCTGCCACACACACACTAAGTCAAGAACACGCCATATGAGACCTTAGTCAACCTTGTTAGACAATACCCTCCCCCTCGATAGCACCGCTGCCAGTGGCCGGGGGTGTATCTAACGCACCGGTTTCGGCGGGCAAGTTAGACTCCCCCGGCAGCGAGCAGTGGTGTTATCATCCCCACCCTTTCTCTAGAAAAGAGCTAGCCTGCCGGTGTATCTGACGCACTGCTTTGCAAGCAAGTCAGACTCCCCAGCGAGGTGTGTGGGCTAATCCTACAAGAGAATAACAATTATAAAGTAAAGAACATCACAGTTAAAAGAGGGCCGCCGGAAGGCAAAGGCCCTAGCCATCTAATGTAGGATGGCAATCTTCACCACCACCACACACTAAGTCAGTCAGTCAGTCAGTCAACCATCAGTCAACCACGAGCCTACCTGCAGTCTACACCACAGCTCACGCCGGGGAGTCAAGCCTTGCAACTCCCCTCGCACGTCATTCACCATCTCCAGGCTCTCTGTCCACTCAACAATCTACTTGTGTGTGCCACCAACGCTGCAGCAATAAACTAACGAAACCAAGTCAGGGTGTTGTTCCAATCCTTACGTAGCCGACAACCTCCGCTACAGCTCTTACTCTCCCCTCGCTGGAAGGGGCGGAAGATGACCACCTCTGGCGGGGATATATTAGCCGCCGCTGCACATACGTACAGTCCCCTGGAATCCCTACATGGCTCTCCCCAACCTTAACACTGATCGCAGGGAAAGTATACCAGGCTCTTCCTAACCACGCAGAATTAAATTATTTTGTTACCACTAATGTACTGACTTGTATTACTAACTGTAAAGTGCTTGGGCTTCCACAAAGCTATTGTATGTTCATCATCATCATCATCATCATCATCCTCATCATCATGAGAGCATCTTACTTGAACACGAGGTGAGCCTTGTACTTGAAGTAGCGGGCGATACATCCAGGGTAGAGTGCGACGTCATTGTGGAAGCTGGACTTTGAACACACATTGTACTTCCCGGCGAGGCATAGGTCACATTGGCGGCAGAAATTCCCGGGCTCGATGGTGACGCGATCACCTAAGGATGAGAGAAGAAAAGTGAACAGATGGGGAATGTGAACCTGTCCCGCAACACTGGATGTAACACAATTCTTTTTGGAACGTGTTGGCAAGCGTGAACAGCATGCAGCAAGCCCAAGGTGCTGAGGTGTGCAGGTGATCGTACCCTCATGATGCAAATGTTTAGTTGTAGTTAAGGTGTGACTGCCATTATGCTACAACTTCCTTCCTACACCCATCTAAGGAACAAACCAATCACGAATTATACAAAATAATTATATTCACGAGTTGTTCATTCACATGACCTTGACTTTGAAAATCAACGCGATGACCAATGGATACAAATTATGGATCCATAATTTTTTAGCATGGTGAAAATTTGTATTGTTGTTATTTCACTTATTTTTTATGTCTAACAAAAATAATGTCGCTGCCCTTCGCTCCACACACAATACATAATAGTGCTTTATATTACAACCAACCGTGAAAATGTTACTTCATCGAATACATTAAACAGATCTGAAAAAAAGTTATGGGAGTGAAGTAAGGATCGAATCTGTGAGATAAGATATGTTACTCACCAGTCTTAAGGTGTGTTACGTTCTTGCCACACCTGCTGACTACCCCTGAAGCCTCGTGACCAACACCGGTGGGGAAGGTCACTTGAAGATCGCCAGTTTTTCCCTTGTAAACCATCGATATGTCAGTCCCGCACAGACCCACCTTCTTGATGCGGATGAGAACCTCTGTGTGTGTGCGGCATAGTGTTAGTTTTGTTGTAAAAATAGTGGCATTAAAAGTATTAGTATTAGTAGCAGTAGTAGCAGTAGTAGTAGTAGAAGTAGTAGTAGTAGTAGAAGGAGGAGGAGGAGGAGGAGGAGGAGGAGGAGGAGGAATCTTATAGACAACAAATTATAGGAAGTAAGATGCAAACGTAAGAAGGAAACAGGAAGAAAGGAGTTATAAGGAAGGAGAAGATGGAATTGGAAGGAAAAGATGAGGAGCAACACGGCAGGAAGTAGGTATAGAAATTATATTGGTTTTCCGTCACTTTCTTTAGTTTATGATTTGTTTTCATCTTTCTTTTTCATGAGAGAAATGAAGCACGTTTCTGTGCATGACATTAGTGAGTGGGAAGATAAAAACTGTTATAGGCGTAGTACTTGCCATCATCGGCGAGCTCTGGGATGGCGTGCGTCTCCTGTAGAAAGAAAAACAAAATTATAATATTATTTGTTTTTTCTACTTCGCATGCTTGTCACTACCGGAGTTCGTATTCATTATTACCTTGATTTTACTCGTACCGGACTGATTTGCACTTCATCACTTGTGAATAACACTTGGGATGATTTGTATGGAGTTATTCTCTCCTTGATATGGCAGAAAATTAATTACTCAGATTCTTTATGAAAGCGTAAAAAAAAAGGAACTAAATCTAAGTAAAACCCGTTTGTTTAGACCTAGGCGTGACGTCACACTTTGCCTTCCTATTATTCTGTGGTGGTGTGTGGGAGTGAGTGTGTGAAGGGTGAGTGCGTGGTAGTGTGTGGAGGGTCAGTGTGTGGAAGCTGGAGGGTGGAAGGTGAGTGCGTGGAGGCTGGAGGGTGAGTGTGTGATGGATATCTGACACTCACCAAACGGAGGTCGTTGAGCCCGTGCAGTACCGCGTATGTGTTCTCCATGTCGAGGCTCAGGGTGTAGTGAGGATGCTGCTGCCCACCCCTCGCTGGTGCTACCATGCGAGCCTCCGGGAAGCTTAACACGCCTCTTTTTGTATCACATGACTATTGCATTATTACTCTTAAACTATCATCTTTACACTCGACAGAACTCTAGTGGGAATGAGGATCTTTTTTATTCGTATATTTATCTTTCATTTTATCTTTAATACGATTAGTATTTGATTGTGGCCTCTCGACTCTTCCTAATGACCTCAGGTATTTCAATGTCATGTTTGGTTTGTTTCTTCCTGTCCTGTTATATATTTGTACATCGTTATCACATATCCTCCGATCCTCCCTTATTTTAAGAGCGTAGGAATAACCTTGACCATACAAAATCACCATGATGAAGGCAATAAATTACTCAAACTTTCTTCGTAGTTGTGGTTTCTCAAAACTAGGCACCGTTACTTTATGGTTCCTTAGTGCATAAACATTAGTAGCATCTCATATGTTCCTAACTCAAATCAAACCTTACATGTATTACTCAAGTCTCCCGTAGGAGTTGGTCAAAAAATAAATGTCTAGAAGCAGCTTGCTGACGTCAACATGTGTGAGTGTGAGTGAGCTGGTAACTACACATACTTAGTAAGGTGTTCCGGGTTGTTTGGTAGTGCGCTTGCTTGTGTGTTCTGATTCCAAGGAGGAGCTGAGGGGTCATTAACGTAGGTTTCCGAATTATTTCATGCGCCGCCCTTGGGTTACCGTGGTACCACGACTTGCGTATCTGAACAGGATCCGAAGAGGAGGGATGATAAGATAATTTCTACCTTGAGTGTTTTTGTCTCAACAGGCTTGTGATATGATAAAAAAATAAATATATTGATGCACCAAATGATTTACGTTGTTGCGGCACCAGTCGCAACCATCAATCAATCCATCAATCAACTATTAACACCCACATGATGAGGTGGCAGCTGCACCAATTAATGGAAATATGTATGATTGCCCGACTGTAGTGTGCTTTTAATGGACGTACAGTACGTGTATGCATGTGTATATATATATATATAATATATATATATATATATATATATATATATATATATATATATATATATATATATATATATATATATATATATGTTAGGGCCGAGGTGACTACCAATTAATATTATCTTTTTATAGAGTTGTGGGGAAGAAAAATCATGGAGTATGATACCCCGAATATATTTACACACACACAAATAGCAAACAATAGGCTAGAAGCCAAAATAAATCACCAACGACGAACTGCTCGTAAACAATTACCAGAGCAGGGGTATGACACCCAAATAACTCCCTGTTGTCTGGAGGGTGAGATGCGTGACAGCAACACTCGGCAACGTAGATTGCTCCTCAGACAGCAGGAAGGGTCGAATGGTGTAGGTACAGTTGAAGGGCACACTGGAAGGGAGCCCAAGTCTCCAGAAATGCCATCGGAAATGTTGAGAACCAGCAGCAGGTGGTGAGGTGTTGTCAGGTGTGAGAGCTGAGGCGTTCTGTCCTTCTCCAAGCCGGTGGCGTGGAGCTTGGCTCGGTTAGACTACCCCCCTACCCCTGGACAAGGGGGTGGGGTAGTGGCGGGGAAAGCCGGTGAACAAGCGCCGGCAGACGAGAGTGGTAGTTCAACCACTAATTAGGGGAAGACGAGGCAGGTGCAGTTCCTCACAATATATATATATATATATATATATATATATATATATATATATATATATATATATGTATATATATATATATATATATATATATATATATATATATATCTGTGTGTGTGGCCACACCGTCTCTCGAAGCTCTCCGCTGCGCTGGCTGACGCGCCTGCCGATGTCCTGCAGTAGGTCGTTGAAGGCCGGGCCCAACACGTGTGTGTGTGTGTGTGGGGGGGGGGGGTTAGGGGTTGGTGTGTGTGTGTGGGGTGGGGGGTGGGGGTGTGTGGGGGGTTGGGGTGGGTGCGTGTGCGTGCGTGCGTGCGCGCGCCTTAAGTATACTTGAGTGTACAGTCAGCAACAGCTGGCGGTGACGGTCCAAAATAAAAATTTTAAAATTCCCTTTTTATTTATTCATATATTTAGTTGGTTATTAATTGTTTTCTATATGACATAGAGATAGGCTGTGTTATTAACTGAAAACTTAAGGAAAAGAACTGCGAATTAACGCTTTCTACAAAACAGACTTTAGCAGTTTCAAAGAAGTAAGATCACTGTAGCTTTCTAAGTGTCGTTGTTACCACGTCCTCTCTGTTGAAGAAGTTCCATGTGAAGGGAATGTAGAGGAAAGGAATGAGGCAATGAACATCTGCCTCAAGGGATCTAAATGCTGCACACGAACAACGGGAAAAAGTGCTTAGATAAGACTACAATACAATGGGATAACAGATAAAAAAGAAAAAAAAGGATGATTCTTCGGGATGGTCAGGAATGCGAACATGATGTTGTACCAGTTATGTTTATGTTATTGAGGGGAATAATATAGGGTTTGATGCTTGACATTAGAATCTCCAAAAATTGACACATATATCAACCTTCTTATCTATGGGTGTACATAATGGCAGCCTACTAGTAACTGACGGTTGATTGTTCAATTGCGAAAATAGTCATTCCGTACGTAACGGACATTTTGTGACCAGTGTTCAGGTTTCTGTGCCGGCCAGTGGTGGTTGCAGCCTCTTAGCAGGATATCATGCACTTGATGGCGCCGTCCTGGCCCGAACGTAACATGTCGAAGGCCTTCTGGAACTCTTCAAACTTAAAGTGATGCGTGATGAGAGGCTTCACGTCCACCAGCTTCTTGGCCAACAGGTGATGGGGAAACTGTGAAGCAGACGTGATACAGTGAGTGTGGTCCAGTGAAACTTGAGGCCAAGTAAAGCAGACGTGATACAGTGAGTGTGGTGCAGTGAAACTTGAGGCCAAGTAAAGCAGACGTGATACAGTGAGTGTGGTGCAGTGAAACTTGAGGCCAAGTAAAGCAGACGTGATACAGTGAGTGTGGTGCAGTGAAACTTGAGGCCAAGTAAAGCAGACGTGATACAGTGAGTGTGGTGCAGTGAAACTTGAGGCCAAGTGGAGCAGACGTGATACAGTGAGTGTGGTGCAGTGAAACTTGAGGCCCAGTGAAGCAGACGTGATACAGTGAGTGTGGTGCAGTGAAACTTGAGGCCAAGTGGAGCAGACGTGATACAGTGAGTGTGGTGCAGTGAAACTTGAGGCCAAGTGAAGCAGACATGATACAGTGAGTGTGGTGCAGTGAAACTTGAGGCCCAGTGAAGCAGACGTGATACAGTGAGTGTGGTCCAGTGAAACTTGAGGCCAAGTGAAGCAGACGTGATACAGTGAGTGTGGTGCAGTGAAACTTGAGGCCCAGTGAAGTAGACGTGATACAGTGAGTGTGGTCCAGTGAAACTTGAGGCCAAATGAAGCAGACATGATACAGTGAGTGTGGTGCAGTGAAACTTTAAGCCAAGTGGAGCAGACGTGATACAGTGAGTGTGGTGCAGTGAAACTTGAGGCCCAGTGAAGCAGACATGATACAGTGAGTGTGGTGCAGTGAAACTTGAGGCCAAGTGGAGCAGAAGTGATACAGTGAGTGTGGTGCAGTGAAACTTGAGGCCAAGTGAAGCACACGTGATACAGTGAGTGTGGTGCAGTGAAACTTGAGGCCAAGTGAAGCACACGTGATACAATGAGTGTGGTGCAGTGAAACTTGAGGCCAAGTGAAGCACACATGATACAGTGAGTGTGGTGCAGTGAAACTTGAGGTCAAGTGGAGCAGCCAAGACACAGATGAAAGACTCTTTATAGCGGCATGAACGGAGGTTATCGTATTGGATGGGACACTTAAGGAAAGATCAACACCACCAACTGAGACCATCAATTACCGAAGCCTGTATGACTGCTGTCACTGCCGCCCATTATTCATCATTTAAATACTTCAGTTATAGTTTGCATAAAGCCATAAATGAGGCTGTCATGCCATCCTCCTACACCCTTTCTCAGTATAAATTACTTACCAGTTGACGAAGCGATAGACGCCTATGATGTCAACCTCCCTCATACCGGCGTGCACCAAGGGAATGGTGACCTCAGGGCGGCCGATCCGCCGATCCCTACCTGCGCCAACTTTCCGCGAGACTTGGTTACCTGTGCATCCGGAAACCAGTTGCTCATTGACACAATGGCATTTTTTAGAATATCTTTGTTGCATATTTACTGAACATAAAAAAACAGACAGTTCGTATAGCACTTATGGTTCTCAGATCAGACTCTGGCAATGATAGTCTTGATTGTTAATTACTTTGAAGTTGGGTGAAAGTAAGAAATCAAGAATCTCAAGTTTAAGTAAATTTATTATACTTATGTAGGGTTTTCATTACTTGTACGAGTTTGATTTCATTACTGTTCTTATCAGTGTTTTTCACGCCTCGTTGCTTTGATACAGTATTATAAAAGTAACATGAGCAGCAAGAAGAAAGTCACTCACATAGATGCCGAGGTTGAGCCCCGCCTGGGTGCCGCTACACTCAATGGTGATGTCCGGCATGCAGCCCATTATTTGCCGCACCTGCTGGGCCTGGCTCTAGGCGTCCCCGCAGGTCACCAGCAGGGTGTGGTCGGCGCCCATCCGTTTGGCCATCGCCAGGCGGCTTTCCTTGATGTCTGAGAAGCAGAATGAATTAAGTATGTATATTTAGAGGCTGCCGGTGAAGGCTTCCAACCACAGTAATAAAAAAGGAAATGTATAGAAATGTACGTACACAAAATATGTGTATATGTGTATATGCAAGGAGGCGGTGGTGCAGTGGTCAGCGTTCGGGCATGGGAGCCTAGGGTCCCGGGTTCGAATCCCCGACATCCGCTGAGCACTTTTCAATATTTGATATCACCGCCGAGTGGCCAAAGACTACCCAAATTGCTGCCATACTGTCCTCAGACGGGACTTACAACGTTAATATGCATCTGAGGCTGTAGCAGTAATAAGCCTCACACGTTCTCAACATATTCAAGAGAGAACTTAATCAATCATTCGAGGCGTCACTATAAAAAATTCTAAAACGTACACCAAATAACAGGCAAGGCAAGTCCATCTGTGCCTCCATATGGCCTACTGGTGCCAACGGTTAATAATATAGAATTAAAGTATGTATATTTAGAGGCTGCCGGTGAAGGCTTCCAACCACAGTAGTAAAAAAGGAAATGTATAGAAATGTACGTACACAAAATATATGTGTATATGTAGGGAGGCGGTGGTGCAGTGGTAAGCGTTCTGGCATGGGAGCCTAGGGTCCCGGGTTCGAATCCCCGATATCCGCTGACTACTTTTCAATATTTGATATCACCGTCGAGTGGGCCAAAGACTACCCATGCCATACTGTCCTCAGACGGGACTTTTAATATGCATCTGAGGCTGTAGCAGTAATAAGCCGCCTCACACGTTCTCAACATATTCAAGAGAGAACTTAATCATTCCAGGCGTCACTATAAACCAAATAACAGGCGAGGCAAGTCCATCTGTGCCTCCATATACTGGTGCCAACGGTTAATGATATATATATATATATATATATATATATATATATATATATATATATATATATATATATATATATATCTTAAACAACAATAAATCATGCAATGATTTGGAATTACGTAGCCTTGTTATTATATAGTTGAACACAGCTTGAAAAAAGGTCAAGATATGGTTGCCAAAAATGTATCCCCCGTCCCCAATGCACTCTACCCACAGGCTGGCTGGTGTGACTGAAATGTTCGTGGCACCCAGTGCCTTGGCAACGGCCAGGCACAGCAGGCCAATGGTCCCTGCCCCTGTCACCAACAAGCTGCTGCCCGCCCACACCCCGACGCGGCGACAGGCGTGCAAGGCAACAGACAGCGGCTCCACCACGGCTCCCTCTTCGTCACTGATGCAGTTCGGCAGCCTGTGGCGACCCGATCACACTCACTCATTGGCCATTATGGCTGACTTGATATTATTTATATTATTATTGTTATTATTATTATTATCATTATAACTATTATTATTATTGTTATTATTATTATTAATTTTGTTATTATAATTATTATCATTGTTATTATTATTATTATTATTATTATTATTATTATTATTATTATTAGTAGTAGTAGTAGTAGTAGTAGTAGTTTCATTATTATTATTATTATTATTATTATTATTGATATCATTACTATTATCATTATCATTATTACTCATAGTAGTAGTAGTAGTAGTAGTAGTAGTAGTAGTAGTAGTAGTAGTAGTAGTAGTAGTAGTAATAGTAGTAGTAGTAGTAATAGTAGTAGTAGTAATAGTAGTAGTAGTAGTAGTAGTAGTAGTAGTAGTAGTAGTAGCAGTAGTTGTAGAAGCAGTAGTTGTAGAAGTAGTAGTAGTAGTAGTAGTAGTAGTAGTAGTAGTAGTAGTAGTAGTAGTAGTAGTAGTAGTAGTAGTAGTAGTAATAATAGTAGTAATAGTAGTAGTAGTAGTAGTGTCATTAACATCGTACTTGAATGTGAGATGAGCCTTGTGCTTGAAATAGCGGGCAAGACACCCGGGGTAGAAGGGAGGAGAGCCATAGAAGCTGGACTGGTCACACACGTTGTGCTTCCCAGTCAGACACAGGTCACAGGCACGACAGAAGTTTCCAGGCTCGATGGCTACTCTGTCACCTGTAAAAGTAAGTGTTAGGTGTTGCAATACGTGTGTGCATAAAATTAAGTTGTTTGTACGATTGTGTTCGAGAATTATGTAGTGAATGCAGCAGCATCCTCGTAGCTGTCCGCTTTCTGACGGCAACGTTTGTATCAAATTAGTATTCTATACATTCATTTTATAGAACCAACGGAAACACAATATTCCTACACTGTTTTGATTGATATATTCCACTTTAAGTTAATGATAATCAGAATTTCAGAATAAACTCAAATTTGGAGCACTCACAATATACTATAATGACTTGAAATTAAGACAAATCACTTAAAGTATCTGAAATGTCATCACAATAAATATCTTGCAATGTATTGAGAGTTCGTCGTATCCACTACAGAAAATATTTTTCCTTGCGTTACAGAACCAGGGCGATACACGAAAAACTTATGGTCTTAACAGTAATGTGGAAGGGGATGTAGGCGAACTTGTGAATGTGGTTTTTTTTTCGGGGTTGGGGGGGTGGGGGGGGGGCAGAGGAGAAAATGGAGCATCAAGTGAACTTCTACGTCTTTTGGTGCAGAGGGAATCACTCACCAGGCTTGAGATGCTTCACGTCCTGGCCACACTTGGTGACCACCCTGCAGCCTCGTGACCAAGGCCGCTGGACATTGGTATCTTGAGGTCGCCATGCTGTCCTGTGTAGACTACTGCCAAGTCAGACCCGCACAAACCCACCTTCGTGATGCGGATCAACACCTCTATTATTGTTATTATTATTATTATTATTATTATTATTATTATTATTATTATTATTATTATTGTTGTTATTAATACTGTTATTGTTATTATCATTATTATCATTGTTATTATTATTAATATTATTATTATTATTATTATTATTATCATTATTATTATTATTATTATTAGTAGTAGTAGTAGTAGTAATAGTAGTAGTAGTAGTATAAGTAGTAGTAGTAGTAGTAGTAGTAGTAGTAGTAGTAGTAGTAGTAGTAGTAGTAGTAGTAGTAGTAGTAGTAGTAATAGTAGTAGTAGTAGTAGTAGTAGTAATAGAAGTAGTCGAGAAGGACAAAGGGGTAAGCATGAACTTCCATCACTTCTTTGCTATGTTCTCAGAAAGTGGATACTTGTACAGCATCAAAGGTAATGCTGTGACATGACACAGTGATCCACGGGGAGATATGGGGCGGCATGGTGTGGGTGGAGAGGCAGGAAATGGGCGGGAGGAGGGAAGGGAGCTGGGAGGACTTACCATTACCACGTACTACAATACATACCGTCGGGACCCACTTCAGGGATGGGCAGCGTGTCCTGCAGGAAAATAAGTTGCAGTTAGATAATTTCGGTGTGTGAACCCTCTTCATTGATTGAGTTGTGATGCGGCAGCAAATGTGTGTTCATGGCTACATGTGTTGGGACTTCTGACCAGATGTAATATTTAAAAATAATTATGGTCTGACTCATAGCTTTCTAAAACCTTGATAACTATATATCTGTACTATTTATCTGTCTATCTATCTATCTATCTATCTATCTATTTCTGTTCATCTATTATTAAGTAACATATCTCACTGGTATTTGGTACATTCCTGGTTGTCGGATAAGCAGACGCCTCATAAATGTATGCGGCATTTGAAGACGTGGTCCAAATACTCTTATAGGGATCCATCGAACACCAAGAAGCATGTCATACCCAAAACTGTGGCACTGAAGTAACACCACGCGTAAAAAACGGACAAGGGAGGACGACCGTTTTCAACCCTCCAAATACAGCCCCGAAGCTTTGATTGTTTGTCTTTCTAAAAGTTTGGAGGGTTAACCCTCCAAACGGACAGTTTCAAACCACTAGATTACAGGTGATGGATGCTGATCTGCTCATTAACGAAGTTGCACCCTGTATTGATGAAGTCAAAGAGGCTGTGGCAAAGTTGAGGGGTGGAAAGGCAGCTGGCATTTGTAAGATCAGTGTGGAGTTGCTCAAAGCTGGAGGCGAGGCCATGATCCGTGGGTTGCATACTATCTTGACTGCTGTATGGCATTCAGGTACCATTCCTCCTGACTGGAAAAGGGGGTTAGTCGTCCCTATCTGGAAAGGTAAAGGGGACCGTCAGGATTGCACAACTATACAGCGGGATAACGCTGCTCAGCGTACCAGGCCCATCTGCTACTGATGCGAGTTCGCAGTCATTTGCTGAAATATCAGAGACCTAAACAGTCAGGGTTCACACATGGTAAGTCAACAACTGACCGTATCCTAGCGCTTGGCGTACTGGTGGAACGCCGACGTGAGTTTCGACAGGGGATGCTCGCATCCTATGTCGATCTCAAAAAGGCATTTGATTCAGAGCATCGCGAGGCACTCTGGGATCTATTGCGCCTCCGCGGGATTCCTGCAGGGATTATTGGACTATTATCTGGCCTATACTCCGGGACTGAGAGTGCTGTGAAGTGTGTGTACTTTGGGGGAGGAGGGTTGTCCAGCTTCTTTCCTGTGTATACGGGAGTGAGGCAGGGATGCGTCCTTGCTCCATCACTTTTCATTACATGTATGGACTGGGTACTGGGCAGAGTTGTGGACCAAAGTCGCTGTGGAGCATCTGTCGGCAACACCAAGATCACTGATCTTGTTTTTCCGACGATACAGTAATCTTTGCTGTTACTGGAGGTTCTGGTGGTGGCTCTCAAAGCCCTGCACGAGGAGGCGAAACCTTTATGACTTCAGGTCTCCTGGCTCAAGACTAAGGTTCAGGTGTTTGGAGGCTTGCTAGATGAAACAGTATAATCTATTCATGCGTGTGGCGAAGACATTGATATCTTGGACAGCTTCACATACCTTGGTAGCATGGTCCATAACAATGGTGGGTCACGCCAAAAAGTCTTTCGAGGTGATTGGCCTGGCCCACGGTGTTATGGACTCGCTCAGCACGAATATCTGGCGTTGTCGGTACCTGTGCAGACGGACAAAGATTCGAATTTTTAAGTCGTTGGTGATCTCTGTCTTACTGTATGGCTGTGAGACATGGATACTGAACACCGGTCTGAAGAGGTAAATTGATGTCTTTGATAATAAATGCCTTCGCATTGGGTATCGTTGGAATGACTTCGAGTCAAATCAGCGACTGCTCCGTGAGACTGAATCAAGGCCTATTACCAGCATAGTCCGCCAACGCCAACTCCGGCTATATAGGCATGTGGCACGTTACCCAGAAGCTGATCCTGCTTCTCGGGTTGTTTCTGAAAGGGATAACTCGGGATAGAGGAATCCAAGGGGGCGCCCACAAAGCTCATGGCTGGGGCAAGTCGATGCTTCCTGTTGGAAGTTACTTGGTATGGGAAGAGGGCTTGCATGGGGACTTGCACGGGGTGATCGCTGGAGCTGGCGTCAGAGGTTTTGGCAAGGCGACGCGCCTTTTGGCGTATGCCCCCAATGATTGATTAATCAACATAAAGAAATACAAGCATCAATCAGCTGCCCTCCTTTAATTTGACTGGCATTACGTATGTGTTCGGAAACGGACGGTCTCTTAGCTGTCTTCTGACTTTCTGAAGCTGAATGCTGGTGATTGTCTTTCTAGAGGTTTTACATTAAAAGGGTACTGGCTAAGGGAAAAATAAATTAAGTATAAAAAAAAAAAATCCCGCTTGTCGCCAGACCCTGTAAAGAGGACAGTAGGAGAAATATAGACATGGTGGAAGTCCAAATTAGTGTGAGAAGTAGAAAATCTTGTGTAGCGAGGCCGCGGGAGGGGGGAGGCATGCAATTAGCAAGTTCAGAAGAGCAGTCAGCATGAAAATAGCGGTAGAAGATAGATAAAGATGCAACATTGCGGCGGTGACTTAAAGAGTGAAGACAGTCAGTGCATGCTAAATACCTGTACTCGCACTACCTTGCAACAAACATGGAGGCCATTTAATAATTTTTATCAGTTTTAATATAAATAGAACACTCCCATTGTAATGGTGGACAAAGTTGTGTTAAAATACAAGGAATCAGTGTGTGAAGGCGGTGTGAATGGTGAGCCTTGAATGTACACTTGTAACACGTTGCCATTACTTACCAGGCGGAGGTCGTTGACCCCGTGAAGTGCAATGATAGTGTTCTCCATAGCGATGTGCAGACTCTAGTGCCGCAGCTTCCCCTGCACCTGGACTTTACACTATCACTCACCCCTCCACAACACAGTGGCCGACAAGTGTGGGGGGTCGCATGTGCATTACTGAACTGTTATCATAGTTCATCATAACACATTAACCATATGAACTACGGAACGCACATATATACATACATGTATGTATGGCAGAAAGATTCTTAAATCGCGTTAGGGTTGGCATGGCGTGGTAAGACTATCCTGAACTACTGTACTGGTAATGACGAGGAAAGTGTGATACTACGTGTTGGCATAGGGCTGTTTAGTGTTGTGGCATCATCAAGATAATACTGATAGACAGACAGCTGCTGGTGTTGTAGGACCGATGGAAAGGCTTGTGAAGTGTTTCCTTGGTTGTCATGTATTATCTTGGTCTCATTATCCTCACCTTGATGAACCTGTACAGTCACTCGGCGCGTTTTGTCAGTGTACACAAATCAACGTTTAAGTAGCGCATGTAACCCTAAGCCTCGCTACACCAGCATTACCATTAATTCATGTACTTCGATATGATCGTGAATTGTTTTTACAACGCCATTACAAAGCGATATTGGATTAGAAAAAGAAGAAGATACTTTTAACTTCATTTACTTAGAAAGAATAACGAGGCTGTTCATGGCAAAAAAGAATCGTCTAACTGAAGCTCCGAACTATACATGGTGGTCCTAGTGCACACCAACACAAACCCTTCATGCCGCCAGCCACACACCGCACTGCCTCGCCACATAGTACAAACACATGCAAACACATGCAAACACATACACGCAACACTTCCCTAACAGATTGTCGTCTCACTGATCAGCTGCTGCCCGTCATGATGTCATCTGTACATGGCAGCTGAAATAGAGACGTTTCTGTGTTTACTTTTCTTGTGTTCCACAAGTGGTGGTGAAATAAGCCAAGTAGGTGTTTACTGTTACGGCGTTTGACCTTGATTAGTGTCAGATAAGTAGAAGATAATATCTCCTCTGTCTGTGTGTCCTTACATCACTCACACTGGTTGGTTGAATAATAAGATGCTCCTCGACACACGTTTGTTATCAGTGACGAGTGACGAGACCCCAAAGACTTTAAATGTTTTTTTTAATTACTCTTTCTTTCTATATTTTTTATTTTATTTTTTACCTTGCCGTGTCTTTTGGTGCCTTGGTGTCTTCGTCTTAAGATGGCAACGCTTTGATTTCACAAGGAGACAGCACTGCGATACGGTAGCTGTTGGCCTTTGATTCAGTTAGACTTAATTGTATGGCTTGTAAAAACATGATTACCATTGATTATCTCCTGCGTCAACCTGACATTAGCTTTGAAGTTTGTCTTGAGCCACGGTTGAGCACTAATGAAAGGGGGAGAGAGGGAGGGATGGAAGAGGACATGAACATTGGCAGCGTGTATACCCATCCTCACACGTGCCTTGAAGCCTCTGTTCAGTGATACAACGCCACTGGATGTGAAAGAGTGTTCCCCCCATACAGGCAGCAGCAGCAGCAGCAGCAGTAACAGTACCAGTAGCAGCAAAAATAATGTGAAATTCACTTAAGAATACATATATTATTCTCTCAAAGATAATCAGAAGATAAATAAATAAAGATGATGATGAAAATAATGAGGAGGATGACGATGATGATGATAGAGATAAAAAGTATAATAATGATAATAGTAACAATGATAATAATGATAATTTTATTTCGCCCGAAGGCATAGACAACACGAACCGACAAATTAAGTACAAAGAACGACAATAAAATACAATAATGATATAGTTATACTGTTAGAAACACTAAAAATACAATGGGAATAAAGAGAAGAATGAAAAGGAAGAAAAAGAAAAGATTCTTATTAACTAATTTGGTGTTTATCTTGAACTCAAAGATTGTCAAGGTCATGATGATATGTTAGTGTGTGACTCACAGTACTACCAAAGACTCATCCCCTGCACCCTCCCCCTCCCATCCCTCGGTGAATGGGTGAAGGATTTCAGTGTTCATATTAAGATGCACAAGGCTGCTGTCTATAATTCTTATAAGATAATCAAATAAATTACATTCCACTAGCTAATACTTGAATAGTTTCATAGCAAACAACGCTATTGGTAATTAGTCAAATGATCACACTTTATATTTTTCTTTCTTTCATATATTTGATCATACTGTATTGGTCTAGAAGTGAAACAGGAAGAACGTGGAATAAGCCTGAATGAAAAGTTGTACCTCTAAGATGTGAAATCGGTACCAATAAATGTTACCCGAGCCTGTAATAAATTGGAAGATTGGTGAAAATGGAAAGAGCTGTCTGTTTGCATTGGGAAACCAAGAAAATAAGAAGAGTAGTAAAAAGTACCTTAGCAACAGAAACTTAATACCTTGTGTACACTGACTGGCCTTTTGTAGACTCCTTATGTTCCTAGTTCTTATGCTGCTCCCTTTTCTTGTCCTTCCACGCCATATAGTATTATCTTCACTCACACACGTATGTACACCTACATCCCTTACTTTTTCTTGCCATGTCTCTTCTCTCATGATTACCTTAACGTGCCTTTCTAGCAAACTTCACTCCGTTCTCTCACCCCTCACATCACACATTCACGTCTTGCTTCGCTCCTAAAACCTCTTTATCATATCTTTTTACTTTTACTGTTCACAATCAAGACTTTTGCTCTGTGTTTATGGCTTTCTAGTAGTTCTCAGCTATAAAGTAAAGGGTCGCATTTGACTTTCCTCTCATCCTGCCACATTTTCAAACCTCAAGGTATCCACACTATAAAGACACTCGTGCATTAGGCTGTATAGTACACCCTCGAGGCTCCTGTAACGTCCGCCTTGCCAGCCTTGCAGGGAAGTGTGGGCAAGAGTTTTATTATTATTATGGTTCACGTTATTATATGGTGGGAAGTGATTGTTGGGATGGCCGCTGAGACAGTTTTCCATGTTTATCTTGAATTATTATTATCATTATTATTATTATTATTATTGTTGTTATTGTTATTACTATTATTACTATTAGTGTTGTTGTTGTTGTTGTTGTTGTTGTTGTTGTTGTTGTTGTTGTTGCTGTTGCTGTTCTTTATGACTCATTAATTGAGAGAGAGAGAGGGAAGAGAGAGAGAGAGAGAGAGAGAGAGAGAGAGAGAGAGAGAGAGAGAGAGAGAGAGAGAGAGAGAGAGAGAGAGAGAGAGAGTAATACACAAACACTCTCCTCATAATTTTTTGTTCTCTTATTGTTCTTTACTCCTTGTCATCTCACTTTCCCTTCCTTCACTCATTATCTTCCTTACTTTATATTCTTCCTATTTACCTTTACTCGGACACTATTTACAGGTTCTTGGGTTAATGTTGACAAAGGTTAGTAGAAAGTGAGCTGGTGTGTGAACATGCTTTATTTAACATCCAAATTAGGGGAAGAAAAAAGAAGTAATATGGAAGAGCACCAACAACAACAACAACAACAACACACACACACACACACACACACACACACACACACACACACACACACACACACACACACACACACACACACACACACACACACACACACACACACATACACATACACACACACACACACACACACATACACACACGTACATGGACTCGGCTACACTTTAACATCAATCAGGAACATTTTAGAGAGAATCGTGAATCACAAAAAACTTAAAATTTTCAAATAATAGCAACTTAAAACAAACACCACACAAAAAAAAAAAAAATTAATGTAACAATAATTTTTGACAACCTTTGCAGCTGCTCAGTAAGGCACAACTATTAGTCACACAATTTTCACACTAAAGAAAAAGAAAGAATAATTTGCATTGGATTTCGCTGCTTTGGTCTGACATGCACTTATGGATATACGTACTGTGTCCATAGCTGTCACGTGCACAGAGGCTTACGTACATGTCACGTTTACGAATTTGCACGTGCTTTTGACATATAAAAGCACATTTAATTGACATGTTGAGGTACACACAGATGTACAGAGGTGAACACAGTCATAAATTAAGTAGATGTACACAGTAGGGTTAGCTGGGTGGTGATGGTGGTGGTGGTGGTGGTAGTGGTGGTGGTGGTGGTGGTGGTGGTAGTGGTGGTGGTGGATCACTGGATGGATGGGGAGTGTAGTGTAGTGTAGTATGGGTGTTGGGTTAAGAAATTAAGAGTTTAAGCGTGACCGTAGTAGTGCAGTGTAACGCAAGTATTCATGCAAGTAGTGCAGGGAGGGTGGGTTGTTAGTTCCTGTAACGGTGCACTTAAAGGGGGAACACAAGCAGCATTCAACAGTGTTTCCATGAAGGTTTGAAGTGACTCCTTTATGACTTATTATTGTTGTGAAATTTTTCTAACACTTCCAACAGTAACGACAACTATAACATCAGTAAGTAATTGTAGATGATGTTGATGTATTAATAAAAGCCAAATAAAAAGGAAATAAATGATCGGATACTTGAAGTTAAATGCATTTAAATGAATTTTCTTACGCAGCAGAATAATAATTTGTATTACCATTGCTGTTATGGAACAAGAGGTAGATTGAATCTTGTAAAGCAATTGTGACGGTAAATTAGTTTTCATGGAGGTAACAGTATTCTTTGGACAACTAATATTTTAACTTGAGAGCTGCAACCTCCTCCTCCTCCCCTCTTGGATGCTGATGTCTAGTTGCAGTTCAACATACAACAATAACACTCGTAGTTGTTGTGGTAGTAGTCAAATGCCTCCTGACAATCCTCCATCTCGTAGCATTTGGAGATTAATTTATTCACGCACACCAAGTCGTTGGCGATCATGTCGATGGCTCTAGGGAAGCTGTAGAGGGAGTGAGGTGAGTCAGGAACATGATTGGTAAGGGAAGGGAGGAAGGAACGGAAGGGAAACGAGAGGCGAGAAAGATTGGTGGGAAAAAAAATACACAAACTAGTAAAGAAAATAAATTCATAATTGTTTACGTTTATATAAAAACTATGAAAGGATGTTGTTCCCATGCTACTCACCAGTTGACTGAACCACAGATGCCAATGATGTCAATCTCCCTCATGGTGGCGTAACACAGAGGCAGCGTGACGTCTTTGTTACAGATGCCTACTTGCACGATCTTCCCGCACGCTTCTGTCGCCTGCACAAACGGAGATCAGAGGGTTAGTAGGGAAAACTCTTACAGTTTCCACGTGGCAAAGGAATATGATAGGATGATTAATGGAAACCATTTCACCTCCACAACCGCCAAGGACTAACCAATTAATTTCCATACTACCGAAGGGATTGTGTAAATCGTCGGTATATATGTTACCCATTAATTTTCACCATGAATATAATTTCAGGCAAAATGGGGCACCGGGGCTAATCTAAACACAGATGCCCCGCTTCAGATGCATTATCTGAGCTCAACAGCGCAAAGTAAATTTTGGTGACAAATCATAAGTTTTAACTCTGAAAATATAAACATCATTGGTTCTTTCTTTTCATGTTCAGTAATAATATTACTGTATAGGAAGGTTTCATCTTTCTTTATGAAGAATAAAATTAGCAAGAGAGGAGGTGAATCAGCACACTTACATAGATGCAGACAGCCATTCCAGTCTCGGTGCCGGAACACTCGATGGAGATCTCCGGCGAGCAGTCCATTTCTTCTTTCACCTTCTGGGCGATTAGGTCAGCGTCCTCATCGCAGTCAACTAACAATGTGTGGTCAGCGCCCATCTCCTCTGCCATCTTCAGGCGGCTTTCATGCTTGCCTGAAAAGATACGTGGACTCAGGAAAGTTGGATTTGATGAGATGATGCCTTCCTTCTTGGTGGAACAATGCTTGCGTTCAGTTTGTCCTAAAGGCTTGGGAAACATGGGCTATGCTTAGAAGAATAGAAAATGTGTTGTTGAAGAAGTACTTAGACTAACAGAGTGATGCCAGACGAAACAGCCTTACCTATGACTATGACGTTCGTGGCGCCCATAGCCTTGGCCACACTGAGGCACAGCAAGCCGAGGAGACCCGAGCCTGTAATCAGCACGTTGCACCCCGCAAAGACATCGCCTTTTTGGCAGGCGTGCAGTGCCACAGCAAGCGGGTACACCATGGCTCCATCCTCGTCACAGATGCAGTCCGGCAATCTGCAGGGACCCGACCACACTTACTCCCTGATCTACCTGCTCACTTACTCACTACTCATTTATCCTATGTTTCCCTGCCTTGGTGACCCTGTGCCACATGTCTATCATGTACAGCCTTCAAGTGATATGCAGGGAACCTTAATTTGTTAGTTTTACATTATATTATTATGATTTGTGCTATGGTTGTTATTATTATTACTATTATTATTATTGTTATTATTATTATTATTATTATTATTATTAGTAGTAGTAGTAGTAGTAGTATTATGAAAATCATTGTTATTTTTCATTCTTATATTGCTACGTTACTAAAACTACTAGCGTTAAAACCGTCATCGTACTTATGCACAAGATGAGCCTTGCTTTTGCAGTATTTGGCGAGGCAGCCGCCGTTGATGTCATCATTCGTGTAGTAGTTGGATTCCTCACACAGATTGTAACAGCCGGACTTGCACATGTTACAGCAGCAGCATGGTGACCCTGGCTCGATGGTCACGCGGTCACCTTGGAGAACAGAAGAGGCGTCCAAGGGTGAGACTGTGTTGACAAGTGTGTGATGTTTGATGGATGTGATGTGGTGTGTGCAGGATGGTGAGATGTACGGACCAGGTAATGTGAATTCTGATAGGGAATTAAGGTTAGGCATTCACACTTCAACCTGCTTTACCTATCTTTAAATCGGTGACATCACATCCGCATTCGACCACTTCGCCCATGCATGCCTGGCACACCCCGCACGGCATGCTCATCTTCATGTGGCCCACCTCCCCTTCGAACACACAGTGATCATCGATGCCGCAGATACACACCTTCAACATCTTGATTATCACCTCTGTGGGGGCAGGGCGGCATGGGGGTTGGTTATTATTTACTGGCTAATGCTCTTTTGTTTGGTATTAATTTATCACAAAAAATGGGAAATTACATTACAGGCCAAGGTCTTTTAAGCAAAATTAGAAGTCCGTTAATTTTTGGAATAATGATAATGCTAATAATAATAATAATGAAAAAAAATAAATGTATAAAGTAATAAAAGTAGTAGTAGTAGTAGTAGTAGTAGTAGTAGTAGTAGTAGTAGTAGTAGTAGTAGTAGTAGTAGTAGTAGTAGTAGTAGTAATAATAGTAGTAGTAGTAGTAGTAGTAGTAGTAGTAGTAGTAGTAGTAGTAGTAGTAACTTAAGTAGGCTACCCACCGTCACCACATAGTGAATTATCTTCAGGGCAGTAGGTTTTCTGGAAAAGAGAGCAAATATGAAGATAAGAAATGTCCACCTAACGCTGTTTTTGTATTAAGTGTAATTGTGTGTATCTTATTGAGTGGTCGCGGTTTCCCTCAGTATTGGAGGAGTACTTTACGTTTTGAAGCTTTTGTGTTACTAGATACGTTATTTTCCATTAACATATAGTACAAAGTAGGTGAACAACTCTAGTGGAAAATTTGTTAATGATGTGATGAGCATCTTCTCCCCTCCTTCCATACACCAACCCCACAATACTGTCACAAAAATATATAAATCATGTCTTGACACGAAAAGTACCCTCAAAATTTTTATTGTGTGGAATATAAAATACAATAATAATAACATAGAATAAAAATAAAGCAACTGGTGAAGCTATGTTATACAACCCTTGCGGAACACCCATCCTTATAGGTTTAATTAATATAATGTCCTTTTCCAGAGTGTTACGTTGGGGCAGCGGTACTTACCAGCTCCAGCTTGGCCACAGTCTGGAGCACGACGACAACATTAGTTTCAATAGTAGCTTCCATGATGCCGGTGAAGGTGGGTGATATGTGAGAGACTCGCTGTCACCCCGCTATTTATTCATTTTCAACCGAAGCATTACGTGTCGCCCCGCCTCCTATACCTCCCTCCGACCCTCCTGTCCTGGCCCACCTACTGACGTGTATGTGTGTGTGTGTGTGTGTGTGTGTGTGTGTGTGTGTGTGTGTGTGTGTGTGTGTGTGTGTGTGTGAAGTTGGGTGTTGGATTACTAATGTATGCCTTTTTTTCCTTCCAAATATTGCCTCTGTTGTAACACTTAAAAAATGCTAGTTTCATGGCTATAGTTGACGCCTTATGATCTAGTGGTATAATAGATTTCAATATATCTTCATTCTTTCAGAGACGTTTCCGACCTTTTCGCGAGGCCACATTCCATTCCTAGTGTGAAGACTGGAAGTATGCGTGTCCATTCCATGTCCACTTTTAAACTTCCTATGTTACGCAAGAAAAATATTTTTTCTATATCATTAACCGTTGGCACCAGTAGGCATATGGAGGCACAGCACAGATGGACTTGCCTCGCCTGTTATTTGGTGTAGGTTTCAGAATTTTTATAGTGACGCCTCGAATGATTAAGTTCTCTCATGAATATGTTGAGAACGTGTGAGGCTTATTACTGCTACAGCCTCAGATGCATATTAACGTTGTAAGTCCCGTCTGAGGACAGTATGGCAGCAATTTGGGTAGTCTTTGGCCACTCGGCGGTGATATCAAATATTGAAAAGTGGTCAGCGGATATCGGGATTCGAACCCGGGACCCTAGGCTCCCACGCCCGAACGCTGACCACTGCACCACCGCCTCCCCTAAAACACTATATAATTGTTTTTTGTTACGAACACATCTTGGCGTGACGACAATGTTGACTGTTGTGCACGGAAGTGTAGGTACAGGAGTGTGTGCGAACCTTGTGGAAAGTAGTGTACATAGAAGAGAAAGGAGTAAAGAATGTACGTACGTGGAATATGGACGAACTACACAATACAGGTGCAATTATACAAAGGTTACAGGTGACCATAACGTGGGAAGCGAAAGGTATGGACGACATGAGGGGAAGAAGGAGTCGAGAAAGTATACCTGAAGACAGACACGTGTATCTAGGTAGTTAAGGCAGATTAGAGGGAGGATTAATTTATAAAGGTAAGTTTGGTAAGGTATATAGAAGGTGAGAGTGTGGACGATGCTCGGGGAAAGGGGAGTGTAGGTGGGGTATCCAGTAGAGTGGAGGGAGGGGCGTGAGGTGGGGATGGAGTGGTGAAAGGAGACAGATGTGAGGTGTGGAGGAGCTTCTTTCCTGTCTCTTCCTTCAGTCAGTAGCCGCTTCTCACACTACTCACAGGCTCCTTTGAGGTCCCCCGAAGCCTCTAAACAGTCGCTGCTACTTCTCTGTCTCAACACTAAGCAGCCACTCGTCTACCTGTCTGCTACGTGGTGTTACTGTTTGTTCTGAGTCTGGTATAGAGGCAGTTTTTAGTGTTTATGTTGACAGTGATCGTCTTTGCCTTGCTGGAGGTGATCACGTGGGTTGTGTCTTGTGTCTTGCGTCGTGGGTTGAAGAATGTCTGTGTTTTTGTGGGTTTCTTCTGTGTTCCTAACCTTGTGTCATTAGATATCAAGCCTTGTGTGTGTGTTGCGACGTGTTACAGGCCTAGTGACTCCTTTCTAAAGTACTCTTCTCTGTCCTGTGTTTTTTCTTCATTATCTCGTCGTTTGTGACATTGAGGTTTTTGTTTTTCTTTGTTACGTAGTGTTAGGAAGGTGGTGTTAATTAAGTTGCCATATAGAAGGTTTGCAAACATTGTGATTGTGTTTGCTTTTCCTACATTGCTATATCAAGATTAAATCTTATCTCAGAGGTCATTGTTTTACAACCAAACACAGGTGGAGGCACGAGGAAGGGTGGAGTGTTTGTTCCGATTCAATCTATACACGACAGTTTGTTTGTGATGGATGTGTGACGTCACCTAATTTATCACTCACCCCGCCACGCATCTGTTGTAAAAAAGAAAGTGTGTATGTATTTTCCCTGGCGCACTTGTGTTTTGTTTTATTATAATTAATCTGTTTTTATTT
>JAPQNM010000022.1:15706353-15753853 GCA_029783475.1 Metacarcinus magister
AGCGCAGTGATGCAAGAAGCGGCAGTGACAATGACCAGCGGGAAGAAAGACGCAATGTGCCTCTTTACTTTCTCGTGTGTGGTGATTTGTCTCGTCTTCAGCATGTCACGATCAGAGGAGTAGCTAAGTGGGAGGCATCTAGAAGCAGCCAGTCATGGAGAAGAGCCAACAAGATGAGAGAAAGGAGGATGGTGAGAGAAAATAATAAAACACTATAAAATGATACATCCATCGAGACTGCGCAGTGTAAAAGTGAAAGGAATATTGACGTCCTTTCTAATGGTGCTTTCCTTTATTTTCTCTTTTCCTCCTCCTCCTCCTCCTCCTCCTTCTCTTTCTCCCTCCCATAAGCTGTTTGAACCATTATTTTCTCGACCCATCACGTTACGTTTCGCTGCTCTTCCCTACCGTGTCGTGAGCATAAATTTGAGTTACATATTATTTATTGCCACCCAAAAACTTTCTAATTCTCTCGAAACGGCAAGGATGTCACGTTTTAGCCTTGCAAGTAATAAGATTTGAGTTTCGTTTTCTTGTTTTCTAATAATGAATACGTTTACATAAGGTCGTCCTGCTCCATTAAGTCCACACCCTGTGTAAATATATGAAGCCGGAAGCTGATGAATCTGTAAAATCTTGATACCTGCGTGTTTCTCTCCCCTCTCGTTCCACACCACGCACTAAACAAACTCAACTCAATTCAAAGAAAGAGGAATGATAAATCGCAGAAAATCCAAAGCCTTCCCATTCTCATTCTCTCTCTGCAGTTTTCTTATTTACCAGTCTGATGAAAGTAAAGCTGGTGGCCGACAGTGCGGAACAAACACTTTCCGCTCCCCTCCGCTCCCCTCTGCTCCCCTCCGCTCCCCTCTGTTCCCCTCCGCACCATCCCCTTCAGGCGACGACAGGTGGTGAGGCTCGTTTACGGTGGTTCGTCATCCCCACCGCAACACCACGTGGATGGGCTTTACTTGGGTGCAGTGAGATGAGCGTGCAGTGTGGAATGATTATTTGGCGTAGAGATGTGGATGGAAGGTGTGTTTAGTGGTGGCACATGGCTTCGTAATGCATTGCTAAGGTGGTTATGAGTGTCGTGGAATTAATAGGCTGGCGGTGAGACTGCATTACGGCATCTGAGCTTTCCTTTATTTTCATATAAGTTTTCTTTAAAAAAAAATTACATAAAACCTAATTCAGTTACATTGCTGATGTACATTAAAGAATGGAACATAATTAGATAGGTATTCATACTTTCATTGTTTCATAGATAGTTGTATCATATCAAGCTTCGTTTGGGACTCCCTAACTCGGCTTCATTGAAGGTTTTACTGTATCAATACAGACAAACATCGTATTTATTGTTATCGAGAAACTGATCATTTATCAGTTTGGATTAAACTAAACTAGAACTACTGTGCAATCATCTCATAAACTGGTCGTGAGAAGGGACCCCTCAACACCATTATGTTACGCCTCCCATCACGAGCCGCGATCAGGCGTACGTAACCAGTATTGTAATGGATAAAACACTCAAACACGAGAGTTATCAAGGCGAATAAACGACGAATTAAACTATAAAGAGTAGGCAGTGACAAGGACACCCAAGTTGATCTATGCAACGTATGCAGTTACGTGCCGTTGCTGACGACAATTTGCCAGGTACCCATCAGGTGATGGATGATAAGTCGCTGCTGATGTGTGCTGGCGGTATCATGGGATCAAGCATGCACACACGGGCCTGTTGCTGCGATGTGTTGTATGATAGTGTAGGGACGGCAATGCGGATTTCCATTTTGTTCATGATAGTAATGAGAAGAAAGATAAGAACAATTATGAAAATAATGATGATGATGATTTGGTGATAGTAGTAGTAGTAATAGTAGTAGTAGTAGTAGTAGTAGTAGTAGTAGTAGTAGTAGTAGTAGTAGTAGTAGTAGTAGTAGTAGTAGTAGTAGAAGTAGTAGTAATAGTAGTTTTAGTAGTAGCAGTGGAAGTAGTAGTTGTTGTAAGCGAAGGAGGAGGAGGAGTTAAAGGAGAATTTGTAATGATTGTGATGGTGACAACAACAACAATAATACTTATAATAGAAATAGTAATGATAATGATAATATTAATGATGATAATGATAATAATAATAATAATAATAATAATAATATTATTATTATTAATAATGATGATAATAATGATAATAATAGTAGTAATAATGCTAATGATAATAACAACAATCTTTACTAAACACTATTTCCAGTAAATGTCTCGTTTTATTCAATAAAGAAGCAGAAAGGAAAATGATATACTAGTATGACTAGAATTTTTGTTTTGTTTTCCATTATAAAATTATGATAGTTAGGAAGACGGGGAGGAAGAAAAGGAGAAAGTGAAGAGGAGGAAGAAGAGAATAAATAATAAGGAGGCGAGAAGTGCCATGAATAACACCTACGATGCCTGGCTTGGATAATGACACACATCTTTGCCTCTCAGATCGAGGTGACCCAGACCGTGACGGACACAGCGGTGAGCTACGTCACGCACTTCAGCACGCAGTACATCACCTACGTAAGTACTGAGTGACCTGCGGCGCCACTCCCACGCCTCACCCATCACCCCACGCCTCACCCCTCACCCCACGCCTCACCCCTCACCCCACGCCTCACCTCTCACACCACGCCTCACGCCTCACCCCTCACGCCTCGCAGGGGAGCGACACAGGTCCTGGCAACGCCGTCTCCTTGAATGTAACAATGACCCGAGTTTTTAAAATATTGAGGGAAAAAAGTTTAGTTTGCTATTTTTACGTGTTTTCAGCATAAAGCAAGACATCCCTGAACATAATGTATGGCGTAGATAAATATGTTAATGTTAGATGTTGATTGAAGAACAAAAGTTAGTTGGCACTAAAGTTTTATTCATGAGAAAATATCTACATCATATTCACCTCCATTTATATATATATATATATATATATATATATATATATATATATATATATATATATATATATATATAGCTATAACCATGCACCACATATTGAAACACCTTCCACCGTGTGATTATCAATGATTAGAAGGAGTTATAACAATGCACGTGACTTGCAGTGAATCTTCAGTGGATTCCCTCGAGTCAATATTTTGAGTGACTTGGGAGAATCAGTAAACCGTTGTACGCCGATGAGGGATTAGAAAGTCTTAGAACCACCTCTGTCATGTAGGAAGTTTCACCTTATGTATGTATGTGTGTGTGTGTGTGTGTGTGTGTGTGTGTGTGTGTGTGTGTGTGTGTGTGTGTGTGTGTGTGTGTGTGTGTGTGTGTATGTGTGTGTGTATGTGTGTGTGTGTGTGTGTGTGTGTGTGTGTGTGTGTGTGTGTGTGTGTGTGTGTGTGTGTGTGTGTGTGTGTGTGTGTGTGTGTGTCGTTTTACTAGGTCTCATTGTGCATGTTTGATCATAAGTCCTGCCACTACATACTTTCCCGGTGTACCCACAGACCACGCCGCTGCCCGTCTACAACACCGAGTACGAGACAGATTACAGGACCGAGTACCTCACTGAGACCGAGTTCCAAGAAGTGCCTGTATACACCACCTTCACGGAGACCAGCTACCGGACCGATTTCCAGACAGATACTTCGGTGTTGGAGGTGCCTGTGTATAGCACCCTCATTTCCACCGTCTACCACACCAGGTACCGCACTGAGTACTTCACCGACACCGAGACTCAGCAGATACCTGTCTACACCACCTTCTACACCACCTTCACCGAGACCTCCCACCTGCCCACCTACCTCACGGAGACCCACTACGACACGGACTACGTCACCTCCACCACCGTCATCACCACCACCGCCATCGACTTCACCACCGTCACCACACACTTCACCACCACCGCCTTCGAGGACGTATTCGTGACCAGGACGAACCAGGTCCCTCACTACATCACCAACACTGAGTACAACCAGGTCATCATCACACAGACGGAGACGCGGCCGGAGTACATCACCACCACCAATCTGCGGGAAGTGGTGGTGACTCAGACGACTACTGTGCCTCTTTACCTCACCACCACTGTTGTGTCTGAAATTCACCTCACCAGTACCCACCCGATCAACAACTACATCACCACTACCGTGCCTGCCTATGTGGTGAGCACCGTGGACCGCTACATCACCACCACTGTGCCTTACTACGTCACCAGGACCACCACACTCCAGGTATTGGCGACCCGACCCCACGCCGCTGCCCCGGTCCGTGACTACTACTACGTCTAACTTCGAGTTGTTGCGTCCCTTAACTTCCCTTCCCTGTTGTTTTGTTACTCTCCCATCACTGTTCTGTTGTTGATTGAAGCTGTAATGTTCCTATCCTCCACTCTCCTCCCATCCCATAGTTATTGTGATTAACCTAACCAGTAACCACCCAATCCCACTCCGTCCCAGTATTCATGTTATATTTCCTCGTATGTACCGTTATTTCCTGCCACTATAGTAATCCTCACCTCCCCTCCTCCCCCGCCCTGTTATTGCGTTACTTTTCCGCGGTTATATTGACATTGTAGTACGTACGGACACTCTCCAGAGGCATATCAATGCCTTAGTAATGACTGGTGATGACTTGTAAATGATGCTGACTGCCCTATGACACCCAATCCCACGGACATTATATTATATCCCGACGATATTATTCTATTCTTTGACGTCTTTATCCCCTTTGACTGTGTTGGATTTGTTTTATATAAATGTCTGTGTAAATACAACTTTTTTTATATGCTATATGCTCGCACACGCACATTGCTTCCAACACGTAGTACACAATTAAGCTTGATGTTTTGCCGTGCCACCATCTCAATCTAGTCTCCGGCACCCAGCTTACTAGGATACCCGCATGTGTGTGCGTACTACACATTGTCTAGTCCTCTTCAGCATTATCATATCTATCCCAGCATCCAGCACGCATTACCGCCTCCACTGCTTTGTATGTCGCCCTCATCCCGCCGCAACGCAAACCATAGCTTCAGGAATCCTCTCATAACAACGCTAAGCCTCCAAAAAAGGGCAATCATAACAGTCTATATAGAATTTAAGAATAAAAAAGAAATCTGACCACAGGAAACTAAGCTTTACATTTATTTCCCGGTGTGGCGTGTCTCATACGAACTCCTGCAACCACAGCAACCACAACAACCACTGTACCAACCCCAGCAACCACTCTATCCACAAATACCATCACGGACCTACCGACAACTGCAACCACGACGGACTCGCCAGACGTACGAAGAAACAGAAGAACGTTGGATGTGGTAAGGAGGGAGGTGGAGGGTAGGCAGGGAAAGGGTCTCTTTGTGATGAGAGCACTTACTTTTTTTCTTTTTTTTTTACCTTAAGGTATGGAAAAAAACGTTTTTCTTATACTGTCGGCATTGCTACCGTTTTCCTATGTTATATCGTGATAAGATTATGCTGTTTTATAAAGGACACAAACAGCGTTATTGTAATATGTATATAATTTACTATAATAAATTTCTTAAACCCTCACGTAGCCCCTCATCTCTTGCCATCGTGGGCGCGCCAAGTACCATTGGAGTGACATGAGAGGTGTGTGTGGGCTAGATAGAGTGTGAGGCTACCACACAGCAGGACCTGCGCGTCGTATATAAACCCACTTATTACTCGTGCAAAACAAGAGGTATTAGAGCAAGTCAAAAAGAGAAGGTAAGACAATACTAATGTTCTGTAAGTTATATGTCACGGTGGCTGAGTTCTGATGGATGACTCGTGGAATGTAAAAAGACCGTGTAATTTTTTTTAGGGTGTGTAATTTTGGCGGCGACGTAACACTACAAATGTTCCCTCACTCTTTATGTTTCAATGACTGTTTACGAGTAAGTGGTGATGGCGAGCTGATGGATCCGTCGCAGATGGTGTGCTGCAAGTGTGTTCAGGGAGTCCTCGTGGGGCAGGAAGCTTCTACACCGACTGACAGACATACTTAGAATGGGACCGCCACACCAGCTTGTTACGACGGAGGTATAAAATGTGTCTCATCAGTCAGTTGTACGAGAACAGAATAAACCACAAGTATATGGTTACGGAACTTTTAAAAAGTAACATTACGTCTTGCATCGTACAATTAATGTGAAGTTGTTCAATGTTTATTAATCATGTGCGTAAATCGTACAAAATTATATAACGAGAATCTTGAATATAAGGATTAAAGACTTTGGTTGGTTGGTAGGGAGGTATGGCCAGCTGAACCTCCCCTTCCTTTGTTACGCCCCTGCGTGTAACTGTAGCTATTCTCTGCGTCAGTACCGTGGGGCCGGGGAGGCAGGGCACTCTTGTCCCGTGTCTGGCGGCGGGGATGCAGGAGTGGAAGTGGGAATGACTCGGATCCTGGAGTCGACCTCCAGCTTGGCTGCCATTGTCTCGTATCTCTCCTCGGCCTCATGTCTCCACGCAGCCAAGTGAGCTCGCAGGCGGCGGTGGGCGGCCTCGGCGGCGACAGTTTCGGCGTTGAGGGCTGCACGCTCCTCGGCAGTCACTCGTTTACGGCGACTGACTTCTTCCCGGCATGAAAGCACCGCCTCCCGAGCCTGTGTGGGACGAAATATCGGCAGAGAAGTCAAAGTGATCATAATTAAATTCTAGGCCTTACATTTTAATACCTAACAATTCTTTGGTAGCGGAAAGTTCTACTGGATTACAGCTACATAGTTGTATGCGCGGCATTCGAAACAATGACTAAATCTGTTAAAGTGCAATAAAAACGAGGTATGAAGAAGTCTAGTTAACACTCACCTCGTCAAGTTTGTCCTGAAGAAGGTTTGCTCTGAGGGCGAGACGATCCCTGAGGTCCTGGAGGCAACGCTCCATTACGGCCTCCTCCAGCCCCTCTCCGCCCTGCACGGACACAACCACCACTTAGTTAGGCTCTGCTATCCTCCATAACCACAATATTATTTCTGTTATGCCACATACACACCACCTGTGACCTTTAACCAGTGCAGAACCCTCAAAATACCAGTTAAGAAGTGCAATACAAGCACAAGATGATGTGAGAAGAATAAAAAAAAAATGTTGTCCACGTCACGAATGTGAATCTTATGGAGCGTATACAGGTAGACATTCTTTTCTTCCGCTCCTCGTCACCACTCGAGTCCCATCCCTGCCATGAGCCACGAGGAAGCTGAACCACTCACCTGAAGCAGCGGGAGATAGGGAGCGATAGTGTCGACATGGCCCTCTCGCTCCTCTTTCTTCTTCCTCTCAGTTTCTTCTCGATGAGCTTCCTCCCACGCCCTCTGTAACAGCCATCCATAGCATCACAATAATTCAACCTCACACATCTCCTACGTAAAACATCAGGATAGTCACATGACACGACGCCTACACTTCACCCCGGCCACATTACCTCTTTAAGTATCTGCTGGACTGTGGCGTTAGACGTGGTGTCAAAGATTCCCGGTAGGAGTGTTGCTTGCTCCTCTTCCGCTACACGCGCCTCCTTCACCGCCTCCGTCTCCTCCACTGCCTGCCGCACCTCCACCAACGCCCGAGCCTCAGCCTCCATCTGTACTTCCAATTCTTCCCAGAGCTGCGGCAGCGTGGGCTCCTCTGCCCCAGGATCAGGCTGTCACGGGCGGGTTTACTACCGTCAGCGTTGAGTTCAAGTTTCTACAGCTTCATCGCGGTGCTGCATTTTCTCAGAACAGTAAAGAGAGATAGTGAAAGTGACGCCTGAATGACGGAGCGACTCCCGTGAGTAATGGTGTGCTGGAGAACAACTCAATGATGAAAGATACGTGATGGAGGTGATACAGCGGACACAGACGAACCTGAGTGATGGTTCGCCGTGATGCTAGAAAGGCAACACACACCTGAAAGCTTTGCGTGAGTTCCATCGTGAGGGAGGTGGGCACGCCATCTAGGGGCTTGATGAAGGTCCGGGACGGCTGCAGGAGGCGGTGGCGTCCGTAGTGGTACAGCAGGTGGACTCGTCCCTCCGTCACCATCATTACTCGCCGCTGTACCGACTGGCCGGCACTGCCACCACCACCACCACCACCTCCTCCTCCTCCTCCTCCACCATCACTAGAGCTACTACCACTGCTGCCTCCGTTGTCTGGACTCGCGAATTCTTCCTCTATTTTCTGTATATATATATATATATATATATATATATATATATATATATATATATATATATATATACATTTATTTTATATCAGGTGACGGCATGTTAAACCTACCAACGTTCATGCATCCTTAACAACCCTGAGGAAAAAAAGCTTATCTTGCCATGTTATAAATATTAATTCTTTGTCTCACTGTTGACTCTTTTAACTCAAGCTGACATCATGTAGCCTAGATACTTGTAGAGAACGTTATATGTACTGGTGATAGAGAACATGAAAACAGTGGTAGAGAACGTGCCTCACCGCCGCTCCTGATAAAAAAATGAAAGACCACGATCCTTAGTTATAATAGTGAGCAGCGCGTCTCACCTGAACTGTCTTGGAGGAGGGGCTGACGAAGGTAACTGTCCGCCGCAGGAGAAGGTCAGCGCGGGCATCGTATTCCTCCCGCCACTCTCCGCTGCGCACTTCTCGATTCCTGCAACAGTAACCCAGTTTGTAGTGACTTGTCGTTGTCATCTCTCTCTCTCTCTCTCTCTCTCTCTCTCTCTCTCTCTCTCTCTCTCTCTCTCTCTCTCTCTCTCTCTCTCTCTCTCTCTCTCTCTCCTTAGGGTCTTATGGGATGTTGTATGGCATATTGCGTCGTATATTTTTTTTGTGTGTGTTTGTGTGTCTGTGTGATATGCATTGTGTCCTTGTTTACTGTCTTAATCTAAGTTGACGGGTTACATCTCGTTCCACTTTCCGTCATGTTTAGGTTGTCTGTCTTGCGTTTGTTTATGTATGTTCAGACGAATAGGCCGTCTGAGAATCAAACCACTTCAATTTAAGAAGAGAGAGAGAGAAAGAGAGAGAGAGAGAGAGAGAGAGAGAGAGAGAGAGAGAGAGAGAGAGAGAGAGAGAGAGAGAGAGAGAGAGAGAGAGAGAGAGAGTTAAAAGTGGTAGAAAGTAACAAATTATCAAAAACTGCAGCCATCTATTTCTTGATAGTCACGCTACCTGAGGGCGTCGACGCGAAACTCGGAGTGGAATAGGAACACCTCGAGGGGCTGCGTCTGGCTTCGCACCTCCACCTCACTAGCCTGCCACGGGTTGTCCACGCCGTCTGGCCCAACGCGAGAGGTTAAAGAAGTCGGCTCCCTCCAATAATGATGTTCTGCGTGGAGGTTGCGAGTTAGGATGTTAACACGGAAGTAAAGCATTGTAGAGAGTCAAGGAAATAGAAATAGAAGGAGGAAGAGGTTGAGGAGGATGTGGAAATCAAGAAGGATAAAAAAATCATGGAATATAGAAAGGCAGACTTGTGGTTACTACCGGGGCCTCCGGTAGTACATGAAAGCTGCCTGTAACAACTGTGGAAAATGTAGCGTGTAGTGAAGATGAATAAACACTAAGATGATACATAGTTAACAGTGTGTGAGGAGGAGGAGGAGGAGCAAGATGGGTCAGAAATGTTGATGTGAAGAGTATGAAGTCTCTGAGAGGCTTTAATGTACCCTTAAGAGTGTCCTTCCTGCTCCTGGAGAAGGTGTCCCTGACTGCACCTGTCTGTAGGTCTGTGACGCGGCCCACCAGTCTGTCCTCCCGCTGCTGAAACTCCTCTCGCACCTCCTTCACTGATCCTGAGAGAGAGAGAGAGAGAGAGAGAGAGAGAGAGAGAGAGAGAGAGAGAGAGAGAGAGAGAGAGAGAGAGAGAGAGAGAGAGAGAGAGAGAGATAAGCCAGGTATATAGATAGATTGAGTATCATCATTATTGTCTAACTGGTAAGCGAGTATTCATCAATCATCCTACGCCTCGTGCCTTCCGGAGTGCCCAAGGTCAGGGCAAGGGTTGTGCCGCGTGGGTGGGTGAGAGGGGCGTAGCGTCTCACCACAGCCTCCTGGTACACCTCCTCCCGCCAGCCCCCAGGGAACCTTAGCAACAGGGCTGTGAAAAGGCAGAGGCACAAACTACGTTACTGCCTGCTGCATACACACACACACACACACACACACACACACACACACACACACACACACACACACACACACACACACACACACATTTTAAAATGTATATTTTCAGCTTATGGCTGCATTTCCTAATAAACCGTCTATTATTATTATTATTATTATTACACACACACACACACACACACACACACACACACACACACACACACACACACACACACACACACACACATACACACACACACACACACACATACACACACACACACACACACACACACACACACACACACACATATTACTTGCCTTCCTCGGTGATGACAACAGGTTTGTAACAAGCGCGTGGCAGCAGCGGCTCCTCCTTGTTCCGAGGCCGCCTTGCTTTGGTCTGGGATCCACTAGGAGGCTTCTTAAGCTGATAGGGGACTTCCAGGGACGGACAAAAACCTTCTTGAACCTCTTGAGACTGACTAGGCGGCTCCTGAGGCTTGGCTGGGGTCTCCTGTGTCTTACTGGAAGAATCTTGGATGTCCTGAGGCTGTACAGGAGGGTCTTGGGGATCCTGAGGGGATTGGTGCACATCCTCGTGTTCGTGGGTGTGGGAGGAAGGTTCAGAAGGCTTGTGATGGGAGTCCTTAGGCTTGGGGCGTTCCTGGGACTTGCTGGGTTCGTTGTCGATAAGTGGCAGCCACATCGATCGATCGTCCAAGTCAAACTGGCGGTGTGTACATACATAACAGTTATTGTGGTTACTGGTGTTGTAGCTACCGTCTCTACGACACGTAACATTATTACCATCAACACCATCACAGTTGATAATGTAATCACCAACCAATTATTGATGTCTCATTGTTTGATTAATGTCTATTCTACCAACTTTTCGTAAAGAGTAAGAGTTGAAGTAATGATATAAACAATTGAGGGAAGGCAGACTTGGTATACAAAAAAATTCGAATGACGTAATTATTTCGGAAAATAAAGCTCATCAAGAAAGTTTACGGAAAAGAAGCTGCCAAGAAGCTGTCCATGACATTGGCTGACTCACTATATCAGTGGTGATGGGTTTTTTGGGCTGCGTGGAGGCCCAGTAGTTGCTGTGATTGAAGAGAGCGTGCAGGTGGAGATAGGGTAGCGACTCCGCACTGGGCAGGGGTGTAATCTTTCCCGTGCTGGGCTCCACAAAGGTCGGGCATGTCATCTGGCGTTTTGGGGGAAGCACCACCACCCAGAAGTGAAGATCACCCGTACTGTCACCGTCCTGGGTCACGGTGGCCAGTGAAGCACCACAGTGTTATGCTTTTGTAATGTCATCGTATTTTGTATATCGTATTGAAACACACACACAAACACACACACACACACACACACACACACACACATGTTTACATTGTTCCAACCTGCTGCTGCTGCTGTTCTTGATGACTTCCCGCGAGACTGGGGTCGCTGTCTCTCTTCTGGTGTTCCTGCTGGTGCTGTTGGTCGTCGGTAAGGTGGCGGGAGGCGCGCTGCTCCATTATGATGAGGTATCGGCTTCTCAGGTCTGGCGGCTGCTTCACGGTGTACTTTGAGGGGGGCGCCTTCCCTCCCTCCTCCCCTGTCTGGCACACACATGCAGAATGATGAGTCTCAGAAGGAATTAATCCCGCTAAGAGCCTCTGTGCTGACAAACAGTAATTTACTCATTCAGGGAGGAACGTGAAAGTGTCATATCTCCATTATGAGGGAAATTCATTCCTAAACCATACCTCTGACGTTATCATCAGTCCGACAATATTCCAGATTAGGAAAGTAGGAACTGCAATAATGATATTCTACAGTTACTTGCAGAAAACACACTGCATCACACGTCAGCAACAAAACCCTATGTAGAAAGTCTCGGGCACTCTTCACAAGGAACCACTCACCGAAACTTGAAATAAAGGCCACTAGCTCAGTATTACAGTCAATGGCCACATTTAATCAGACCATTACTATAAACATTCCTCCTACCAAAAATTTATACATGACTTTAGTTGATAATGTTGATGTATTTATGGACCGGGCCCGAAATTGAACAGTAATATAAAGAGTAACTATATTATAAAACCTGGCACTGGCACCGTCCCTCTGGCACCCACATAATATTATAATATATCTTGCTAAGAAATAATCAGCGGTGCTCCAAGAAACCCTAAGAATGGCGTCACCTTCAAACATGTGTCACACCAAAGCAAACTCGTGATGAACGTGTACTTGTTTCGGTGATGACTGACCTTTCGGGGCGGGGCGAGGTAGGGACAGGGTAATGTAGACGTGTCGCCGGCCACCAAGGAGGGACACGCCATGCCTTGCGCTACGAAGGCGCGGTACCCGGCTCCCAGCAGCACGGAAGCCACCACGAGAGCACACTCAGCAGCCTCTCCTCGCTGCGTCACCGCCACCTTCGCTGCTGATTGCACCCTCCGCGGCTGTCATGCAGACCACGCACGTACATGCAGTTAGTCATGATTTTAGTGCGTCAGTGTGGGTTGATGGGATGGTGGTGACAAGAGGCAGGATTCCTTATGATGGCAAAACTCCATTAACTATTGTTGTCATAATTACAGCGTTCCAATGCACTTTATCCTTTATTATATTTCAGCTTTTAATTTATTTCCATTCTCCTCGAGGTGCATAGCATTCCAAGACATTAATTTTACAGATGTAATCGTAACTTTCTTGCTGCCTGAATGATATAGCTGTTCTCATGAAAATGACGGGGAGAAAGCCTCCGTTTCTAAATGTCGCAATATTAAAGAAAATACAATTGGTGTTCACCAGAGGAGATGCAGGGGGTGGCGGGGTGTATGTGAGCAGATTAGCCAAGGTTGGAGCCGCATCCTGTAGGCTGAGCAGCTCAGGGTGAGGCTGAGGGCTGGGAACTACCAAACTTAATATGGGTACCTGGAGGATGTAGGTGAAATCTTAGTATTGTTCCTCGTGATTGCAAACATCTCTACTTTATAGACATATCAACATATATTTCAGCGGATACAATACAACATAAAAGTTATAGTTGTTGTTTAGAGGCTGTTAACTCACCACTTTGTCATTTTCATTTCGGGGAGTGAGCAGCAGTAGGGGACCACTGGGATATACAGAATTATATCTTCGCCTGAAACTATCCACTTGATTTAGGAGTCTTTCTTGAGCTTCGTGCATTCCATTTTCCTCGGCTGTCTCTAGCAACATATTTATTTTCCTCCTTGGTTCTCGTGGCGTGGGGGCAGACTGGGGTGTTGCCAAGACAACCACAACGCCACGCAGTCACGGCCCGAATCATGTCATGCATTATTTACAACTACACATACAATAATTTACACATTTATTATTTTTTTTATTAATGTATAATTGAACAAAAAATATTAAGATGCGTAAACCAGTGTAGTTAAATATTGTTATTCCTCGTGGTGTGCCGAGGCTACTGTTGTGACTCAACTCAACAGTCAACACTGTTCAGAAGGGGGCGGCGGGTGTCAATGTGTAAAAACTATTAGCATGGCAGTGTAGTGGTGATTAAAGTGTAAATATGGCGTAACAATGGTGATGGAGTCAGTGCAGGAGGAGGATGGAAGGGTGGAGTTATGCAGGTTGTGTGGTGCTCAGGAAGGTAAGTTATTGCACCTGGACGACACCTTCTCAATCCTGGGAACCACCTCCACCATCCTGCATCTCCTTCACAGCATCTCGGTCTTCCTCAAGGTGCAGGTGAGCTCATACCTGAAAGCAATTTATGGTAGAAATTTACATCTTCACCGGAATGCACCTGGCTATAAATAACACTTTTCGTATAGATTTTGATCCATTTCGAATGATTTTGACATTAATTTATTTTGCAATTGCATATATAAGATATCCTTATCACCCCCAACAAGCTTGGAGACTTGTGGGAATGTGGGGTTCTTGGGTGGGGAAGACAAAATACTATGATTTACGCTAAGAATAGGGTGCTAGAATCACTAACATACCTAACATTGACCTATTGACGAACGTGCAATGCACTGACGGTCACAAAAACTGACGTGTGGCTACGAAGAAAAAAAAATGGCGTCTGCACCTCGTCCAACTCCCGACTTTTGGTCATGGAAAACATTTGATATTTTCTAAATTAACATAAAAAAAACCTAAATCAACCAAACCTTAACCTACATTGACAAATAACAGAACCTTGTTCAAACCAAACTAAACTTTACCTTATTCCAGAAGAGAAGGTCTCACAGAAAACATTGAATATCTCACAAACTAAGAATTTGCGACAGAAATGTAATTAAGAAAACCTTCTCAGAATGCATCTGATAATGAAAAAATACAACTCTGAATCCTCTAGAGCATTCAGGTGAAGATGTAAAATAATACCCAATTTATCAGGTAATGTAGATATATGACTCAATTCTCTAGAGCATTCTGGTGAAGATATAAAGTAATACCCAAGTGAAAACCAAGGTATTCATATATCCTTTGTCCCTTTAACGTATTGCGAACTATTATTTGTCATTTTCTTACATATAATAAAAACAAGTATTTGCTCATTACATACGGAAAAAAAACTTATTATATGACGTGATATTGCTTTTGGTAAGAATGGAACCATCAAATTAAATGAATAAATCGTATAGTAATACCGTGGAGTAATGAACACTTGATATCTATGTACACAGCAAAACTATTGGTTCCTTGCACTACTGGCAGATCTTGTGCCTTGTTGTCACTATCATTAGCATTACCAAGCCAGTTTTTTCTAATACTTGCTGTATCATTAAATTAGAGTGCACGTCTAATCTAACATATATAGATTGATTTATGATACCTTTGATAAACAAGTTTTGTATTACCTCAAAAGCCTTGTAATGTAATTGGGAAACTCACTCACTCCCAGCATAGCCCAAGGAACTTTCAAAAGTCAAGTTCAAAACCACTGTTCTGGAGTTACAAACCACATGTCACAATCAGCAATGATATATTTGTGGTATTTATGCTTCCAATGAATATTAAACTTATTTTTTTTGTTATCTGTCATTTTCATTATTATTTATACTATGAGAAATAATATTAATACATTGTTTTTTTTATTGTAATTGTAGTTCCATAGCCTCTCTTGCCATTTCATATATATATATATATATATATATATATATATATATATATATATATATATATATATACATACTATATACATACTATATATATATATATATATATATATATATATATATATATATATATATATATATATATATGTATATATATGTATGTATATAGTATGTGTGTATATATATATATATATATATATATATATATATATATATATATATATATATATATATATATGTATGTATATAGTATGTGTGTATATATATATATATATATATATATATATATATATATATATATATATATACATATATATATATACATATATATATATATATATACATATAATATATATATATATATATATATATATATATATATATATATATATATATATATATATATTATATGTATATATATATATATATGTATATATATATATGTATATATATATATATATATATATATATATATATATATATATATATTATATATATATATATATATATATATATATATATATATATATATTTATATATATAGCTATAATTTTTTTTTATTCTTGTACAGAATGAGTGTGAGCCCTTGATGCCCCATCACCTGTGCTGGCACTGCTTCAATACAGCTGTTGACATCAATGCTTTCATTGATTCTGGCATCAATTTTCAAAGGACTACAGTCAACCATCTACTCCCACGCCATAACACAAGGATAGAGGAAACGCCGTGTAACTCCTTCCTTCCAGTATCAGCTCCTTGTGAACATGTGCATGAAGTGGTACTCCAAGGGGAACTAGAGGAGGAGAAAGAAGTGGTGCTGCGAGTCTCTGATGACCAGGTTGGTGGTGTATCCATATTGACCAAAGTAAAAGAAGAAAAATAGAATTAGGAGAATGTTATCAAAATTAGCAAAATAGTCTAGATAAAAAAAATCAGAAGGTAAGACAGACCAGAAAAGTGATGACAGCTTCCATTATATTCCACAGTTTGATCAAACATCGGGAAAGACAGAAACAGTTACCATTGAAGGAAATTATGAAGATAAGTTACAAGAAGCTCAGGGAAATACAAATTCTGATCATGAAGAAAAAGAAGACGAGCATGAGGGGAGCCAACAGGTATCAGAGAAGGATACAAAGAATATAGTAACAGGTAATGAAAGGGAGAAGTGTTCATACTGTAACAAGACCTTCCAGAGACAAAGTCAATTGAAGAGTCACCTTGTCAGCCACAGTGAGGCACGGCCACACCAATGCCAGGTGTGTGGTGTAGCCTTTAAGCATCGCAGGAACTTGGTGGAGCACTCCCACACCCATAGCCAGCAACCTTCCTTCATCTGTGCTGTGTGTGGCCTTACATTCAAACAAAAGAGCAAGTGAGTCATTAATTAAGTTAAATACTGTATATAGGGTCTGAGGACAGTAATAAATGGAGGTCTTCTAACTAATTATGTGTTGGTCCCCATGGCTCTGGTACCAGGAACACCAACAGCTCTCTCCTTCTGAATTTAGCAAACTCCAGAAGATTGAGAATCGCAGGTTCTTGGTATCAGAGACCAGAGCTGCACCGCTGGACTTGTTATAGCAATACCGGAGGGGTAGCCAAGGAGATCGATCACATCCTCGTTAGTATGCGTTGGAGGATCCTCCAGAACTGCAGTTTTTCCGGAGTGCTGAGTTCTTTGCAACTGACCGCAGGCTTGTTGTTGCAACATTCAAGCTTCATGTCAAGGCCAGAAAGATATCAAGGTGATCACAATGTGTTCTATCTTGAGAAACTGAAGGACTTGACATGTGCTCATGAGTATGCAGTGACAGTCTCAAATTGGTTCGAAGTGCTCAACGCCCTTGAGGATCTGGTAGAACTGTGGGATACCTTTAAACATGAAACTCTTGATGCTGCCAGAGGGTGTGTTGGGGGGGCGTCCGAGGTCACGGGGTGGGTTCGCATTAGCGAAGACGCTTGACAGTATAGAGAAGAGTCGTGCTGCTAGGCTGGCTGGGAACCAGGACCAGTACAGGGCTCTATCTCGTAGGACTAGAACTCTTCTGAGGAGAGACAAGGAGAGGATGTTGAGGGTCATTTAAATGCTAATGACCTCAAACCTGCCTATCGAGCCCTGAAGAAGCTCTGCTATCCGAACAGCAGATGGTTGCCTCGTATCAGACGCGGATGGGCAGATGGCTCGTTGAGCTGAGTACTTTCAGCAGTTGATTAAGGTTAACCCTCTAAGTGGACAGCTTCAAACCACTGGGTTACAGGTGATGGATGCTGATCCGCTCATTAACAAAGCTGCACCCTGTATTGATGAAGTCAAAGAGGCTGTGGCAAAGTTGAGGGGTGGAAAGGCAGCTGGCCTTTGTAACATCAGTGCGGAGTTGCTCAAAGCTGGAGGCGAGGCCATGATCCGTGGGTTGCATGCTGTCTTGACTGCTGTATGGCATTCAGGTACCATTCCTCCTGACTGGAAAAGGGGGTTGGTCGTCCCTATCTGGAAAGGTAAAGGGGACCGTCAGGATTGCACAACTATACAGCGGGATAACGCTGCTCAGTGTATCAGGCAAGGTGCTCGCCCATCTGCTACTGATGTGAGTTCACAATTACTTGCTAAAATATCAGAGACCTAAACAGTCAGGGTTCACGCCTGGTAGGTGTACTGGTGGAACGCAGATGCAGCCTATGTCAATCTCAAAAAGGCGTTTGATTCAGTGCATCGTGAGGCACTCTGGGATCTTCTGCGCCTCCGCGGGATTCCTGCGGGGATTATTGGACTACTATCTGGCCTGTACTCCTGGACTGAGAGTGCTGTGAAGTGTGGGGAGGGCGTGTCCAGCTTCTTTCCTGTGCACCATCACTTTTCAATACATGTATGGACTGAGTACTGGGCAGAGTTGTGGACTAAAGTCACTGTGGAGCATCTGTCAGCAACACCAAGATCATTGATTTTGTTTTTGCCAATGAGTAATCTTTGGCGAGTCGCTGGAGGTTCTGGTGATGGCTCTCGAGGCACTGCACGAGGAAACAAAACCTTTAGGACCTCAGGTCTCCTGGCCCAAGACTAAGGTTCAGGTGTTTGGAGGCTTGCTAGGTGAAACAGTACAGTCTTTTCCATGTGGCGAAGACATTGATATCTTGGAAAGCTTCACATACCTTGGTAGTGTGGTTCATAACAATGGTGAGTCACATCAAGAAGTCTTTCAGGGGATTGGCCTGGCCCACGGTGTTATGGACTCACTCAGCACGAGTATCTGGCATTGTCAGTAACTGTGCAGGACAAAGATTAAAATCTTCAAGTCACTGGTGATCCTTGTCTTACTGTATGGCTGTGAGACATGGACACTGAACACCGATCTGAAGAGGTAAATTGATGTCTTTGATAATAAATGCCTTCGCAGTATCATGGGGTATCGTTGGAATGACTTTGTGTCAAATCAGCGACTGAGCCGTGAGACTGAATCAAGGCCTATTACCAGCATAGTCTGCCAACGTCAACTCCGGCTATATGGGCATGTTGGAGATAATTGGTATGGGAAGGGGGCTTGCATAGAGACTTGCACGAGGTGATCGCCATAGCTGGCGTTGGAGGGTTGGTGAGGCAACGCGTCCTTCGACATATGCCTCCAACGATTGATTGATTGATTCTAATGTGTTCATCCCTTGGGGGAAGCTGTTAGAAACAGGTATCATGTATAGATTAATCGATGGATTATTATTCTATATTAACAAAATCCTTTGAGACTCAAGTGTTGCATGTGTAATGTGGTTCATCTTGCCACAGTTTGCTGAAACATGAAAGGACTCACAGAAGAGGGAGTGTGCCAAGCTACAGGTGTGAGGTGTGTGGGAACCAATACTCACAATCATCACATCTTAAGACACACATCAAGAATGCACATGGAGGTGAGGGAACATTTATGGTTTCAATGTCAATTTTTTTTCTCAAAAATTATTGCTCTATTTTTTTGCAAATTCTTTAAATTTTCTGCTAATGATTAGTCTTGAGTGTATCTCCTATATTTGCATGCACTGAAAACACTACTTACTACTATTTTGCAATTATTTTTCACCATCTGCTGAAAGTAGTGTCATCAGAAGATGGGATTCCTGCCTCTACCTTATTTTTCAGGCAATTTTGTACCACTCATTCCATCAGTACATTGAGTAGTCATAATTTGTCTTACATCTACATGTTCACCAAAATTGTCATTCAAAGCTATATTAATTCATAGTCACTGACTTCATACTGAGAGTGTCTCAGTGGTGCAGTGGTTAGTATGTCTAACAATGAATCTGCTGGCTCGAGTTCAATCCCGGACGAAGGCAGTCGGCGCACAGCTCACCCAGCTACTCATCCTCTCAAACGGGTTGGTCGATAAATGGGTACCTAGGGAAACCTGGGGAATAAATTGTGGAAACTCGGATGTCACATTGGCCCTGTGTCCCGGGGTAATGGATAACGTTTCACCACAGGCTCAAAGGCCAATGTGACGGGAGATGAATGCCTGCAGCTACGGGCAGCTGCAGTGTGTGCCCCCACACTTTACTTCTTTAAATACTGAGAGTTGTCATTTGTATTGGAAATATTTAGGACATGAAGCATAGTATTCCAATCATCTATGTCACCATAATGCCTTTTCAGAACTAAAAAATGCAGCAATTTTCTGCAGTTAATTAGACAAAATATCTAATCCATGCATCCAATTCTTTTCTAGAACCTTTCTCTTCATAGAAGTAAAAATTTCCAGTTGATACAGATGACTGAGTGTTAATTATGGTAAGTGATAGACATTAATTTCTGTTTATTTTCCCTCCAGATAACCCAGGGTTCCGGTGTGAGCAATGCAGTGTGGTGTTGGTGCGACGTTCCTCATTACGACGCCACATGGCAACAGTGCACGCCTCCACCACCAGGTTCACATGTCCACACTGCAACAAGGGCTTCACTAACCAACAAAACTATCAAGGTCAGAAAAGTTACATTATACTTAATCTAAATTCCTGTGGTGGGAGCTGCAAGAATACTACCAACGTATTCCCTTAGTTGATATATGTATGCTCATCAATATTCAAATATATCCTATGACAAATGACTACTTATCTCCTGACCAAGCATTGCCTACATGAAAGATATTTATGCACTATATCGTATTGACAACTACATACAATTTCATTATTATCTTTATGCAAAAGTAAAACTGGTTAATTAATGTTGCTATGTAGAGTAATGATAATAACAAAGAGTCATGCAGAAATTATTTGCTATTGATGTTTATGTGTGAAGTTTGTCATACAGAGTAGATCTTCCTGTAGTAGTTGTATTAATATCACTTGTATATTATCAGTCATTAGTAAGTTTGTGTGGCAGTATGAATACCAAATCTCACTACTTATGCTTCATATTTTCAGACTATACAAGAACATTTACACCAATTTACTATGTAAACAGGATAACTATCACAATGTTCAAAGCAGCATCACCCACCAATAACACATCCCAACAGGCCATGTACGGAGCCACACAGGGGAGCGGCCGTACAGGTGCCTTGCGTGCTCCAAGGCCTTCACCACCCCTAAGGCCCTCAGCAGACACCGCATGGTTCATCAAGGCACCAAGACTCACAAGGTAGTCCTTCCTTTCTTCATCCATGTATGTATGTAAATATCTGGAAGGAGAGTTAGGTCATAACAGTTTTCCTTAAGATGCTGATATAATATGCTACATTGTCCACACTGTTTCCTTATTCAAGCAGCAGCAAGGCACATGTCTTTTCTTCACTTGCTAGTTTCTCCCAAAAATTACCATATGTATACTGTATATTTGATTCTAATTAGCAGTCTGATAGAGGTGTGAAGTAATAATGTATGATTTACATTTATTCAATTAGTCACTGGTCTGTTATTTCAGGAAGTACAGTTGTGAATGACTATGATTGTGTGGTGACAGTTATAAGTAAGATGGTAAAATGTGTGTGTGGTGACAGTTATAAGTAAGATGGTGTGAAGTGTGTAATCTTTTCCAGTGTAGCCAGTGTGGTAAAGCTTTCCTTGAGCTTTGTGACTTGAAGCGACACACCAAACGACACTTGCAGAAGAGTGCCAAGAGGAGCAAGGTGGATGCAACAAGTGGATGCCAGGAGGGTGGTACTACTGACCCCTCTGACCCTAGTGTGGGCTCCATCAACCTCATGGTACTCACAGACTCTCTCATCTTCACTGAATCTCAACAACTTCTCGATAACCAAGAGCCAAGGCCTGATCAGGTGTGTGTGTGTTTATAGTTTAAGTATTTTGTAAAAGGGCTGAGGAGACTATGACATGTGTTCAGGTACTCCTTTTCAACCTTATCATCATCATCTTCTTGATATATAAGTTCCATGTTTAGTTTACATGGGTCCGCCTTAGCCATCAAGCTGCACAGTTATGTGTGACATGCTTGCAAATTTCTGTAGTATATAAATCAGGACTTCATCTCATAACTTCTTTGGGTTATCTGTTGGCACTTTGCTTTACACATCAAACTATTTAATGTGCATCACCCATTCATCATGATCTTGCCTCTCTATGTTGCCAAATCAACACAGTGTATAATCTTTAAGCATAATGTTCTACTAGATGTAATTCAGCAGTTTTTTTGTGCCTAGTGACAGATAGTGTATGCATGTGTTTGTTCATGTCCATATATTTTTTGCTTTTGTGTTAGTAGTTTTTTTTACACATTCAACAAAAAGAGAAATGGTAAACTTGACACCAGCATGAGTACGTAAGGTTTTGCATAAAAACAGATTATGTAGAGGAATCCCCCTCTTGATTATTGATGAATTCTGCCTATCAGTTAGCATCCACTCTAATCCAGTTTGTATTAGTAATGTGGATTCAATATTGAATTAGTATACAATTTTGACTAACTTACTAAGGAGTTCTTCAGTTAACATTCCATTTTTTCTTCATCCTTATCTTGGTCTCTGTTGAATATGTGTGAAAGCAAATTGTGACAGTAAATCTGATTCCAGGTTATCTTGCCTAATGGAAAGTTGGATGGTCCCAAGGAAGTCACCACTGATGCTGTGTTGGAGGGTGGACCACCAACCTTACAGCTGCAGAAGAAGCCCCATGTTGAGGTGCTGGCCCCAGGACCCCTGCTGCCACCTACACCCAACATGGAGGTGGTCCTGCAGCCTCCAGTGATGGGCGACATGGCTGCTCCACTCCACCCCAGCCAGGTGTTACAGCCCACCACCATTGAAGTGGAGGATGGTGCTAGCACGCCCCAGGTGGATCTAGTGCACCGTGAGTGTCCTGGAGGTCCTGTTGCCCCTGACACACCAACTATGGTAATGTTGGCCTCAGCAAGCACCCCTACTGAGTTTTTGCATGATCCAGAGCCACGCACAGGTGCCAGAGCCAGCAGTCCTGTGGGGGATGTAGGTGAACGGGTGCTGAGCCATGCCACATGGTGATGCATCCCCTCACACTACACTCTAGGTATCTAGGTACACAACATTCTACCAATCAACACAAAATAACTACCAAGGCCACAAGTGTATTTCTGTTGGCCCTCACTGTCCTGCCACTACATTGCTTTTCTCCTAGATCAATTTCTAGTGTTTCAAAGTACCTTTCATCCTAATTTTTCCCTTCTTGGGTCTCCATTTTCTTCTTTAGATAGCAAAGTCTTAACTTATATCTTTGAAGGGTCACAAGTCAATCCCAGTGCCTCCATATATATATTTTCTTCTTCAAACTTGATATACTACTACATGAGATCCCTCCATTGCCATCCCTTGTAATGACAGTTTTGAAACATTTAGATAAATGTATCTAGAGCCATCCCTAAGAGGCTATAAATATATACAGCAGGTTGTGAGTTCGATCCTGGCTCATGGTAGCTTCTTGGTGAGAGGGGCAGCGCTCTCTCATTAACCCTAGCAGAACTATGTGGTCTACAGCTACCAGGTTCGAGAGGATTATTTAATCACCTTTGAGGAGACGGCAATTGAATTCATGACAATGTATATAACAGTTTACTAGTCAAACCAAAGTGATCATTTAAGCTCGTAGTGGATTTCTGTCCTGCTACTATATACAAGTATATTTCTCATAACACTATACATAAACATTCCAGGTTTATCTAGTCACTGCATAAGTAATAAGCAGCTCTTGATGTAACACGGAGTAACTTCTAAACACTGAAGTACAAAATATACTAGTCATTAAATTAGTCAAATGTATTAGCAATTATAATAAAAAAAGAAGTTTTATACAAAACTTTTATAATATATATTTATTCTACCTTCCCACTAGAAAATGAATCATGAACTAAAAACATACTTAAGTGCATATCTAACATGAATCCCAGATGAAGGCAGGCAGGGCACAGCTCACCCAGCTGTTCATCCTCCCAAACAGGTTGGTCGATAAATGGGTACCAAGGTAAAACCTTGGGAAGGTAAACTGTGGAAACTCGGATGTCACATTGGCCCTGTGAACTAGGATAATGAATTAGTTTCCACTACAGGCTCAAAGGCCAATGCAACAGGAGATGAGCGCCTGCAGCTACGCGCAGCTACAGTGTGTGCCCCCACATTTTATTTATGACCTCTGATATCTGGCGCTTATTTTACTCGCATTCACTCCTGAAGGAATGGAATGTGGATCCAGTGATTGAAAGAGTCAGATGCAGAACCTGAGATGGTTCAGCAACAAAGAATGTCAGAGTGAGGTGACAAACAGTGTATGAGTATAGTAGAGTCGTGGGTGCAAGAGGATAAAATGAGTAGTGAACGCCTGGAACAAACTGTGAGAAGAGGTTGTCAACAGTAACATCATCAAACTGATTCAAAAACATCTATGACCAGTATGTTCTTGACTTACTGAGAAGAGGCAACTCCTCTTGTTCTTGTTCTTGTTTTAGGGCTGCGAGGATCCCTTGGGGAACACTATGAGCCCAAGGCAACTCCTCATTAAGGCTTGCTGTCACTTACAAATATAAGCAAGGAACTCAACCACACAGAAACTTAAAATTATTGTTTGTAAACATTGGCACTGTTCAACTGTTTCCCAGGAGTATGAGGGACACTATAAGCTGTGAAATGACACGTTAAAGAGGTTGGATACACTCATAAATAATATATCTGTAACGATCGTAACTATTGACCCTTCAGGACCAAACAAGCGTTTTTCTTCTGGTTTAATTAGGGTTCGGGGGATCGAGATTTGTAGAGTTGAGGATTTAGAAGTAGGAGCCCGTATCTGGAAGGTAGTCGAAAAGTTAGCCAGGATTGACAGGAAGGCTCACTTCTTAGCTGCCATCTGCAAGACGCAGTACCCACGATTGGAGGGTTTTTCTGACGGAGAGGAAACTTACCCTGTGCCTTTTGCTTGCTTGTGTTAGGATGTGTTAGAGATAGAATGTTAGTGTTAGGATGTGTTATTGTTAGGATGTGTTAGTAGTATTGTGTTAGTGTTGGTATTGTTACCTTACGGGGGTCGATTAGTGAAGTGTTAAGGCAGAAGAGGCTGACTTTAGCCCGTGCCTGGAAGGAGTAAGGAGGAGTGCTTCCCTCCCTTACCGGAGTTATGCCCGGTGTTATATTACCATGTTGTTTTTGAAAGTTAAATATATTTGTTGTCGAGTGATGCCTCAGTTTTGTTACTCCCTAAAGTAAATTCAGTGCCTTTTAAGTGCTATTAACATCTTAAGTACTACTCTACGCTCGGTCTGTAGCACGCTACCATAACAACTACCATCAACGCTACAGGGTGAGAAGGGAGTGACATTACAAATCTACATGTCTCCCATCGATACAGCTTACTATGAGCACCAGTTTAATTCATGCTTCCTGCCTGACCAGCTGTTGTATATCAAATTACAGGATAAGAGTGAAAGAGGTGTACCTCCAAGTCTATCCTGGTGAAAATATTTAAATGACAGACAAATAAGATGAGTAAGGGCAAGGTAAGTGACATTTCCCATTAAGACTTCGTATGTGGTGCCATAACCCAAGGGATCCCTTATATAATGTAAAAGTGTGTGTGTGTGTCTTTATTAACGTGTGTAGTCTTGTATTAGATTTTCTTTTTTCTGGTAAATTTCATAGGCAAGTTAATGAGTAAAGAATGATAACAGTAAGGCATCTGCTCCCTCCCCTCACACCGCTGCCACGACAATCAGTATTTTTGTAACTATATGTTATTACTGGAGAAGTGATGTTTAATATTTGTTTGTTGCGTTTTTTTTAACAGCACTAAACATTATTGAACATTTGCAAGTAGTTTGTGTTCAGTATGTTACCTGCCAATAGTTATAAAAGACTGTTAGGCCTATTCAATTATTTGCTATCAGAACAAATCAAGTGAGTGTTATCTCACAAAACCATGTAAATCATGCATCTATCTTAAATTGTTATTATCTAAGGGTTTATTAATGCATTATGATATTAATGAGGAGTCGTTATTTATACTCCGTCTCCCTACACTTCCTGTTCGTGTATCCCTCCGCACCTGCAAGCCAAGCCAAACAATAACAAACCTAACGTACTCAACACTAAGGCCGAGTTTTATTAACAATACTCCAAGAGAGAGAGTTTCATATTATTTAAAATATTAAAAACTAAATATTTACTCTATGGGTGAATAATTATAGATTTAAAATATTATGAAACTCAACAGTGGCTACAATGATATAAAACATTAAGGGCGATTTTTATTAACAATATTCCAAAAGAGAGTTTCGCATTATCCAAGAAACTAAAACAAAATACTTACTCTATGGGTAAACAGTCATGAATCTAAAATATTAACACAACCATCAATGGCTATAACATTATAAAGCATCAAAAATCTAATATGAAAGTAGTGCATAAAGCCGAGGGTGAGTGAAACAGACTCAGTGTAATGGCGGACAGCATGACAATAACACCACGCTCTGTTTACCTCCGCGAATACTGTCATGATTACCTTCTTATTATACAACACTGATATTAACGAGGTAAGGGGTAATGAGGGGAACCATTAACACGTGTATTAAGTCTGTGTCTTACGTATTATAAGAGAAATAAGGGTTGGCGGGAAGGCGATATTTAGGTCGTCGTCCAGGCTGTATATACACTTCTATTAACTTACCGCGTCCTTTTTTAATTAATTTATTTATTTCATCTACACTGTATTTCATATCCTATCCTCTCCTAGGTGACCTTATTATCAATGGTATGGTGTAGCCAGCTAAGGCATCTATTTATTTATTTTTTTTCCCGGGAACAAAATGGCAAATGGTGCTTTTTATTTTTTTGTATTCGTGTCGTTTTTGTTTTGTTTTTTAATTAAATAAGTGAAGTTTTGTTTAAGTTCTTTTGTTTGTTTGTTTTCTTTCTGTGGTAATAATGGAAAGTTCGCTGGAAGAAGTGTTGTATGTGTGTTTGTGTTTGTATGTATGTGTGTATGTTTGTTTGTTTGTGTGTGTTTTAAGGTGTTTGGATGTTGTAATTTCTCTATGTATGGTTAGATCGTCATGAATTAAACTCTGCTGGTTGAGGGAAGAGAGAGAGAGAGTTGTTTTATGTCCTGTCAGATCTGCTTTGACAATTGTGGTTTATATGTATAACTGAACTAATTTGAAGACGTGGCCATTACAGTGTCATGTATTATTACAGCATCACTGTGTCCTGCTGTTAGTTCATTAAAGGTAATGACCTACACTTGCCATCACTTTGCTATGCTTTATATAAAGAAATATAAGATTTGATACTAACTAATAAAAGTTAATGTTTACTTAATCGGTAAAATTTTAGATCTTCACCATAATGGCGTTTGTTTACATCTGCGTCTTGCCTCTGCTCCTTGTCCAACTCACTACTTTTGGTCATAGAGAACTTTTGATAGCTTCTATATTAATGTAACCTAACCTAACCTAAACAAACCTTAACCTACATTGACAAATAACAGAACCTTGTTTAAACCAAACTAAACTTTACTTTTCGAAGAGAAGGTCTCACAGAAAACCTTAAATATCTCTCAAACTAAGAATTTGCGACGGAAATGTAGTTAAGAAAACCTTCTCAAAATGCATCAGCTAATGCAAAAATATAACTCTAAATTCTCTAGAGCATTATGGTGAAGATGTACAATAATACCAATTAATCTATACTGGAGCATAGACAAGTGGAGAGGTACAGTTGCCTTGCCATTATATGAACATTATTACTGAAAAGGGTGAAATTAAGGTGTAATATACAAATTTCCTGATTAACAAATTTTTATACTATATGACATAACGTAACTGTTATTTGAAGTGATCAAAGCCCATATCCTTGCATCAAACATTTATTTCCCTCAGTGGTGTTGTAACACTGCTGGTGATCTTGGTTCCCATATTGTTTCATTAGATTGCACACATTCTCTATTGTATTAAGATTTACAAAATTGCCTGGCCATGCAATCACATCAATTTTGTTCTGTTTGAGTCATTTTGGTGTTACTTGTGCCTTGTGACGTGGGGTTCCTGGCTGTATGTTGCCCATTCATTATAACATGTTTAGCTAGGAAGTATGAGCCTGGCTTTCCCTTCACTTAATGCACATATATACTACCTATACTACTATACTATACCTATGCATCTATACTACTACTCTTGTCTTCTGTGTGAATCTTGAGTGGAATTTAGTGACCTGAGGTGACTTCCTTCAACATATTGTGGTGTTTCTGATGCACTCACATCACTCCACATGACCTTCCTACAATATTTTACTGCGTAGGCTTCGTTTTTTATGCAAAATGTACATCGATGAAGTTAGGAATGATTTCTTGGCAGCTCTTCCTGTTGGCATCATACAATGATTTTGAAGATAATGTTTTAGTGTTTTCTCAGACATTTTGGTAAAGGTTATTTCTCTAACAGTTACACTTGGATTTGACTACATAACTTCTCTTATTAGTATGGTATTTGACCTCATGTTGGGCTTTGTTGGCTTTCCAGATCCTTCCCTCATTGACACTGCTTTGAAGGTTACAAATGGTTTCCATACTCTCTGTTTGCTCAAAAATTGTGCCATTAGAAACTCATAATAGACAGAATGGGAATGAACCCGAGCCTGTTGAGTGACAGGCTGAGACATTACCACTGAGCTACCAAGTAGTGTTAAATCAGTCAAGATGGGAAGTTAATGAAACAAATAGCCATTTGTTTGGGAGTAAAGTGTGAATTCAGTCTCAATATGTTATAAGCATATTTCATTCATAGATTAACAAGCCCCTGAGTCTATATTACAGGATACTAAAGCTGTAGGTCTATGTTTTGAAGGATTAGAGTAGTCATCCTTCTTTGGGTGAGGCTGATTGTAAGCGTATTTCCAGTCAAAGTGAAAGGTAAAAGTTTTTTTAATTTGCATGAGTTGAGTATGTAAGTAAGGTTTCTGAGGATAATTATAGGGGCTGTGTTGAGACAGTAAGCCTTCTGAGGGTTAAAGGCTTGAGAGCGCATAGGAGACATTATTATGAAAAATGTTGATAACAGGCACAACCTAATTATATCTGAGGGTGGTGATAAGATAAGGAGACAGGAACAATGCAAAGTTGAGTTGTTAGGAAAAGTGTGAATGAAAAGTACAGCTTTAAGATACAGAAGATAGCAATAGGACCATCTGGATTCAGTATGGGAGGCAAAGATGAAAAAGAAAGTGACTATATATATAAGGAACCATGAGAGGAGTTGAAGTTAGCAAGATTTTGACATCTGTCGAAAAATATCTTGGCAAGTCATAGCTGTGGTACAATTTGTGGTAAACGTGCAAAATTCATAAATTTAAAGAGAGTTTACCCATGGATTTTTTTGTGTTAAACCTCTCTATCATTGAAAGGACAAGAACAAACCGAGTTGAATGAAGGCTTTCAATTGAGTTTGAATAATAGAGAAAGTGTATAGACTGTATGCCTCCTTACCAGAAACAGTTGGCTTTATTGCAGTGAACATAGATGCATTGATCATTGACACAGAAATAGTACATATTTCATGGCCGTGCAGAATAGAATTGCTGTTCAACAAAGGCTTAATGTCAAAAACACTTCTACTTTTTAGTAGATTCAAAGATGGCACAGGAGTGAGTAAACTACAGTTGTACATATGTACCTATGTTGGTGATTCAAACCATACAATAGATGGAAATATTTGATAGAATGGTTAGATGTTAAGGAATGATCGGAAATATTGGGCATTCTCGTTGCAGATGTGATTTGTATTCCATCCACTCTTAGTTTGTTTATTTTGTCTATTTTACACATAATTTTAAATGTTTAACGGTTACAAGGAGTCACAATTCTCATGATATATTAATTTTTACTACCTAGTTAGTAGAAGCATAACCTAGTTGTATATTTATTTATATATTTATTTATTGTTATTTCTTGTTTTTACAGAGCAACTATCAAGATGAGTGGCAGATACAGCAGAACGTACAGTCGGAGGAAAGCGGGTCCTCCCCCGATCAGTCAGTTTGACAAATTAGTGACAGACCCAGGCAGCAGCAACAGCACCAAGCCCTCGGCCACCAAGACAGCTGGACACGTGGGCAAGTGGGGCATCACTTCCTTCACTTCACTGCGCAGCATCAATGGACTTGGTGAGATTGGATTTAATTTGACGTCATTAAATAGATTAGATGCACCACATTCTTAGCATTTATTTTATATGAAGAGAATAGTTTTTTTTCCAGATGTTTTATCATGTTTAGGTGAAGATAAATATATATTAGTATAGCCTCTGAATGCACATGCTAGTTTTTTTATTTACTTGATGACTTAGATTAACAGTTTCTTTTCTCTTTTTCCAGGCAAAGATGATTCGAGTAAAAGGTTTCTTGAGGACTCTCCACCTTCCACCATCAGTGACAGTGCCTACAACTTTGACAGTGGAACTCCTGCCAATGGTGCTTCCCTTCAGGTGAAGCCTCCCATCAAGACCTTCAGCAGACCACGGAAGTTCTTCAAATCCAGGAATGCAGAGGATGCTCCTGAGCCTTCCAAGCTTGGTGGTGACAAGGCGCGGGCAAAGACAAGTGATGGGTTGTATGGAGTGAAGGCCCCCCCTCTCACCCCCTTTGAGATGCCAGACTCTAACGTGGGGAGTCAGAGGGACCTTGGGCCTCCAAAGGGGAGTGGTGATGGTGGGAGGGAGAGTGTGTTTGACAAACTTGTGACCAGCTCCTTAACCAATAAGTCGAGTAACTCTGAAACAGTGACCAGCTCAAGGTCTGGTAGTGGTATTAAGTTAAAGATCTTTAAAAGCAGAAATGTGGCCTCGTGTTCTCAGGAAACTTACTCGAGTACGGTAGAGTTGCCGAGTGATGACTCCCATGCAGGCAGTGCCTCTACCAGCGTTGCCAGTTCTCCTTCCACTAAAGATTTAAGTGAAGAAAACCGAGACTCTTCAGAGGAGCTTGTCCCCCCCGCTTCCCCACAGACTGAGTACAAAGATTTACAAGTTACTTTGCCAACTCTTTCAACAGCGCAAACTGCTTCCCCAAGCAAAGACTCACTCAATAGGACATTAAACACCACCCTAGACTCTTCTTTCGAGTATAACGAAATAGTAGACCAGAGAACTGGGTTGCCCGTAGAAATGCGTAATGAGGATAGGTTAAGGGTTTCAGAGAAAAAATCAAACAGTGAGACGCCACAGTGTGATCCCAAGATTACAGATATCTCAAAATTCTCAAAATCTGGTGAGTTGAATAAATGTATCAGAAAAGATTTTATGTCCAACTCTGAAATAGACACTGGCATAGAACAAAGTGTTTTAGCGAGTGAAGTCTGTGATGCCCCATTGCCTGATTATGATGTTTTAAGTATGGGGACCAGTGATTTTGCAGAGCCACAGAAAACACCACCCATGGAAAGGGGTGGGAGTCCGTGCGTGTCCTCAAGTGCTGGTGACGGAGAGAGTGAGAACTTCAACCTTTTCGGCACGGACTTTGACGAGAACGAGATAGTGGATCGTACAAATATTGACTGTTCTGTCCCCGGAGCTCTGCCTCTCAAGGATGAAGGCGGCCTAGGAGACACACAGGAAATGGAGGACTTCTTATTCTCTACTCAGGGTTCACTTGAAGCTGCACAGTCCACCACTGCCGCCAGCTACGAGTCCTACAAGCCAGGCCAGCGCTCAAAGTCGGAGACGGAAGCCATTAAAAAGACAGATCAGCCTCTCGTCAAGAAGAGGAGCATTTTCAAAAGTCGTGACGCTGATAGAGATGCTAAAAAGAGAGCCACTTACACACACAAGTGGCACAGTCATGAGGAGAAGGATGACAGCACCAAGCAGCACAAGTCAGTCCTGCAGAACACCCAGAATGTGTCGGCAGGAGGGTCAGCTTTTGATGAGTTTGACTTTGAAATGCCTACATCCTTGAAGAGAGTGCAGACCTGGCCTGGCTCATCAGCTAACCTTGATGACTCTACAGATGCTCAGTCTGTCACAAGTGTCAAATGTGCTAAGAATGCTAAACAGGTAAGGTTGGAAGACTATTTCAATCATGCATGAACACATTAAAAGTAAGTTTGAGTATATGCAAACATTATTTTCTTTGATCTAGTATTTAGTATTTTCCTCTAGATTAGCAAGAAAGGTTCATCACTAAGTTATTTCTAACAGATTATTACTTTATCTTCGTGTTATGTTCTCTGTGGTCACAAAAAATCTGATATTCCACAATTTTGATTAAGTAACATTTTTTAATTGATTAGTTTTGAAAGTGACGTTAGTTCTGCATGAAAATGGATGAGTGAACCGTGATCCATTGGTTGGTATGCAGTGTAGGTGTGATATTATAATGTTTTCACACTTCACTCGTCCTATGCTGCCTCTTATTTCACTATGTATTGCCACCTTAGTGAATTGAATATCTTATAGAGTTATATACAGTTTTTCTTGCTGTCCCTTAGCCTATATACTTTTGTGTAAACAAGTATAATAGGAATACCACTGACATAGTAAGCTCTTGCCATCATCATTTACATCATTAGTGTACTGCATACCATTTCAATGTACTTTATATCTTACTGGAAAATGTCACGTGGCAGTCAGTTTCACAAGCCTCACAATACTCCAGTGGCCTCATAAAGAACAAATTAAGGCCAATTACTCGCAATTATGATCTATGGTTGTGGGAAATAGTTTGCAAGTAAATGAAACTATAAATTGAAGGATCTTATATTGTTGGATCTGTTGTGTTGATTAATGGTGATCTTCAATGTCACATTGTCACACTAGTTCAATGGTTGACTAATGTTTGTATTGAATGAGGAATTATCCAAATCTTAGAAACCTGGTTCAATGTAGGACACATGCTGGCCAAAGAAATGGTATGTCATGTATAATACTAAATCATCTCCTTTTATGATAAACGAAAGAAAGTGAAAGTGTAAGTGTCAGTATTTACAAAATATAAATAGTTGACATTCCCTGACTGATAAACAAATGATCACCGCCTTAGACACTCAGACATTTTCACAAACCTGTATGTTTCTGTATCATGTAATTCAACAAATTGTCATCTTTATTCCTACAGGTTTGTGTAAGTAATGATTGTGGGAACTTGTAGGTTTTTGGTGAAAAGCAAGTTTAAAAAGATCAAAAAGTTATCAATATTTGGATCACCATGGATAATTAAGTATTTTGTGGCACTACCATTGTAAGGTAACCAGGCTTTAAATCTATGAGGAGGATAATGTACCTTCATCAAAATATATCAAGTTTTTTTTCCAGTTTAATTGAATGAGTGAATTCTTCCTACATAAGCATGGACTTTTTTCCCCATAGTGTCGAATATTCACATTTAGTATTGATGTGTAGAGAGATTAACATGATAAGTTGCATATAACGAGTAAGTGTGTAGTGTTGTGGTGTGTTACTGTGAGTTGTTGTTGTTGCAGTACTACACTGTGGTGAAGAATGTGAAGAGGACACACCAGCTGCAGGAATCAGGGGAGTTCCAGGAGTTTAATGATGATGTAGAATACTTCTTGGATGCCTTGCGCTCCTCTTATCCTGTTGCCACCCGTTGTTTGGCTGCTCTCAACCTGGCCCAGAAATGCATGGTGCCCTCCTTCAGGATGCACCTGCGGGCCCACGGCACTGTCATCAAGTTCTTCAGTGCCCTCTCTGATGCTCACTCAGACCAAGTGAGTTCATATTCAAACCTCTTGATAGATTGTTCTTGGGTAAACATTTTCTTTCCTCATTATGTGTACTGTCAGCCTAGAAAGTGTCACAATGGTGTTCTGAATGTATTCCATCTGTGTCGTAGAATACGTTATCCCACTGGAGAAACAGTGTTGTATGTGATATGATGTTTTATTGACTTCAGTGTTTGATTATTTTATTAACATGAATATTTTGCTTGGTGTCCATTAGAGGCTGGCCATCTGTGCTGCCACGGTCATGTTCATGCTGAGTCAGGACCGCCTCAACATGGACCTTGACAGAGACTCCCTAGAACTGATGCTCAACCTCCTTGACACGGACGCAGACACCACTGAAAATGTGCCTTCCGTTGATGTGGCTTTCATCAACCAGAACAAAAAGAAAATCAGGGAGCTCTGTCTTGATATACAGAAGAAAGGTCATGCCAAGCACCTCAACTTGGAGAACATCAATGTAAGCAAACATTCATTCATTCATTTAATTTATTTATTTATTTATTTATTTATTTATTTATTTATTTATTTATTTATTTATTTATTTATTTATTTATATATTTATATATTTATATATTTATATATTTATATATTATATATATATATATATATATATATATATATATATATATATATATATATATATATATATATATATTATGTATGTATTGTATTTGTGTTTCAGGCTGGTCACTTGGCTATGGAGACACTACTGAGCCTTACGTCCAAGCGTGCCGGAGAGTGGTTCAAGGAGGAGCTGCGGGAGTTGGGAGGTGTGGAACACTTGGTGCGCACCATCACCTCTTGCACTGAGGCATTTAATCCTGACCTGGAAGCCTGGACACACCCTCTGCTGGAGAAATTGTCTAAGGTTGATCGATGTCTCAAAGTTCTTGAAAATGTAAGTATTTCTGTAGATACTGCGAGTCTTGGATTTTGTACATATTCATTGTTATCAGGAATAAGTATAATTATTACAAGGTATGAAAGTGACAATTGAGAGATGCTATGATATATGGAATTGACTATGAGAACTTGCATGAAATGAGAAACATCACTGGAGTGCTTGCATTTTGATCTTAAAAGTAATTTGAATGAAACCAAATTGTGAGTAAAATCATACGAGATGTTATGGGAAGATTATTCAAAGTGCGTGGTTATAGTTTTAGTCATTAATGTACAGGTCATTTAGTTTGGCATCATATCTCCACCTACTCACTTTCCATGAGATTGAATGTGTGGCCTGCAGTTTGTTTATGTATTTATTTATTTATCTATTTACTTACATATTTATATATATGACTATCTGATTATACTTTAACTGATCATATGCTTTGTATTGAAATTTCTTGTACATTCTCTGTTTTCGTAGTCACTATGTCACAGAATGCTGCAAGGACATTATTACCTAAGAATAACTAATTTCCACTCTGAGGATGCATTGTATGTTGATTTATGAAGTTATATTATCCATTCTAAGAGTCCATAACACTAAATTAATATATGTAACTAGATGATAGATAGATAGATCTTCTTTTCACAGCACTGCCTTGCCTTGTTTTTCAATGTACTATTATATCTTCCTTTACTTTGACTATACTTAGGTAACACATCAGAATGCTGCCAACCAAGAGTACCTGCTTCTGTACCAAGGTGGCATCTTCCCAGAGAAGCTGATGAGCCTGTACAGGATGTGTCATGTGGACGTGCCTCTCTATCCTACCAGCGAGGCCAAGACACAGAACACTTCAGTCGGGGGAATGTCTACCGGGCAGCTACTGGTGCAGACTCTTCTCACTTCCATCAAGGTCCTTATCAATCTCACCCACAGTTCAGGCAAAGAAGGTGAGTGTGTCAATTACAGTGTAAAGACATGCTAGGTGGCTGACTGCTTTGTGTTGGTGAAGAATGTGTTTTCAGTTAACTAGAATATCTGGTGGCCTGTGAAATGCATGTATCTGTTGTATGGTGAGTAAGAATGTCTAGAACTATACTCAATGTGGTAGAAAATGAGAAAAAAAAGGAAAAGAGGGCTGAAAAATCATGGGAATTTATACTTCTTACATTCTGTCCAGCTATCCAAATGTATGTTCTCCTGTTCTCTGACACTCCAAGCTTCTTTCTTTGTATCGGGTGGTTAAAAAAGAGGAGGCACTTTAGAGATGCATCCCTTTGTAGTGTAAAGTGTGGTGTGTGAAGATTGGTTATGCTAAGATGAAAAGGCAGTGTATAGTGTAATGGAGAAATGAATGAGTGAAGCTGATAGGGAGTGAATGTGTACTGTATTCAGGTTTATTGTATTTTAGGTTTATTACAATTAGATTGAAATACAATGATAAGTTTGTTCTGATCTGGTCGCTATTACTCTAAAAACATTTGGTTGTATGATAACTTTACTGCTATTCCAGTAACTGATGTTTGATGTGTTTGCCTTCCCCTTGACAGCTTTGGGCAGTAAGCTGTTGGGTAATCAGCAAGACCTGTATGACATCACACTCTACTGTCTGTTGACTATGCCAAAGTACCTTGCAGTGGACAAGAAGTTCGAGTTGATCATTCTTGTAAGTAATTAAATGAGGGTAGTTTTTAATACCTTTAAAAGTGGCGTTAACTATTAGTAATTGCATTGGTGGTGGGAATCTCTTTTTCTGTTTTCCTTCCTCCCTAGAAGAGGTTTAATGTCCTAGAACTATGCCTATTCTTTATCCAGCCAAAATACAAATATATGAATATATGAATGGATCACAGTCACATGAGCCACACTGGAGGGTGTTAATCTGGAATATTGTGGACAACATTTTAATAGTAGATATTTTCTGTTGAATTAAGTAAATGTTAAATCAAATCCATATGATTTTAATTAGAAAAAAATCATATTCATGAGATTCAGTCACGTCATGATGCTAGTTTTTGTTGAGTTGTTTTATGTTTGTTTTTCAGGCTTGCTGCTTGCTCCTCAATTTGGTTGAACACAGCAAATTCAACCGCAATGTGCTGAGAAAGACCAAAGTTCCTGATAACTTGGATGACCATGAGAATATATTTTCATGTAAGTTTTATATTTCATAATATTTTCATTTTTATGTGTTTGATATTTCACAAGGTGATTATATATAGGTGTGGGAAAGTTCATCAGCTATGGAATTTAAAATATAATGAAAATTTTAATGACTGAGATCCTTTTGCATACTGAAGTTACATGTTGCTTACTTACTCAGGTGTAGAAAATGTATTCTAATTGATCATATGATGTTACAAGGTGGTGGAGAAAAAGGTGCCATGCAAGCCTTGGTGGAGCTGTTTTATCGCAGTGAGGAGAGTGCCCGCCAGCAGGAGGCTCACACCGATGACATCATTGACCATGATCTGACGGAACAAAGCAAGCAGAAAGATGAAGACAAGAAAGAAGATGAAATTGAGGAGACTGTAGCAAAATGTGAGGGGATATAAAGCTCATTACCTTTTGTATATGTATTTATTAGGTTAATTTCTACCTCCATTCCATGCAAGAACTTTCAAAGATTTTCCCCATTACAAAAAATATGTATTTCTATTGATTTGCTGTCCATATCCTAATCATCCCATTTCTCTTCTTAATTTTTTTCTCAATCTACACGTGTGAAATGGTATCAAATAATGCATTCAGAAGTATAATGTGTTGTATTTGAACGTGACCATTGTTGTTACAGTGCTGCAGAAGGCTGGCCACCACATGGAGGACACTCTCATAGCAGCATACACGGCCCTGCTCACGGGGTATTGCATCATGGAAGATGAGGTGGGTGTTCACAGTTGATCAATGATTTACCAAGGTTTTTTCTCTCATAAAGAAAAAATGTATAAATAATAATAAAAAAAAAGATGCTCTGTCTCAGCTAACCCCTTTAAGGGGGATATAAGAAGGTACATATATATATATATATATATATATATATATAGACATTACTCTCCCCTCTCCTATGCCTTGTCTTTTTGTAGAAGAGTAACAGAGGAAGGGCTTCCCAAACTCCTCACTCTGTCCCTTTTGTTGCCTTTTTGAACCGCAGGGAACATAGTGGTAGCCCCCACTTAATATAGAATATTGAAATGAGGTTAGATATAAAAATGGTCTCTGATAGCTTGCAAAGTGAGATAAATCTTGCATAGGGATCATGACATTATGATTACATGATAAGGGAGAAAAGTTTGCACAGGACTCCAGTATTCTGTGGATCTAACTTCATACGTTGAACATTACAGGATTGTGAGGCTGAGATCCGAGCTATGCTGCCGGATGGAAACTTCAGCTTGATGGTGACTGTGCTGAAAAAGTTTCTTCGGTTCATGGACCTTACAGCCTCTGTATGTTATTAAATTTCTCTTGTTATTCATTTGAATGGTTTACATCAGGGATGGGCAACCTTTCAGCAGTAAGATGAACTGTGATTCTATCCGAGCTGTGAACAAAAATCCATGTAATTACCTCACAGTTTGGCTGGCTGATGGAAAGTTGTGGGCCACAGGTTGCCCATGTCTGGTTTACACCACTGGTAACAGATAGTCTGTAATAGCAACGAAATGGTTAAAAATAATATTAGATAGGGATATTAAGCGAGTTTCTTGGATTATTTATCTGAAATTTGTCAATGATATTTTAAGAACCTTTTGAAGATTATTTATGAGTGCTAAACGGTAGAACTATAGCTGTATGCAATTGTAAATTTTTGGTTGCTCTTGTAAATTCTGCTGGATTGGTATAGAACTGAACTGGTATTATATTCATCATTGTCATTTTGAAGGGTTTCATACATGGTTGCATATGTCAGCCTTGTTCTGGTAATGGTAACTCACCAAGCTGCTTGGTCTCCAGTAGCCTCTCTGTACAGGCCTCGATCACTATGGTAATATGGTTGGCTTTCTTCCCTTACAGACAAGCCTGCTGCGGAGCCTGAAGCCAACGGAACGGGTTGTGAAGCACATGGAGAAGCTGGACCAAGAACCTGTGGATGAGGCCGAAAATGAAAGGAAAAAACAGGAAGCCAAAGAATTGGAACTTGATGCTTTTGGGTTTTAAGGCCACTATCATTACCCTAAGTAAACCTCTGTTTGTGCTCACCATAAATTTATTTATTTTTAATTTGTATAAATGAGTTACCCCTTTATGTATTGAATTTGATAATAAATATTTTATTTAAATATTAGTAGTTTAAGGGTCATAATTTGCTTAATTTCATAACTAAATAATTCACTTAGCATGTGATGTTAAAGACCAGAGAGGAACAAAGATACATTGGGGTAAATGGAGCCTTTGTAGTCCTCTAGTATGTATTTCATATTTGGACCAGCTCCTCTTTCACCTGGTGTTATTGTCTGCAGCGCCAAGAGTACAATTTGCATTTTCCCCTCATGTATATTACTGTAGCATAGGGTAGGTAGTGCAATACATGCATCATCCATTACTCTGCCCTTCACTCTTCACTGGCCAACCAAAACCAAAGATAACAGCCCCTGACTGCCCTCATTGAATCAGTAAGGCAGAGGCATTGTCCTGCAGCAGAGAGTCAGACCAAGAGTGAAGAGACCTGTAGTTGGTAGCGTTACTCTAGCGTGTAGTGGAGTAGTATCTTTTACATTTTAAATATAAATTCTTGAAGAGACTATTTTTTGTCAATGAGAACTTTTGTGTATGTGTCACTAACGTAATAGTGACTTTGTTCCCGATGACCGAAGACACCCAGTCAATGACCAAAATTTCAGCATCTTGGTATCTATTTAACTATACCAAAACGTATCCCCAGGCTAATGGCTTGGTAAAGGCTAAGGAGTTCAATAACAAACAAAACAAATAGTAAAAAAAAACTCAGCATATACGGGTGTATACTCACCCACATTACATGAAAAGGTCAGTGACTGGGTGAGCCTCGTAAGAATGTATGTTTTTTATGAGTGAGTTGTTTTTGTTTTATAAAAAGAATGATTCTGTACTTCTCTGCCTACACACGAGGGAATGCTGTAATGGGGGAGGGGGTGTCCAGAAGTACAGAGTTGTCAGGAAAAATTCTACCAGTGACCTGATTTTTTTTAGTGAAGAGTGCATTCATGTCCTTAGGGTTATTTTTGTCCAGTAGTGTGATAGTTGGAGTATACATACAGTTATCATTGTTTCATATACATTTCCACAAACCACATTACCCTGTTTTCTATTTGCACCTGATGTGTATATTCAAATGGGTTCCGACTGTGAGCCAACTATTCCTTTTATGTAGTAATTTTCCCAGAGATCTCAGAATATAAAATTTTATGTTGATTAAACCGTGTCTTTATACTGCCCTTCAGGAGATGATGTAAAATTAATAATAACCCATAAATCTATATGTTGTGGTTGAAGATACTTGACATGTGAAGCTTCAGTCAACATGTGCACTGCCTCCATTCCGAGTTAATGTGGTTACCCTTAAAATAGTTGCATCAGTAAATAACGGAGCCATGACCTTTTATTCCGGCACCATGTTCATTATGATCAATCAGTCACTCATCAGGTAATGGACGACTGAAGTGACTGTCAACTGTCAGACTGTAGTGAAAAATAATAACAATAAGCCAAAAGTGTTGAATGATTTTATTGACAAGTTGTTCAAAATAGGTCTGAAACAATACCAGCAGACCCTCATGCGGGAAGACCAACACCACCTGCTTGACCAACGACTACCTTCTATTTAGACGGGATTAAATTTTGGAAATTAATAATTAATAACAAAGGTGACATTATATATATACTGCACTCCATTTTCAAATACGATTTCATTATAGAGTGCAGAAAATATTTAGTAACGCTAAACGGTTACTTATCACAACGAGATGGAGTAAGTAGAAACAAGGATAAATAGTGAAATTTGGCAGTGGAAGGTCTTGGCCGAAAGCAGCGAATCGGATGAGTGCGACGCGGCGCGGCACAGCGGCAGTGTGCGTGTCGCGGTGGAAGTGAAAGGTTGTGTTGTTGGTGTGCTCCCGCAAACTCCATGCCAGTGAGGTTACAGGAAGAAGTCTTGAGTTTGGTGAGTACACTGGAATGTCTCTGTATACACTTACTGGTGCCTTGATTATTATATTTTTAAATGACATTATACCGAACTCAAACAATCAATCAATAATTCACTACAAAACTTTACAAAGTTAACGGGTTCATTGTCTCACGAATCTTAAACTGTAAAGTGATACCTATGTGTAACCATGTTAGCAGCCTATAGGTCGTTACCGTACGGACACGAACTAACACTTTGGTCATTCAAGTTCTGAAAGTTTATCAGAGTTACACCTGCCAAGTGCACGTAACTGGACCAGGAAACAATCATACTATCAGTTGTGTGGAAACTGCCACTTGGGTTAGGTAAGTGTGAAGTAACAGGAGGAAACCAAACCAACGAACGCTTGGGTAATGGACTAGTTTGTGTATATATGTGTGCATATATATATTATATATATATATATATATATATATATATATATATATATATAATATATTATATATATATATATATATAATATATTATATATATATATATATATATATATATATATATATATATATATATATATATATATATATATATATATATAATATATATATATATATATATATATATATATATATATATAATATATTATATATATATATATATATATATATATATATATATATATAATATATTATATATATATTATATATATATATATATATATAATATATATATATATATATATATATATATATATATATATATATAATATATTATATATATATATATATATATATATATATAATATATTATATATATATATATATATATATATATAATATATTATATATATATATAATATATTATATATATATATATATATATATATATATATATAATATATTATATATATATATATATATATATAATATATTATATATATATATATATATATATATATATATATATATATATATATATATATAATATATTATATATATATATATATATATATATATATATAATATATTATATATATATATATATATATATATAATATATTATATATATATATATATATATATATATATATAATATTATATATATATATATATATATATATATATATATATATATATATAATATATTATATATATATATATATATATATATATATATATATATATAATATTATATATATATATATATATATATATATATATATATATATATATATATATATTATATATATATATATATATATATATATAATATTATATATTATATATATATATATATATATATATATATATATATATATATATATATATATATATATATATATATATAATATATTATATATATATATATATATATATATATATATATATATATTATGTGAGATCTCTTCGAAAAGTAAAGTTTTAGTTTGATTTGAACAAGGTTCTGTTTTTAGTATTAATAGATTAAGGTTTGGTTAGGTTAGGTTATATTAATATAGAAGCTATCAAATGTTCTCTATGACCAAAAGTATCGAGTTGGACGAGGCGCAGATGCGATTTTTATTTCGTAAACAGACGCCATTATGGTGAAGATGTAAGATTTTACCATATATATATACATGGTAAATATGCAGAACCACGTCTTTAAACCGATTGTAATATTTTTTGTTGCACTACACAGGATATACTGTACTAAACATCTGTGAAGGTTTCAGGCGGCGCTCACCATTATTTACCTCGCAAAACGTCTTTAAAGTTATGTTATGTTATGTTGGTTATGTTATGTTAATTTATAGTTAGGTTAAGGTTGTTAGGTTAGGTTACGGTTATGTTATGGTTAGGTTGAGTTAGGTTAGGTTCGGTTATAAAAGATTTTTACATTTTATTACCCAAAAGTTAGGGTTCTCAACCTTAGATTTCTTTTCTGGATTTGGGTAATAAAATATAAAAATCTTATATAACCGAACCTAGCTGAACCGAACCTAACCATAACATAACCGTAACCTAATCTAACAACCTTAACATAACCATAACTTAACATAACATAACCAACATAACATAACATAACTTCAAAGACGTTTTGCGAGGTAAATAATGGTGAGCCCCGCCTGAAACCTTCACAGGTGTTTAGTACAGTAAGTATATCCTGTGTAATGCAACAAAAAAATATTACAATCGGTTTGAAGGCGTTGTTCTGCATATTTACCGTTATTTATATATAAACACGCACACATATATCCACACTTCGCTCCTAACGTGATCCTCCAGACCATAGTGAATTACACACACACACACACACACACACACACACACACACACACACACACACACACACACACACACACACACACACACACACGAAAACTAGAGGTTAATTATATACAAGCCTTGATATTCAATTGTACATCAACCAAGCCTGTACAACACACCTTCATTTACATTAAGAAATAAACAATTATATAAATGGCGAAAGCTTTCCCAGCTCTCACTTATGATGGTGGCGTCACTCCCTCCCATATATATATATATATATATATATATATATATATATATATATATATATATATATATACATATATATATATATATATATATATATATATATATATATATAATTTAATATATATAATTTCAATAATGGAAGCACATGAGTGGAAGGAATGCATTACATAGGTATAGAAAATATAGCTTACATACCTCGTTGATTTGGTCAATATATTCGTAGTGAAGCAGCAGCGTGATAACCTGGAAAGTGTGTAGCTATTCCGTCACTCACCGCGCGTGTCTAATGTCGCGTTAAACTTTAATCTTTTCAGGAAAAATAACATTATCGAACAAACCAATGAATTGATTGTGTCATATAAAACGCGGCATTGTGAGAGAGAGAGAGAGAGAGAGAGAGAGAGAGAGAGAGAGAGAGAGAGAGAGAGAGAGAGAGAGAGAGAGAGAGAGAGAGAGTGTAAGTGAGATCAATAGTTAAAGTATTGAATGTAGTGACCTCATCCAGGAACATAACGCAGGAAGGCATAACAAGCCTCATGCACTCAGACTGGTGTAATGGCGTGTGTGTGTGTGTGTGTGTGTGTGTGTGTGTGTGTGTGTGTGTGTGTGTGTGCGTGTGCAGTTTAGGTTAGGTTAGGTAGGTGTGCATGCCTTGATGGCTGCTGCTGCTGCCTGCTTCTTTATCACATGGATCACTGGACTGGTTTGGAAGGAAGTTGCACGTCTCCAGGATGTGTCAGCCTGTATTCTTCACGGCCTTTATACACTTGTGGGAACATTACGTGTATGTTTGATATGCTGACGCGTTAGGAGGAAAGTCAAGGGATCCTACGAGACAGACTGGAAAGTGCTCTCTCTCTCTCTCTCTCTCTCTCTCTCTCTCTCTCTCTCTCTCTCTCTCTCTCTCTCTCTCTCTCTCTCTCTCTCTCGTTTTGATGTATGTATGCATGCATGGGTGCAGACCATTAATTTAGTGGATCACCCATTAGATTGTGACTAGTATATAGACTAGTGCATGATTTGTCCGTAGCTGTGTCATTGGCGCCAGGGAGCACCACCCTGCCAGGCGGTCTGACTCACGCCAATGAATGCAGGCGCCCACGCACGCCCTGCAGGTTGTGAGCGGGTGGTGTCCCATGAGGTACAACGATAGACTTGTGTTGAATCTATGGACAACTGAAGTATTGGCTGCGTGTGAGCTGTATTTTGTGAAGTAATCCGTATAAGGTGGTGTGTGTGTGTGTGTGTGTGTGTGTGTGTGTGTGTGTGTGTGTTAAGAAGGCAATGAGCTTGTGATTGAGCGCTGAACACGTTCATGTACAGTTAAATTAAACGCAAGCTTGGAGGAGTTAATGTTGCAAGCGAAGCATTCTGTTGCCACTACTACTACTACTACTACTAATACAACTTTTTCTACTACTACTACTACTACTACTACTACTACTACTACTAGAATATAACAAATAAATATTAACATAGGAAGCCACGTCAGGCCCATATTCCTAGCAAAAAGTGAAAGCTCGGACGAAAATAAAACATAGCTAAGAAATTTATCACACAAAACGATGTAAACAAATAAAACTTGCAGAAGGAGAATGTATCCCCAATCCCCCAACCATCTCCCCTACCAAGTCTCCTCCACCTCCGCCTGTAGCAGAGACTGGCCGGAGGGAGAGAGAGAGAGAGAGAGAGAGAGAGAGAGAGAGAGAGAGAGAGAGAGAGAGAGAGAGAGAGCGAGCTTGTCACGGTGCTGGTGAAATGAGTCGAAAAATATCACCTACTTAAAGATAACCTCAGCCCGCAGGGAAAAAAAAAGAAAGAAAATAATAAACACAAAAAAAGGCAATAATTAGCCATCTTTACACACACACACACACACACACACACACACACACACACACACACACACACACACACACACACACACACACACACACACACACACACACACACACATACACACACACACATACACACACACACACACATACACACACACACACACACACACACACACACACACACACACACACACACACACACACACACACACACACAGGAACCAGCCATTACCTAAAGCCACTCATGTATTTATAAACATCAGCTGAGCGCACCGCAAGAATGGAGGAACTTGAGCCGCCACACAAAACCCACAAATTGAGGCAGGAGGGAGAAGGTACCGCGGCTGAGAAGGAGGAGGAAGAAGAAGAAGAAGAAGAAGAAGAAGAAGAAGAAGAAGAAGAAGAAGAGAAGAAGAAGAAGAAGAAGAAGAAGAAGAAGAGAAGAGGAGGAGGAGGAGGAGTACTGGGTGATTCTGGGGGAGGGATAAGACGGGAGAAACCGTAGCTTATGTATCCGAGCTGAGGTGCAAATATGAGAGAGAGAGAGAGAGAGAGAGAGAGAGAGAGAGAGAGAGAGAGAGAGAGAGAGAGAGAGAGAGAGAGAGAGAGAGAGAGAGAGAGATGTTGGGGGGGCGGTGTTTAATGAAGACCTAGAATAAGAGTGCATGTATACGATTTTACAGTACGAAGAAGGAAGCGTAGGAGGAGGAAGAATATAAAAAACTGAAAAAAAACTTGACTATACTCTTTTAGGATAGAGATATAAAGTAAAAAAAAGTAACGATGCTAAAAGATGAGGAAGGGCGTGGCGGGGCAGTGAGCGGAAGAGGAAGCAAGGAGATAATAATGAAGGAGGAGGTGGAGGAGGGGAAAAATAAAAAATAACCGGAACAAAACGCATGATATTCAAAAATTCCATACGAAGGGTTGAGACGCGAAAAGGGAAGAAAGGAAGGGGAATAAAAGATAAAAAACGGAGGAGGAGGAGGAGGAAGAAAATGAGGGGAGGAGAAAATACATGTAAACGTTAACCAGAGGAAAAAGAAGAAAAGACTCGTTGCTTCAAAAAATAAACAGGAAGGGAGGAGTCTGGAAGTAGAAGGAGGTGGTGCAGGTTCTGTTAAGAGGCGATGAAGGTGGAAGAGGAGAAGGAGGAGGAGGAGGAGGAGGAGGGGAATAACCTACCCCGGTACAGTTAGGGACACCTGCTCCTGATCCTCCCGCGGGACAGTAACGGCACGCGGCCACCTCCTGTGTGCCAAGGGGCGGGCAGGGGGGGCTGGGAGGGGGAGGGAGCAGTGGAAGGGGCAGGGCTGTCGTGCGTGGCGCCCCCCGAGACGGTGCTGCAACGGGATGATGTTGCAGAGAGAGGTAGAGGTGAGGGTGTAGGTGGGTATTTCGTGTGGGTGTGGAGGGTGGGTGTGGGTGGGTGATTGGTGTTTACGTGTGAAATGTAAGAGTGGTGTGGTGTCGAGTAAGTGTAGGTATTGTGAAGTTAGGAGGAAGAGATGGAGGTGGTAGCAGTGAAAATGATTATACTAGTAGTAGTAGTAGTAGTGATAGTTGTAGTGGTAGATAATCGCATACTAAACTGATAGGTACTTAAAGACATAAGACTGAAAACAAATAACTATTGATACACCTGTCATCTAAAACTAATAACTACTATACTATCAGCTGCATGCAATATAATGGTAATTGTGGATTGATTAATACAGTAACCTGGGTCACCTGAATGTTCATTTTCTTCCTCTTCTTTAATTGACTTGAATAACCTGCTTTGAGGTCGTTGTGAACCTGTCTTAAACTTGATCGTCTTATACCGCCAAGAAGAAAACAAAAGAAAGAAAATGTACTTCGTCTCTAGGCTATACTAAAGGAAAAAAAAAAGTAGTTTGTGTTGTGTTATCAAGGGCCCTGGATGGACGGTCCGCCCTGGCCTGAGGGTGATCACGCTGAGCTCCAAGATGGCGTGATGAGAAGCGTTGCAGCGAGACCAAAGAAACACGCTAACACTTTACCTTAACCGAGTGGAAGACAGGAAACGGGACTAAGGAGTGGAGGGATGGGGAATACTTTTAAATACTCCATCTACTCCAGCTACCCCACCTACCTCATCCCGCCCACATAATTCTCCGCTAACTCTGGCTTCTACTACCGCCCACACCACTCTTACGTTCCCCTCCCCTTCCCTCCATCTCCCCCCGCCCTCCTTATCCTCCTGTTCCACCCACACCCTAACCTTCGCCTACGCTTCCCTGCCTCACCCAATCCTACACCTTTTCTACACCATCATTTCAACCCACATTCAAACCCACACCCTTGTCCCTTACCCCTCCCTTGCACCCTCCCCACAATCCCACCTTCCACACCCTTATCCTCCCAAGTACACCTTAACTAACACACCATTTCACACTGTAGTTTAAGCCTCACCCTCATTCCTTTCACCTTATCTCCCTCATCACTATCCCACAATGCTTCCTCATCCTACCTCCTTACACCCTCAACCCACGCACCCCTCCCTTCCCGCATGCACGCCCACACCCCCCATGCAGCTAATGTCACATAATTACCACTAACGACGACAGCCATTACGGCCTCCCATTCCTCCTTCCTCCGAGATATCTTGCACGTGAGGTTATCATAACGAGAAGACTTTGTGATTACCTCGCTCGGCAGGTCCATCAGGCTGTAGTTATCTTGTTATCTTCACTTGCATGAGGTTGTGTTTTGTATGTATGAGAGAGAGAGAGAGAGAGAGAGAGAGAGAGAGAGAGAGAGAGAGAGAGAG
>JAPQNM010000022.1:15771353-15791353 GCA_029783475.1 Metacarcinus magister
TTCATCATCATCATCGTCATCATACTCAATAGTCCTCACCTTCCCTCTGAGACCTCTCATCATTAGCCTATATTGACGGTGTTCATCTAGTCTTCCCCTCCACCCTCCCCCCCCCACTCTCCCCTCCACTCTCCCCTCCACTCTCCCCGCCTTTCATGTAATGCTTGTGTTCCCAAACTTTGGTATACGTGTCCAGACGGGTACACGAGAAAATTTTTCAGGTACGTTGTCACGGTTATGTTTAAATAAGTAAGTAATGCTAAGTCATAGAGTGATGGTAATGTTAGTACTATTTTTTCTAAACCTTTACGTGGTGTGGTTGTGCTTGGCGTCAGGAAGCTTCGTCAGCATAACAAGCTGCTTCGCCAATTAACCATCGTAACTTGAGACTCCCAACACATTTGACTCACTCCCACGATGACACAGCGTAATGAAAATGGAGTATCACATTAATCATACGACAAACTCCAAAAGAAGTGAGATTTATGCGTCGAGTAATCTTTTCTGTGTAATATCTCCATGTCAGATGAAAGCGACATCAAAATAAATGTAACAATCAGCCACGAGGTGGTAGTTTCTAACACTTAATCAGGAATCCCCCGCCAGACTTGCAGTTCACAAACAAGTTCTTGAGTTTGCTGATAGAGGACGGTGTTTAGTTTAGAATTCCGGTGCCAGATGGTAATACAGACGCCAATGTAGTATTTTGAAAGTTTACTGATCGAAGACGATGTTCTCACTCTAATAACACCTTTCAAGTAGATGGAGGGAACATGTGTCCGATGTTAAGTTCATTACCCGTTAGTTTCCTGACTTTCAACAGCGGATCAGAAAAGTAATCACCACGTCATAGGAAATAACCACTCCACGACACCCGTAATGGTGGACAGGTGAATAATGGTAACACAAAGAGGTACGTACATACATACACCACCATCAATTGAAAGTCTGGGTGACGACACATTCACCACGTGTTTGGGAACCATTCAACTAATGATTTACCTCATCAATCCCAGTTTACTCAACATCTCAGTTTATGTTAAGTTTTTACCGCACCACCGCCACCAAACACCTCAAAACACCACAGAAAAAGATGACAGCAACGCCACCTCCTCTTCCTCTGCCACCCACAGCTTGGAATGTTGTATATGCCCGACACCCGTCACCGCCACCAGACTCCACCTGACGAATGGGAGTGCTGGAACGATACCATCAGGGCGGCGGGGTCACGGGCGGGGCTTTGGGAGAGCGGGGGAGGGCTGGGAGCGGTGGCCTCCAAGGGGCGGGGCGGGGCGTTACGGACGAGTGGGCAGCAAGGGTTGTCGACTTTTTTTTTCCGGTAACGGGCGTCAGGGAGGAAGGTGATCTCAGTGTAAATGTAAACAATGCCACTTTTGCAGACCTCACCGCCCTGAGGCTGGTGGTGGTGGTGAGTGTTTGAGGTGTACGGTAGTGTTCCCCTGAGGGTCGTGCGTCCTGTGTTCGGCGTCCCCGGCTGCTGGAGGAGCTGTATGGGGGTGGGAGTGTGTCAAGGACTCGCTAATTATCGTCCTCGTGCGTAAGGTCACATGTGTTGGTGGCCTGTGTGTGCGTTGCCATGACACTCACCGATCCTGAGGCTTGGAGGGAGGACTGGCGAGGTGGAGGAAGAGGAGGAGAAAAAAAAAAAAAGTTCTGGTTTACAAAAGGTGTAATACATTTTTTCATGCGTCGGCTGTATGTTTACTTTACGTCCCATTACCCACCTGATATCAGGCATTTGTTGGATTACTTTGCTTTACTACTGTGTGCCCTTGTTGACGCCGCGCCCTACTGGCATTCTCTCAGCGTGGGGGGTGGATGGGTGGGGAGGAAATTCGATGCGAGGTCAATCAACCAAGACAGTTGCACCATCAAGTAGTGGTGGACGGTGAGGCTACCACATTCTTACCTCAGAGGAACTGCATTCATGATGGTGATGATGATGATAATGATGATAAGAATAATAACAATGATAATAATAAAGATAGCAGTGGTAATACTGATATCCACAACATCAACATGGATATAAAAGAGTAACGGGAGGGGCGGGACGGAGAGGTGCGCCCAAAGCTACATATTTTCCATGTGACCGGCACTTGAAGCTGAGCCGCGCGTGACGGCCGCCACCTCCTGCCTCGCGTGCTGATCCAAACACAGTGGTTTCCCATAATGCATCGTCGGCTTGACCATAATTTCCTGACGAAGATGTCCCACTCATTTTCCAAACCACTGATCGCCGGGGACGTGTCATAGGAAGCTCCAGAAAAAAATTATGATAAATGAATCTCGTCTGTCTAAGGGAGCCTCTTACACCCCGTAAGAGGACCCTTTGTGGTCACGTCGTTCAGACCTGCTGCGTGTAAGTTTATGGTGGAGACGACGGGAAGGGAGGGAAGGAGAGTAGTGGTTGCTCCATGTGGTTAGAGAAGAACGCATGAAAGTTGTCGTTTATTAGATTTTTGTTCTGAGAATTGCCTGTTACCGCTGTGGGCCCCCTGGCGGTGGTCTGGCCGGGAGTACCGTTGTGTTGATGCGGAAAGCGTTGGTTCATTGCTGGTGACGGACCCCTTGCCTGCAACACCCGGCCTTCTATTGTGACGGAACGAAACCCACTTAGCTCATCATGAGTCCAACAGCGAACACCTGAGCCTCGGGCAGCTAGGTAACAGATAACTACGTTGTGAGAATGTAGCCTCAGGACACACCCACGCTCTCCCACCGCCCTGCCCCCGCCCTTCCCCCGCCCTCCTCCCGTATTTCACCCCCTCCCCAGATGTACTAGCGTCCCAGTAACATTCACAGGTACTCAAAGATAATCAATACACTGTAGGAAGTCCAGGTGATCGTGTGGGGCGATAAAACGGTGATAAGGTGGAAGGGAATGTCCCCGCCTGGAATGCAGATGGGCAGACCTCAGTGCCACACCGCGTCCTCTCAACCCATCCCGCTCATTCTTCTTACCTTCATCTTCCTCCTCCTCCCCCCTCACCTTTCCCTATCACCCTACCCTCTCACCTTTCTTCTCCATCCATTCCCCTCACTTTCCCCAATTGGTGTTCCCCTTCACCGTGTTAATCCACTTCAACATCTCAATTTACAGTTTTATGTTCATGTTCTTTTACCCTGTTAGTTCACCCTGCCATCTCGCTCTGCCAGTTTGCTCCGCTTATACACTTACCCTCCCATGTCAAACTGTATTTTCCCCTCTCTCTCTCTCTCTCTCTCTCTCTCTCTCTCTCTCTCTCTCTCTCTCTCTCTCTCTCTCTCTCTCTCTCTCTCTCTCTTTTTTTAACCTGTTCATTCAATCCGACATCTCACTTTGCTACTATTTCGTTCACTCACCTTTCCGTATTGCCTTGCTAATCCACTTGTGCCACATGCGTATACATGTATCTCAAACCATTGTATTTCGCTCACTCGCCTTTCCTTCCCTATCATTCTGCTCTCCCGTCTTATTAATCCACAGAAGCGTCTTACTCCACCACTTGGCTTCGCTCACTCATCCTTCCACTCCACCCTTCCACTCCACCCTACCCGGCCGCACCACCGCACTACTTGATCCCCAGCCTGGCCTTGCATCACCTTTATGCCCTTCCTGCCTAAGGGTCATTGGTGTTTGTGTGACCTTTCCTCAGGGGTCAGCGGGAGGCAGCCACCAACAGCTACCAAGACTAGATGATCAACGGAACTCTTACAAGACGATCTAATAGCGTCTAATAGCGACCATTGCTCCCATGAAGGCGCGTTTAAGTCATATATATAGTAGAGTTATAATGCTTTATGACGAAACACATCAATTAGAATCTACATCAAGTTTTATGGGTGTTTTTTAGTTGGTGTAGCGGGGCAGTGACGATGCTGAAGCTCATGAAGCAAAGGGGAGGTGACGGGCGGGGCAATTACAGATGATGAAAAAAATGTTCGTGTTATTCAATTAAGGGAAGCGTTAAGAGCCGAGTTCAACCATTACATTCTCCTCATTTACTGCAACAACTTAACTATCACTTAGCCTTGTTTGAGCGGGTCGTTATGTTATAATGGTGATGAAACACTACACGGCAAAGGATTATTAAAGCTTGATTGTCGAGGAGAGTTGAAGCTAAGCGTTGTCCATTCCCTTCAACTATTTCATTACGTTTTAATGATTGTAACACCGCTCTGCCCCTGTGGTAATGATGTCCAGAGTGTGTAGTTGTGATGGCAAGGAAGGTTTTGTTGATTAATAGTGTAGTGTTACGGTGTTTGACTGGGTGGGCGGCTGCGTCACCTGGCATCCTGCAGGTCACTCAGCTGGGGCCTCCCGGGCAAAGAAACCTGTTGTCTTGTTGAAGGAAATCACTGTCTTGTTTTATGATCTTAGTTGCTACTCTTTTTTTTTCTTTTTTTTGTCGTCTTTTCGTTTTATCTTTTTATATTTTTGTTGTGTCACCACTATTCTTTTCATTATTTTTATTTTCATTCTTCCCTGAATACGTCTCCTATTTCCTGGTGTGTCGTACAAGGGGTGAGGGCAAAGGGCTGGGAACCACTCCGACAGGAATGTAATGTTCCCACAAAACAGTAAAACAGAAAAGAAGAAAAAAAAAAGGCATCCCCGTTTGTTTTTGTTCGTAGTGTATTTACCTTTTCTTTTTATATGCATTTTTTCAACAGAAGTTTTATATAACATTATTTTTTTTATATTATTATTATTGTTAGTTGAAGTAGTAGTAGTAGTAGTAGTAGTAGTAGTAGTAATAGTAGTAGTAGTAGTAGTAGTACTAGTAGAAATAGCAGTAATAATAGTAGTAGTAGTAGTAATAGTAGTAGCAGCAGTAGTAGTAGTAGTAGTAGTAGTAGTAGTAGTAGTACAGTAGTAGTAGTAGTAGTAGTAGTAGTAGTAGTAGTAGCAGTAGTAGTAGTAGCAGTAGTAGTAGTAGTAGTAGTAGTAGTAATAGTAGTAGCAGCAGTAGTAGTAGTAGTAGTAGTAGTAGTACAGTAGTATAGTAGTAGTAGTAGCAGTAGTAGCAGTAGTAGTAGTAGTAGTAGTAGTAGTAGTAGTAGTAGTAGTAGTAGTAGCAGCAGTAGTAGTAGTAGTAGTAGTAGTAGTACAGTAGTATAGTAGTAGTAGTAGTAGTAGTAGTAGTAGCAGTAGTAGTAGTAGTATTGGCTAATCTATAATATATGACAGGCCTTGGGTTATAAAAAGAAAAAAATCTTGGGAAAACCCTTGGGCACAACGCCGCTCAAAAATTTAAATAACATACAATAAAAAAAAGATAAAAGTCAGAGGTCCAGAATTGCAAGGATCCAATCTATTTCCCAAGGCTGCGTCGCACTCCCAGTTTAGAGAGAGTTAAAGTAGTAGTAGTAGTAGTAGCAGTAGTAGCAGTAGTAGTAGTAGTAGTAGTAGTAGTAGTAGTAGTAATTGTAGTAGTAGTAATTGTTGATGTTATCGTCATTGTCATTGTTATCTTCCGTCTTCATCAGTCAATGCTTGTATTCAGACAGTGTTTTTGGCGGAAAATCGTTCGGTGTCTCTCTAGGTACGAGGCAAGGCGTGTTTAGAGGCAATTTTGTGTTCGTCTTTGTCGTTGTGTTGAACAATGGGTCGTTAGTAAGGCTGACAGGCGGCGGGGGTAGGGGAGGGGTTGAGGTAGGAGGAGGAGGAGGCGGGGTTATGGAAGACAAGGCTTGGAAGGAAGGTGGAGGAGGAGGGTAGAGGTGGATAGAAGAAAGAATGACTGCTGGAGAGTTCTTGAAAGGAAGTGGAAGGTCAGGGATGTGGAGAGTGTGGAATATGAGAAAAGTGGAGAACAGGTGGAAGGGTGAACAGGACAATGGAAAGGAGAAGAAGAAGAGATAAAGAGAGTGAGTAATAGATACATGAACAGGAACGAATTGAAGATAATGGAGGTTAGAATAGGGTGGAGGAGGAGTAAGATAAAAAGAATAGGAGATAGAGAAGATGGAGTAGTAGTAGTTGAAAGACTGAGAAAGAGAAGGGAAGGGAAGAGAAGAAGGAGAGGAAGTAATTGAGGTGAAGGATAGATGTGATTGGAGGCTGTGTGGGTTGAAGGACTTTTGAAAATAATAGAAATATGAAATTAATGCTGGAAACAAACCCTCCCCTTTTTACCCTCCCTCTCCCTCATACATACACACGCTCACACACACTCTCACACGCAAATTGTTGAAGCAAATTCACACAAACAAAACTGACATGAGAAACATCAAATCTTATGGAATCTTTTGGCACAGTGACAAGACATTTGCTTCGTACTCAGAAGGTTCATGGATCGACCCCCAATTACCCCTCCTCATCGCACTTGTTACCCCACGTTCAGTCGCCTCACGTCACCGCCAGACCTGTGCTTCCATTTCACACACGAGCAAGCAGGCCAGGGCAAGGATAAAGGAGGAGGAAACAAAAAAAAAGAGTGTTAATAATACCGTTCATTAAAGGTAGAATTTAGGCTAGTGTGTCGTAGGTAAAACAGAAAACGTAGGAGGCAGTAAGAGACCCTGAGGGAAGCCCAAACCCTGAGACCAGCCCACCTTCAGTACAGAATTCAGGGTCTCCATCTAGACTGACAATAGCGAGCAAAAAAAACACAAAAAATAAAAGAAAATCAATAGTGTTCACAAATGAGTGTCCAGAGGTGGCTCCACGCCCACGCCCACGCCCTACACACGTCACCCACGCCCTTTCTGCCCAGCGACGTGACATTTACTTGAGTGTTGTGTGTACCCGAGGTCAGGGAAGCGTGGGTGGGGCTAAGACAGGGGGGCGGGGCTAAGATAAGAGGGCGGGGTGGAGCTATGGATAAGGATGGTGTGTTATTTTGTGTTGTAAAGAAACGATGACAGTGAAGATTGATATAGTTAAAAAGTTTTCTGTAGAGTGTGTGTGTGTGTGTGTGTGTGTGTGTGTGTGTGTGTGTGTGTGTGTGTGTGTGTGTGTGTGTGTGTGTGTGACCTTGGGCCTTCGCGTCTGTGTACGTTTACCTGTGATATACTGTCATGTTCTTGTTTGCTTTGGTTTTTTTTGCACCGACTTAATGACTAACTGAGCGTGCGTCTATTTATAAAGGTAACGAGAGAGAGAGAGAGAGAGAGAGAGAGAGAGAGAGAGAGAGAGAGAGAGAGAGAGAGAGAGAGAGAGAGAGAGAGAGAGAGAGAGAGAGAGAGAGAGAGAGAGAGAGCAAGTGAGGGAGACGCTGAGATGTGAGATAGTGTGAAAAGAAAGTGGTTAGGTTGGAGAACCACTTAACGGGAAGAGAAGAAGAGAAGATAAGAAAGGAGGAGAGATGTGAGAGAGAGAGAGAGAGAGAGAGAGAGAGAGAGAGAGAGAGAGAGAGAGAGAGAGAGAGAGAGAGAGAGAGAGAGAGAGAGAGAGAGAGAGAGAGCCTTCCACATGTTCCTTCTATCTTTCATACTTACACATACACTTACCTTCACATGCACTATCATCACAGCGACAAAAACTCGGTAAAACGAAAACAATAAAAACAAACAACGGTAAAACAAACTAAATCTGGAGTGTGTGTGTGTGTGGTGTGTGTGTAATTCACTGTACAGTCTGCTGCTGGTCTCTCGAGACAGCCGGTCGTCCCCCTATGGAAAGAGCTCAGAGCTCATACTGACCAATCTTTGGGTTAGACCGAGACCACTCACACACAACACACCGGGACAACAAGGTCACAACTCCTCGATTTACATCCCGTACCTACTCACTGCTAGGTGACCAGGGGCTACACGTGAAAGGAGACACACCCAAATAATCTCCGTCCGCCCAGGGGATCGAACCCTGGCCCCCTCGGTTGTGAGCCGAGTGCGCTAACCACTAAGCTAGCGGACCGTGTGTGTGTGTGTGTGTGTGTGTGTGTGTGTGTGTGTGTGTGTGTGTGTGTGTGTGTGTGTGTGTGTGTGTGTGTGTGTGTGTGTGTGTGTGTGTGTGTGTGTGTGTGTGTGTGTGTGTGTGTGTGTGTGTGTGTGTGTGTGTGTGTGTGTGTGTGTGTGTGTGTGTGTGTGTGTGTGTGTGTGTGTGTGTGTGTGCATTCAGTTCTATGTAGCGGGATTCTTGTGTAAATTTGAACGCATACATGAGAAGGAAAAAAGTTAATATATCTTAAAACGTAATATTAGTGATGTACAGTTTCAAGCAGAGTTTAGAACTTCCAGTAATGCGTTCCAAGGCTTAATTTATTCAAGCTTGTCGATAAATAGATGGAAATTGATTTGAAGTTCGTTAATCTATTCAAACTTTGCAGAAAATTGATTGAACATCCTCCTCCCTTACGTTGCTCGAAAAAAAAGAGAGAAAAAAGTCAGTACCAATACGCCAGACACAACTAAAAATATCCTAATATATAAAAGTCTGGCAAGAAGCATTTTCTTTAGATTAGTCATGATATTGAACCATTTCTAAGAATAACTATTCATATTATAATTATTTTTTATTCATCATTGTTACACGAATACTTACAATGCAACATTTAACACCAAAATAATCGAATATATTGACGATAATAGTGAATACAACACATTGTTAGTGTGTGTGTGTGTGTGTGTGTGTGTGTGTGTGTGTGTGTGTGTGTGTGTGTGTGTGTGTGTGTGTGTGTGTGTGTGTGTACGTGCGTGACACTCCAGTCAACAACGTCACCTGTGCGAGGAAAACAATGGAAGGGAACACTGGTTTCCCTCCACAGACACTGAAGGGAAGCTGTGTTGGGGAGGAAGGGGAAGGGGGGAAGGGGAGGACAGAGGGGAGGAGGAAGGAATAGTGGGAGAGGTCATGGAAGGGAGGAGGAAGAGGAAGAGGAGAGGGAAATTAAAAAGAAAAGGCCATTAGTCTTCATCAGATTGGAGAGAGAGAGAGAGAGAGAGAGAGAGAGAGAGAGAGAGAGAGAGAGAGAGAGAGAGAGAGAGAGAGAGAGAGAGAGAGAGAGAGAGAGAGATTCGAGCAAACTCTGTGGAAAGTATGAGGTCGGAAGGTTAAATATACAGACAGACTAACAATAATGGATCAGCTATTGTTGCCGTCACTTCTTTTCCTTCTTGTACCCTCCTCCTCCTCCTTCTCCTCCATCTTCGTCTACTTTTTCACCTTCCATCATCACATGCAGTTCAATAGATTTTCTTCTTTTCCTGTATGTATTTGAGGGTAGAAGGAGGTGAAACCACTGTTGCCAATAGTGTTTGAGGGGAAATAATGTTATAAAAACACGTTGACGCGGGCGTTCAGGAGACTGACGAGGACAATCATTGCAACAATAACACTAAAAGTTTTTGAAGGAAAATAGTTTACAAGAAGCTTATTAATGTTTTATGTGTAACTTCCATGACAGTGATGTTGCCAGCTGACTCGAACAAACGTCTACAGCGAATGGTTACTATGATATTAACATTGTTCGCAGCTTTCCTCCTGCTTGTATTAGGAAGGATCATAGTCTGTCGTGTGTTCTGTGTTGCTCTTGAGTCCGGCAAACATTTCAACGGAAGGTCGGAAGTCAGCGTCTGGATGCTGCAAGTGATCACGGTGCAATGTGCAGCGTCTTCCTTCACAAGGTTCAACTTCACCTCGACTCACCCTTAAGAAAACTCCCCTCTACAGGTATTGCTCCACAAACCACACATTACATTTTCTTTTAAATCCCAGATAAACTATAAGAACATGGGTTTGTCTTCTTCTAAGGGTGAGCTGGAGGCTGGAGGCGACGAGCTCCATGAAGAAGACGAGACCAAATGCCAGAAGCTGGCATCGCCAGTGTGGCACTCCATAGTGCACTCTTCCACGGACAACTCAAAATCACAAAAGAAATATCCAAATATAAATAGATGGCTATGGTGTTTAAAAAAGAGGCGGAGGCAGGTGGATAAGGCCACCTCCACCACCGACCTTTACCAGCTGTACCAGCAAGAAGAACCACCCCAGGAAGGTCTCTTGAGTCAGCTTTACTTTCCTCCGGCTCTCAATGACACACTCTTTACATTGTCAACGTATTTCAAGATATCAACTCAGTTCAAACGCAGGACTCCCCGCCAAGACCAGTCACTTTCCAGAGAACACACTGCTCATAGGGACTCTCCGCTGCATAAGGTCGGTCCACCCGATAAGGATGAACAGCCTGGCAGGGGCACACCAAGCAAGACCTACAGGGAGGCACCACTGCGTTCAGGTGAGTCACCAGTCTGGAAATTATCTGGCAAGAAGGACTCGCCGGACTGGTCATCTGCATGGAATAGTTCACGTGACCAGTGGAGACCACCTGACAGGAAGAGGTCACGTGACAAGAAGGACGTGTCAAGTGAGTGGCGCGTGTCACACGGCAAGACGATGTCAGCTCCTCCGTACCTAAGGCCGTCACATCAACCCAAGAGGATGGACTCCATGCAGGTAGAAAGAATCAGTTATATTTCTTCCTCATGGCTATTGTTCTGGCTGATGATGGCGTTAATCGTGTTTTTGAGTGTGAAATCCTGTGACTGCGTGTACCATGCGGGGATCACAGTGCTACCCAAGACTCTAGGGGATTTCCTCAGCGTAGCTCTGCTAGTGATCGTCTCTGCCAGTGTTATCTTCCTAATAAAGAGGTCGACAAACTATTACACTGAAATGGGCATCGCGTTTATCTTGATTCTCTTGAACTTCTCTCTTGTGGACCTGGTGAGCCTTTGCCTCATGCCTGGACGATTCTCGTGGCTTATTGCCCTCGGCAGTCCTTTCTGCCTGCTCACCCTCGTTGTGCTGAAAGCGTCTAAGTAAAAGTAGCAATTGGCCGTAACCACTGTTCCAAGCCTTTACCTTATTGCCTTTACCATATCAGTTTTAAACATGAATTTTTCTTTATGAGAACGTGTAACCATCAGTAAATATCCGCTCGCCTTTGCTAGAAATAGACAAATTATTACCCCTTTCACTGTTCTCATAACATCTCTCCATCCCTACCTTCAGTCCCTTGATCAATCCAATTTTTCGTTCCAGTCCCCTACCACCAATGACCCCAACTCCTGTCCCTCTCACAACCACCGCACATTCCTCATCTTCCTTACCTAACCCTCCTCTCCCTCAGCCTCCCACCTCAACACCCCTTCATTCGTCTTATAACTAACCTTCATCTCAACACCATTACTACTTCTCCCTTCCCCTCCTCATCACCCCAGCCTCCCCGTGCCTCATAAACGCCCCTCTCTTCACCCACTACACCCTTACAAGCTCACCTGCCTCATATTCATAAGTTCTGCCACCTCCTGCGTGCCTCCCTGTAGCTCCTTTGAATCATAAACCCTGCCTCCCTTCCTCGCCTCCCTCCTCCACTCCTATTCCTCTCCCGCGGGTGACGTTAAATTCAGAGCGACTATTAGGTAGCGTCATGACCACTTTTGTTTTTTTACCTTTTGATGAGTACCTGCAGGGGTTAGAGAGAGTGAGTGAGAGAGAGAGTGAGAGAGAGTGAGAGAGAGAGAGAGAGAGAGAGAGAGAGAGAGAGAGAGAGAGAGAGAGAGAGAGAGAGAGAGAGAGAGAGAGAGAGAGAGAGAGAGAGAGATAATGTAGTTCAAGTATATGTAAGGTTAGGTTGAGGTAGGTATTAAGGAAGATTATGTACAGGTGGTAGTGGTGATGGTGGTGGTGGTGGTGGTGGTGCTTGAGTCTAGAAAAAAAAGGTCAGGAGTCAGCCTTTCATTGTGTGTCAGGTCAGTAGTGGTCACGCCCGTCCTGCTACCATTATGAGTCAGACCTGGTACTGCTCTCTCTCTTTCCCTCTCTCTCTCTCTCTCTCTCTCTCTCTCTCTCTCTCTCTCTCTCTCTCTCTCTCTCTCTCTCTCTCTCTCTCTCTCTCTCTCTCTCTCTCTCATCACACACACAGCAGCCTTGTATCTGTGTATTTAGTAGATACAACTTCGTGCCTTTTTTCCCCTTTCACTCTCCTCCTTCCATCCCCCACACCCCTGATTGTCTCCCTTCCACTCCTTACCCATCTCCACCCACTCCCCTTCTCCACCCACTCCTTCCCTTCCTCCTCACTTTCTTCTTCCCCCACCTACCAATCTACCCTCTATACCCATCCTCCATCCCCCATGCCCTAAAACCACACTCCACCTCTCACTACTACTCCTACTACTTTTGTCACCTCCTTCACACCTTTCCACTCACCTCCTTCCTTCCCCCAATGTGTGTGTATATGTGTGTGTATGCGTGTGTGTGTCTGTGTGTGTGCGTGTGTGGGGAAAGTGACGAACACATAGAAATCAGCCTTCACACACCTGCGTCTGTCTGTCTGTTGGTGGTGATGGTGGTAGAACATCGTCACCGCCACGAGCACGTCAACAACAGCTTATAGACAGACACACTTTAAGCCGATTGCCGAGTGAAAATTAGAAACTTGAGCAAGATGATGATAACCAACCGAGTCTTTAGAGAGAGAGAGAGAGAGAGAGAGAGAGAGAGAGAGAGAGAGAGAGAGAGAGAGAGAGAGAGAGAGAGAGAGAGAGAGAGAGAGAGAGAGAGAGAGAGAAAAAAAAATATATATACAATGATTAATAATTGTATCATTTTATAATCCGTCCCCCCCCACCCCCACACACCATAAGAAAAAAGACCAAGGAACAGGAGTAACCTCGGAAAGTCTGTTCGGCCAAATTAGGCAGAGTCCTGTTCATCCTCCCCACCACCACCACCACCACCACCACCACCACCACACCACCACCACCACCACCACCACCACTACTACTACCCTCCCCTGCCACCTTCAGGAGACAAAATACTTATCAGTGGACAAGGACACAAGCCATTTTTTACACATTTCATGCATGATTATTATGCAGAAGACGTCAATTTTCTGAACACTTAAAAACGAAAAAGAAAGAAAAAAAGTGTGAGAGTGTGTATGTGCTTGTGTGTGCTTGTGTGTGCTTGCGTGTGTGCGTGCGTGCGTGCATGTGCATCTGTCTGTACTCGTGCGTGTTACAAAACTAATATATTCGTCACAGTGAATGAGTGTACTTAGAGCGGCGGGTTCACATCAGGGGGCGAGGGAATGAGCTGCGAGGGGAAGGGGAACACCCAACACACTACGACAGTCACGTCCGGGGCAGGCAGCAGGTGTTTGAGGAGCGCCTGAACGAGGAGGTGTTGGAGGGGGGGGGAAGGGCAAGGAGGGCGAAGCTAAGTAAGGAAAGTATATATATAATGGTAGCGAGCGAAGGACAGTGGACTGGAAATAATTGAGGAAGAGAAGAAGGGTTAGGACCATGTAAGGGAAAATGAGACTTAGGGATAGGATGAACATGAACTAATGGAAGGAAGGAAGGAAGAAAGGATAATAGGAATAAAGCAAACAGATAAAGAGAGAAGGATAAGTGAAGCAATGTATACTATAAGGAAACAACATTAAGTGAAGGACGAAGGAATGGAAGAGAGACGGCAAAAATATATAAAATTAGCAAATAAATAAGAAATAAAGGATTTGTGAGAGTAAGTTAGTGGACAAAAGTTCAAAAGATAAAGAATTGGGGCAAAGACTGAAAAAAATAGAGAAAGGGAAGAGAGTAGTGGGTGAAGAAGCGAACAAGAACTGGAATATATAAGAAAGTAATGCAGTAGAAGACGGAGAAGTCGAGAGAGAGAGAGAGAGAGAGAGAGAGAGAGAGAGAGAGAGAGAGAGAGAGAGAGAGAGAGAGAGAGAGAGAGAGAGAGAGAGAGAGAGAGAGAGAGAGAGAGAGAGGGCGGTAGGTCAAGGGGACAGCAACATTGGTACAGTAGTCACCTGCAAACACAGTAACGGGCTGGCATTGTATTGGCTTAACTGTGGGCTCCTGATGACGCCCTGAGCCGTGTGGACGCATGTGGGTGAAGTAGAGCCCGAGGTGAGGTGGGGGCAGGCAGGGGCAGGCAGGGGCAGCGGGTAGGGGCAGCGGGCACCCCACCCTGGCCCTTCTAACTTTGCAACACTCCCCTGAACTTAACTTTTTTATTTTTTATCTTGCTTCCTGGTGTCCAATTCTGGGTTGTTCATTATGTTTTTTTTCTTACCTCTGACCTTGTTATGATTCGTATTCTGAAGGTAATTTACGTTTTTAATTGAAGTGTTGGGTGGAGCTGGGGACTAATTGTGCATGAGTATAATTTTGTATAAGGAGTAACATTGTATTTATATCTCCCTCTCTCTCTCTCTTTGCAGTGGGATGCTTGTATGAAGTGAAGGAGAGGAACAGATCCTGCCTGGTACTACATCCTTATAGCCTTTCCTACCATCCCTGATACCGCCTTCCCTGATACCGTCCATCCGGCCCTTAATCCTTCTACAGTTCTTGCCTCCATTCCTCCCTTAATTCCTCCCGCCGCCAGTCAAGTTTTGCTTCAGCTGTCCTCGTCAGCCTTCGAGATGACAATCATGAGGGAGGAGGACCTCGAAATTGCCATCAAGGTGAGTCCCTCCTGCAGGTAACCCAGAGGCTGTTTAAGGGCGTGGTTGTTTCTCTCTCTTTTCCTTTTTTGAGACAGAAAAAAACAGGGTTAGTAAAAATTGCTCTAAAAATACATAAAAAAAAGAATCTCAGATTACACATTATTATCTTAAAGTATAAATAGAAGTGGAATCGAAGAAGAAAAATGAGAACAAAGTAAACCAGAAGACGTGACGACGCAGACAAAATAAAGAAAAGATAGAAAAAAACAACCTGATGAAACAATAATCAAGGAGGTGATGCCAATCCTCTGCCTGAAGGAGGAGGAGGAGGAGGAAGAGGAGGAGGAGGAAGAGGAGGAGGAAGAGGAGGAGGAGGAGGAAGAGGAAGAGGAGATGATAGAACATTAATATGAGGCTTCAGGAACCAATGACTATATATATATTTTTTTCTCTCTCTCTTTTGGGTTTCGTCAGCCAGGTGTTGCAATGGTTGATTGAGGTGAGACACTTTCACTGCCCGTCATTATTGATGTGTTCTGCCTTGGTTACCTTCACACCTCCTCCTCCTCCTCCTCTCCCTCCTCTTCCTCCTCCTCCTCCTCTTCCTCCTCCTCCTCCTCTTCCTCCTCCTTCTCTTCTACTTCTTGTGTAGCTTTTGAGGATCTGTTTTTATTGTCTTGTTTTATCTTGTTTTATTGAGGTTAGTTTTTCCTTTGACTTTACGATCTTTTCGTGTATCCATCATTGTTTTTCAGGTTTATTATTATTATTATTATTATTATTATTATTATTATTATTATTATCGTCGTTAATGGCATTGTTCTCTTGTTGTTATCGATATTTATTTTGCTAATATATAAATATATATATATATATATATATATATATATATATATATATATATATATATATATATATATATAAAGTTGTAGGAATAAATATAAGAAAACCTTCGATATATGTAGCCGAGTAGCCCACGTTTTCTTCATCAACATTATGTTCAGCGATACAACGCACAACACTCAGTCATATGTTATTTGTTTTTACTCGTCGCTCCTTCTCATTATCGTAACGACCATCTTCCTCAAGGACTCTAATTCTCCTTGCCGCCCAGAAACAAATCGACAAGCTTCTTTGTCTATTTTCTTTTTCCATTTTTTTTATCCCCACTCAAGTGTTTGGTTGCGTCTGGTTGCCTCACTCCTATTCTTGTCACCTCCTGAGGCCTTGGTGGGGTGTAGTCTGGTGGGTGTAACGCAGTGGACAAAACCCTTTCTTTTTTTCTTCTGTTCCCGAAGCAGGTTATTCCTTATACTGACGGAGGATCCTCACACTCCGCTCCTGCCCTTGTGATATGTACTGTATGGCGTTGTTTGGTGCAGTGTGTATGTGATAATGATAGTGATAGTGATAGTGATGGTGACTGCCACGTGCTTTACCCTTAACATCAACCTCAACTCTCCCTCACACTTTCACGCTTTACTTCTCGTCCTGCTCCGCCAAGAGTGAAAGGACCACCTGATTTCAATATTCAGTCCAACAACAACAACTATGAAATAAAAAAAAAAAGCAGGTGACAGCGCACGACGCCTCGCAAAAACATCCTGACTAACCCAGATTTTCCGCTAACTTGACGAGAGGGAGAAAAACGGAGCGATTGAGCGTGAAAACGACCACCGATTAGGGAGTCATTTGTTTTCTTGCTGACTTGTCTTGTGTTCGCTCGTCTCGGGGCTGACGGGCGGAGGGAGGGAGGGAGGGAGGGAGGGAGTGTGGGGACGTCAGGTGGCGGAGTGGTGGCTCGTGGCGATAGATAGGGATAGATAGGCACTTGGTTCGATTCCCCAGAGAGAGAGAGAGAGAGAGAGAGAGAGAGAGAGAGAGAGAGAGAGAGAGAGAGAGAGATAATCGTGGCGATAGATAGGGATAGATAGGCACTTGGTTCGATTCCCCAGAGAGAGAGAGAGAGAGAGAGAGAGAGAGAGAGAGAGAGAGAGAGAGAGAGAGAGAGAGAGAGAGAGAAAGAGAAAGAGAGAATGAATGTGAAGCAGCAACATTCCAGTATCACACAACCTTACAATACAACTCCCCAACAAAAGCTTTACACAGCAAGCTTCACTATACCCTGTGGCACGGAAGGCCTAGAGGCACACGCCTTGAAATGATAGTAGTGAAGCCCGGCTCGATGATGACGGAGGGGCACGAGGAGGAGGAGGAGGAAGAGGAGGGGCAGGAGGAGGAGGTGGCAGCGGCCGGGGTTGTATGTCCCTGAGGCTGTGGTGTGTACTGTAAAAACACGACCAGGATCATGTTCAAGGGATTCTTTACACGGAAGAATATGTTGAGCAGTAGTAGTTGTGGGGTGTGGTAATGCTAATGGAAGGTGTGCTGCAGTAATAGCAATAGTAATAGTAGTAGTAGTAGTAGTAGTAGTAGTAGTAGTAGTAGTAGTAATAGTACTAGTAGTAGTAGTAATAGTAGTAGTAGTGGTGACAGCATAGTAGTGGAAAGTAATCCCGTTGCGAAAACTTCATTATCCGCCTCTGGTCGAAACAATAACGCGTAATGGCGGGAAACATTGCATTCTGGGTAATAATCCTTCCACCCCCACAATGAACATAAAAAAAAAATAAAGTATATATAACGAAAATCTCCTTGTCTTGAGCTTTTCCTACTTTCATGTGGGGTCGCTAAACTTAAAAAAAAAAAGACCAAGAAAATGTAAACTTACTAATACGGTGAATGAAACCTTTGAAGTGACGTTTTGACAATAAGAAAAGACTGAGCAAAAAGGGGTTGAAATTTGACATAGTAGTAGAGTGACGCTACGTGTATCTCTCTCTCTCTCTCTCTCTCTCTCTCTCTCTCTCTCTCTCTCTCTCTCTCTTTTCTATGGCTGCGAGGTTGCGTTCAGCAGGTTTCAGGGAGCGCAGGGTGTCAGGGGGTGAGCAGGTGGGGAGGAGGAGGGGGAGGGAGGAGTGTGAGGAGGAGAAGGAGGGGAGGAAGGGTGTGTGTCGTGGTGGTGTGTGTGTGTGTGTGTGTGTGTGTGTGTGTGTGTGTGTGTGAAAAGAGAGAGGAGAGGAAATTAAGTTAGTGAGTGCAGGGTTGGAGTGAGTTAGGATGTGAGAGGAGGAGTAGATGGCTAGGTCAGGGGTGAGAGAGTGATCAGGAGTGAGTGAGCTTTAGCTGGTGAGGGAGAACAGTGATTAACAGAGAGGACAGACGAGAGAGAGAGAGAGAGAGAGAGAGAGAGAGAGAGAGAGAGAGAGAGAGAGAGAGAGAGAGAGAGAGAGAGAGAGAGAGAGAGAGAGAGAGACGATACCAAGACCAAATGACGAACAGGGAGGCTGGAGTGAAGATATGAGTGTCTGAGGGAGTGAGGGAGCAAGAGAGGGAGCGAGGGAGTGAGTGCAAAGGGAAGAAGAGAAGAGAGGAGTAGCATATCTAAATAAAAGGAAGTAAGGGGAGGAGGTGATGGGGAGGGGGTGATGCAGTCTTCCCCATCACGCCTTCCTCCTTCCCCATCACGCTTCCTTCCTTCCCCTCCTTCCCCTCCTTCAGTAACGGGACGCCGGTACCTTGTTTACTTGCAGCGATAAGTCATCCTTGCCAAGTGTCTTCATACCTCCTCCTCCTCCTCATCATCTTCCTCCTCCTCCTTATTTCCTCGTTTTCTACGCCTCACCATTCCAGTCGATGAGATAACCGTTCCCTCTCATCCCTCCCTCTCTCCCCTCTCCTTCCCTTACCTCAGGGCACCCCGCAGGAGGCAAATACCCAACACTCCTTCTTTCTCACAAGTACTACCTACATGAATATAATAGTCATAGTTTCATTTCTGCTGCTGCTGTTTTTTTTCTTTCTCACTTCATCTATAATTCCCTCTTCGTAGTTTGATTTTGATCTTTACTTTATACTCTTAAGCTTTGTATCACGCTCTTTTTGTTATTCTTCATGTTTTTTTTCTCCTCCTCCTCCTCCTCCTCCTCCTCCTCCTCCTCCTCCTCCTCCTCCTCCTCCTCCTCTTTATGTGGAGTGACGAAGGCAAAATCAGTGGAGAATGGCGCTGCATTATCCCCTCTGCATTTTTTCCCTCCCCTGCGACGTGTGTGTGGCTGTGTGTGTGTGTGTGTGTGTGTGTGTGTGTGTGTGTGTGTGTGGCTGTGTGTGTGTGTGTGTGTGTGTGTGCGTGTGTGTGTGTGCGTGTGTGTGCGTGCGTTGTAAATATATTATGATAATGGGACGTGCACTCCTCCTCCTCCTCCTCCTCTTTCTCCTTCTCCTTCTCCTTCTCCTTCTCCTCCTCCTCCTCCTCCTCCTCCTCCTCCTCCTCCTCCTCCTCCTCCTCCTCCACTTCCAGCATGGTCTACCCGGAAGCTTATTGTTTTACTCCAGTTCACCCATGTTAAAATCTCTCTCTCTCTCTCTCTCTCTCTCTCTCTCTCTCTCTCTCTCTCTCTCTCTCTCTCTCTCTCTCTCTCTCTCTCTCTCTCTCTCTCTCTCTCTCACACATACCCTCCATCTCCTCCCTTCCTCCTCCTCTCCATGCCTTCCTTTCCTCCTCCGTCTTCTTCCCTCCGGCGCTTTCGCAGTGGCCAACAACCGCTAAGGTATTGTCAACATCGGAGGAGGAGGAGGAGGAGGAGGAGGAGGAGGTTTTGGTAGTGGTAGTGGTAGTGGTGGTGGTGGTGGTGGTGGTGGTGTTAGTGCTAGAAGAGGAGCAGGAGGAAGAGGAGGAGGAAGATAAGAACAGATACATATATTTTTAATTCAAGCACAATGAGAAAGAAAATAACTGGTCTTAAGTTTTCATTCGTGTTATTTCTCCCCTTCTGTCTGTCTGTCTGTCTGTCTGTCTGTCTGTCTGTCTGTCCGTTTGTTTGTTTGTTTGTAGCTCTTTCTCTGACTGCATCTGTTGTTTGAACGCCTTTCTCTGTCTATATTTCTTTCCCTTTGGCTGTTTGTGTCTGTCTGGCCGGCTCTCTCTCTCTCTCTCTCTCTCTCTCTCTCTCTCTCTCTCTCTCTCTCTCTCTCTCTCTCTCTCTCCAAACAAATCACAAATGCATTATTACTCTCTTCCTTGTTCTGTGTTCATTCAATATACATTTGGTGAAAAACCTAGCATACATATATATATAAAAGAAATTTTCTTACTCTTAAGCTCATTGCCTCGTTTTGTCTAATGGCCGTTCAAGCGTGGCTAAATACAACATAATTTCCGTGTGTGATATTAAATTAAACTTTGACTTCAATCTTTCGACGCGAGAACAATCTGAAACCTTCACGCTTATTTATTTTCCAACCTTTTATTTTTATTATTATTATTATTATTTTATGTATCTATATTTACACTTTGGAGATATTCGAATACATTGAGAGATAAAAAGATACTCTCCTCCCTCTCTCTGTCTCTCATACAACCACCACCACCATCACTACTATCACCACCACCACCACCACCACCACCACCTTCACACTACAATGCTAATTGGAAACATGTGTTGACTGCCGCTGGGGAGAGTGACTAGAGGGAGAGGAGAAGGAGGAGGAGGAGAAGGAGGAGGAGGAGAAGGAGAAGGAGGAGGAGAT
>JAPQNM010000022.1:15793853-15798853 GCA_029783475.1 Metacarcinus magister
TGCTCAGAGGTAGTTAACTGCTAACAGATTGGTCGGCTTTATTGGGCGTACTTTCGAAAATAAATCAGAAAAAGTCATATTAAAACTGCATATTTCACTAGTACGACCCCATCTTGAATATTGCGTACAGTTTTGGTCTCCATATTACAGAAAAGACATTGACAAACTGGAAAGAGTCCAGCGAAGAATAACAAAAATGATTCCAAGGCTGAAAAATAAACCTTATGAAGAAATACTTAAAGAACTAAACTTATTCAGCCTAGAAAAACGAAGGATGCGAGGGGATTTAATTGAAATGTTCAAGATAATCAAAGGATTCGATAATATCAATGCAGAAGATTACATTACTTTTGATCGATCAAATATAACAAGAAGACGTCATTCTTTTAAGATTACTGGTAAAAGATTCACATCAAACGAAGCCAAGCACTTCTTTTTCAATTGGATCGTTAACGTTTGGAACTCCCTGCCCACCAATGTCGTCGACAGTAAAACAATTACTACGTTCAAAAATAGACTTGACAAATATTTAGAAGCCAATCCACAACTAAAATACTATCCGTTAAAGTAGCAAACTTTGAGTAAGTTCATTCTGATGTACCTAACTTACGAAATGTCGATTCGGAAGACGTCGCTAGTGGCCTGATATCGCTTGCCAGGAAGTAGGGGTAGCAGTAGTGGTAGTGACAGTAGTGATAGTCTGGTCTAAAAGATTTCCATGATTTTTTTTTCCATTGTACATGGTTGGCCTTCCTTTCCTGCAAGCCATGGCTGGTGGGAGAAGCCTTCACCCTTACTATCCTGTATCCTTCACTCTAGATTATATAGTGTAGTCTCACAAACAGCCTCGTAAGGGCCAGCAGGCCTGTTGCTGTTTGTTCTTCCTATGTGTTCCTATGTGTTCCTCCTCCTCCTCCCCTTAATTTCCATCACGTTCCCCTGTCGCGGTATGTTCTCTAGTGTTTTCCTTCGCATTTACATACTTCCTTGGCAGGGTAAAAAATGGTGGGAGGGTATGAGCAGCGACGTGGAACAGAGGTGATTGCTGGAGGAGGAGGAGGAGGAGGAGGAGGAGGAGGAGGAGGAGGAGGAGGAGGAGGAGGAGGAGGAGGAGGAGGAGTTGGGTATAGTAATGGTGGTGGTGGTGGTGGTGGTGGTGGTGGTGAGAGTCGGAATAGAAGAAAGGGAAAGAGGAACAGAGAGGATTTGGAGGAAAAAGAAGAGGAGGAAGAATTGTAGAAAGAGAAGGAAATAGAATTGTTGGAGAATAGGTAAATAAAGAGGCGGAGAGGAGGAGATAAGGAAAAATAGAAGAAAGAGAAGGATTACGAAGAGGAAAGGAAAGTAAAGATACAGAAGAAGAGAAAGAGTAGGTGATGGAGGAGGAAGAGGAGAAGGAGGAGGAGGAGGAGGAGGAGGAAGAAGAGGAAGAGGAAGAAGAGGAAGAGGAAGAAGAGGAGGAGAAACTGTTAGGAAGTATCATACCATCATATGCTTTGTGTATCATTAGCGTTTTTACGAAGAAATAACAGAGGAAGAGAAATGAAAGTGAAGGGAAAAGACATACGTACAAGAAAAGCGGAGGAAGGGGAAAAAAAAGATGAAGATGAACACATGACAAACAGGAAATAAGAAAAAAGGGGGGAAAAAAAGAGATTACGAAGAAAAGAACGTGATATGCAGGAGTAGAAAGAGATAGAGAGAGAGGAAAAAGAAAGTAATGATGATGGAAGAGGAACATATAAATAGCAGGAAAGATGGAAAGTATATAAAGAAGGAGTGAGATGCAAGGAGTGGGCAGTGGAGAGGAGTGAGGTGGAGTGACGCACAAGACAGGGCTATGGAGGTGAGTGGCCCCGTAAAAATGACAGAAAAAAAGAGAGAAGAAAGACGCATGAAGAGAATTATAGGAAATTTATACCTTCGTCACCTTCGCTTCTTCTTGCTATTGTTGTTTTATTGGAGGAGGAGGAGGAGGAGGAGGAGGAGGAGGAGGAGGAGGAGGAGGAGGAGGAGGAGGAGAAGAAGAATTATATCACCAGTTAAGGATAGTTATATCACCACCTTCACCACCATCATCACCACCACCAACACTGTCATCAGCATCCTATCTGAAGCATCTCCCTTCACTCTTCCCTTGTATTAACTCTCCACCGACACTTGCCTCCTCCTGTGCCCCTCAACCTCTTCCCTCTTTATCCCTCTAAAGCCTCTTTCTGTACGCGGCAGGCGGCAGGGGCGAGGCGGACAACAGTTAGATTAAATACCCTGCCAGGAACCCGAGGCGGCGGTGGTGGTGGTGGTGGTGGTGGTGGTGGTGGTGGTGGTGGTGGTGGTGGTGGTGATGATGATGGTGATGGTGAGACTGTGTACCCATGAAGGAGCACATATTTCTTTGCTGTAACACTATGTTCCCCCCATCGGAGCGGGTTTCGTTTCGCTCACATAAAGGTCCTTGTGATGTGTCAGGACTTGAGTGGAAGGATAGAAGGATTTACATGTGATGTCACCGCCGCGCACCTGCAGTGATCAGTGACATCAGGGCTCAGGTATGACAGTTACGCTCGGGTCCGGCGGCAGGTGAGACGAGGCGTGTTGTTGATGAGGTTTTTATCCAAATGAAGAAGAAAAAAAAATAATAATTTCTGCAACAAAGGAGTTATTAGTTAGAATCTCCTCCTGTTTTCCTTGATCTTCTGCATTGCTTTCATCATGTACGGGTTTTAAGATTCTATCAGTATGGTTTCAATATAAAAACATATCTTGGTTATGGTGTGATTAGCGTCTGTACGTAGGATTCTAAGTTCGAGTCCACAGTGAGGCAGAAAGTTCACTTCTTACGGAACTTTTCTCCTCTTCTTGGGAAAGGCAAACTGTAGTAACCCGGACGTCACGATCAGTCTTGTGTCCCGAGCTAAGAGCTCTGTACACACCCACTCACCACTCACTACAGGTCCAAAGGCAAAAGATACCGCCAGCAGCATCCTAGCTAAGAACACCCTAACGTATTACTCCTCGCCTTCACCCTGTCGTTTGGCCTTTGCTGACTGTCACTAGATTGTTATTATTATTTTTATTATTACTATTATTATTATTATTATTATTATTGTTATTATTACTGTTATTATTATTATTATTATTATTATTATTATTATTATTACTATTATCATTATTATTATTATCATTATTACTCACTTCCACCTAATCTAGCTTTTCACACATAACCTGTATATATGTCTACCTTTCTTTGACGTTTGCTTGACCACTTAACATTTCCAACGGTGTCCTGCAGGTGGTAATCGTGGGGAACGGCGCCGTGGGTAAATCGTCCATGATCCAAAGGTACTGCAAAGGCACCTTCACCAAGGAATACAAGAAGACCATCGGGGTGGACTTCCTGGAGCGACAAATCACGTGAGTTGAGGCTCCTGGTGAGGCGGTGCAGCAGCGGGATGGGCTGAAGCGTGAGTGTAAGGCTGTGTGAGAGGGCAGGGAGGAGGGAAAGTGCCTGGGTGGGCCATCTGGCAGGCTGGCTTGTGGGCGCGGCAGGTGGGTGTGAGCAGCGGTCCAGAAAAGGAATATTATGTAAATTAAGTGAAGCTACAGACTCATGTGTATGAAAACGGTGTTTTACGGAGCCTTGACCTAACCCCAGTGAAGACCTCAAAGAGAGCATCACATGGGAAAGTTGCTGGTGCATTTAACCGGATTATGTGCAACGGACCTATTTTTTTTTATATATGTTTTATATAAGTTCAGGGAGATATATTTATAAAAAAAAATAAATGTGATGATACTCTTGACAAAATATGGTGCGTTGTGTGAAAAAAAAACATGTATATGAACGATCTTCTGTGTTGCGCAGCAACTTTGATAAGAATTTAAATGTATATGCTTATAACTGTCTCTTATATAACTTTATGTATTACTTGCTTAATGGTGAACAATATGAACGGTGAGGCAACAAAAACACTGGAACGGCAGGTGGAGAGATCACCTGCAGTGCTTACCTGTTAAAAGCAACAGCACGTGGGAGATGCAGCAAGGTGTGGGGGTGGGAGAGGAAGGCATCACTGAGAATATTAAGTATGGTACAGCATCATGCAGCACACAGCACGCAGCGAGAGCGGGGAAACAGCATAACGAGGTGTTGTGTTGCAGGACGGGAGGGGAGGAGGTGAGGCTGATGCTGTGGGACACGGCTGGCCAAGAGGAGTTCGACGCCATCACGAAGGCGTACTACCGCGGCGCCCAGGCGTGTGTGGTGGCCTTCTCCACCACCGACCGAGACTCCTTCTCCGCCGTCAGGAAGTGGAAGAAGAAGGTTAGTTATGCTGCTCTGGACCAGGAGGCTTAATGCTGAGAGAGAGAGAGAGAGAGAGAGAGAGAGAGAGAGAGAGAGAGAGAGAGAGAGAGAGAGAGAGAGAGAGAGAGAGAGAGAGAGAGAGAGAGAGAGAGAGAGAGAGAGAGAGAGAGAGAGAACATAAGAATATAAGCAGTCTGCAAAGGCCAGTCAGCCTACAAAAGGCAGCTTGTGTTCACTAATACCAACTCACATTCTCATCCATAAATTTATCTTAACTTCTCGTATTGTAGCTTACCACCTGACTGACTGCCAAGCCACGACCCTATTTGTGAACCAGTTCCTGTTTATCTATTTCTTAAATCATCATTTATTCAATTTTTAGTCATTGCAATGTCCTTGCCTAGTGAGGAGAGAGAGAGAGAGAGAGAGAGAGAGAGAGAGAGAGAGAGAGAGAGAGAGAGAGAGAGAGAGAGAGAGAGAGAGAGAGAGAGAGAGAGAGAGAGAGATAATAGTTTCATAAATTGTTGTTTGCACTTATTACACCGAACATAAAATATTCTTAAAGGACTACATCTTTTATTATAAGCTATTAACTTTCTTCAATACGGATGCAACTCAAACAAAACTACAAATGTGCAGCAACAACACATATGAACTGGCTGGCTACACCCTTCTCCACAACACCTTCCCCTCA
>JAPQNM010000022.1:15803853-15818853 GCA_029783475.1 Metacarcinus magister
TGGCCCCGACCGTTGGCCCCGACCATTGGCCCCGACCACTCCATACTATATACCTCATAACTGTGTGTGATCGGAGTTAAGTTCTGTCAATACAAGACCCAGCACCAGAGTTGTGTAGTTATAGAATAATAATATACTTAATCTTCGTTTGTACGATCATGATTTTTTTTATTAGAAAAGCTAATCCGAAATTGCGAACATAATCAGTGTTTTAAAAATATTAATAAGTTTTCTACAATAACTTTCATGAATGTGAAAACTTGATAGAAAGTTTTGAGGTTATCAAGGCTATTTTAAAGTTTCTATGAAAGTGGTAAGACTTGCAAAGATTGAGATGCCATTACTTAGGTGAGAGTGTCATCAAGGTGGTGCGGAGCTCATGTGCACCGCCACCTTGACGCCTTGCTAACACCTGGAACCTGATCCTCCCACCTGTCAGTCCTGTAACGCATGCATGGTACATCAAAAACCTGCCATTGTTACTGCCTTCCCATTTACCTCCTACTTACCGTGATCTCTTTTTTTCTCTCAGGGATGAGGTGGAGTCCTTGGCGCGGGAGTGTAGGATGCGTCTGTACCGCACCTCAGTCAAGGAGGACCTCAATGTGGAGCAAGTGTTCAACTTCTTGGTGGAACGTTACCTGGCCATCATCAGTCACCCAGACGACGTGTACAGCCCCAAGACCGTCGGCGAGAGTGAGTCCAGCGTGAAGGAGGAGGGAGGGTCTTGTAAGGAGGCGGAAGGGAGGAGGGTGTAAGGAGGCCAGAGGGTACTGAAAGGGCAATGAAACTATACAAATACGGAGATGGTGTTGTGTTAGTTTGGATAGAGAACACGTGGCATGGGCGTTGGGAACGTTTTCTTAGCCATTAAAAAAATAGTTATACGTACTGCTAAGGATTTGATTTTGTTCGTTTTAAGTCTAGGGAAAATATACACCAACGTTTACGATAATGTTAGGATACAATGATGTGAAATTTGTTTCCTGAGGCATGAAAACGTCAAGGCAATGTTTGATCTCCGTCTCTGTTGATAAATGTGTTGTAATTATTTAGTGTTTACATTGTCAAGAATGAAAGAAGGTGTACAAGTGATAGATGAGTTCACATTATGATAATATGACACATTCAGATGAAGGCTTGAGATTGTGTTTGATGAAAAAATACACTTAAGATACAGAGTTTTCCTTTGATGTGAGAAAAGATAATGTAATAGTACTACATAAGAGATTTCTTAGAGGGAAGTGAAGTATGATGGTAATAATATTTGATAGTAATTCCTTGTAGTTTCTAAAAAGCTGAGCCTGTTATGTAGTGCATTGTGTGGTCAGTTCTGTGGAAATTCATAACTACTATAATTTGATCAGAATGTGGCATAGACTCTAGTATAAATTGTTATGAAATAGTTTTTTACAAATATTTAATGATTAACACCATGGTGACTTCCTGCCATGTCCACAGCTGATTCATTGAAGTTAATCATATAACAAATTCATATAATAATTTTCTTCTTCATATTTCAGATATTTTTGGGAACCCTGCCAAGTTGAAGAAAGGAGACACAATCACCCTCAATGGGAAGAAGAAGTCCAGTAAGAAACAATTGATTAAAAATGCCTGTAAAGTAATATAGAATCTTAGATATTAGATGGAGTAACTCTGTATATTGGTAAGGTTCTGACCGTCCTCATGACCCAATAGGCTGTTATTTAAGGGCACATTGGGAACAAGGGTAAGGCTGGGCTCCCTGCATCCCAGCTGCTTTGTTCCCTCTATGGCTGAGGCTGGGCTTGGGCAGGGCTCAGAAGGATGTCTATGCTATGCACGGCCTCAAGGATTGTAAAAAGTGATGCCATACAGTAGTCCCTGAGGCCTATAATCTAAGGTTCACTTAATATACACTTTATTTTAAGAAGTGAATGGTATGTATGTGTGTGTGTTTGTTTGTGTGTGTGTGTGTGTGTGTGTGTGTGTGTGTGTGTGTGTGTGTGTGTGTGTGTGTGTGTGCAGGATAAACATAAGGCAAAGGCTCTGTAGAATAATATGTATAATACCCAAAACAGTCTTGCATCCACAGTGAGACAACATTTTACATTGATAAAAGAAAAACTTTCCACTACAAGGTGGTGCTCAAGTATAGTGTTAACAACAGCTTATTAACAGCAGCCTCACAGGATGGGTGAACACTGGCTTGGGTCTGTGACTGGCGATAAATGGTATTCATTCAAGTTTATGTGATTGATTACTTTTTTCATTATGTTGAAAGGATGCACTGCTTGTTTCTGTTAACTCCTCACTCAGTAAATTACTTTCTTGTAAATTGTTTTCATGTAGTTGAAGTGAGGTGTTTCAGAAGGTGAAGGAGCTGTTTGTTCCTCCATTCTATGTGCCACAAATGTATGAAGTGTATGCATCAAGCACATATCCTGATCAATTGATTATATTATTCTTAATGTAGCAGCAGCCAGTTCATGCAATGACTTAGAGCAAATTACTTGCTTCAGGAGGTGAAGCATAGAGGGTGAGCGGTAAGCATAACTCAAAACATTGTGTTATTACTACAGAAAACTTCTGAAGTGTAGTTTGAAGTTATACAGGAGTTACGAGTACACAATGATGATTCTATGAATATGACCTGCAAGGAGCTCACATTGGTCTGTGATTTGATGTTATACTCGCCATCATTAGTCTATCAAGGTTGTCTGGGATGTAATCTTACAATCACTGATCATGAACATTTTCAGTGGTATTGCCGAAACCTTGAAAAATACTTCTATTTATATTGAATACACTTTGAACATGCATGTTAGTGATACTCTGTGAGTTTGCAGCTACTCTGTAAATAAGTCAAAATAGTTAGTCATTAACTCATAAGCAATCTCAGCTTAAAGTTTACTAATGCCTTAGTAACTGTAATTGAATTGTCAGTAACATTTATAAAGTCGTGGAAGTTGTCTGAAAATGCTTGTGCCTTTCCATGCAACAGCAGTTTTTATAATCTTCATAATTTTAATCGTACAGATTGAAGTAGTTTAGCCTGTATGAAAGATATATGGACTTGTGAATCTTTGCTCTGTGTTTTGGACCAGTCCATTAATGCCCATTAAGGATCACAACATTGTCTAATGTTGATTCAAGGCTCAGGTAGACTAATTAAGAAAGTAGAAACATTTTCATATGTGAATATATTATCTCATGACTTATTACACTTCAAAATTGTAAACGAAAATAACCATAGCTTTACTTTGATGCTTGTTGGTGTAGGTCCTTTAGTTCCTTGATGAGATATAAGACTCAGGAGTCCCCAGAGTGGTCAATATGGACCACCAAGGGTCAATGGGAACATCCAAGGGGTTGAAAAATGCTGAGGTTGTCAAAGAGGGTCAATAAATAGCTAGGGATCGATAGATAATGGAAGGTCAATTGTGAGTGAGTTAATGTTTTGTGGTCCTTGTAGAGTTCCAAGTGATCATAAAGCTGAGGAGGCAAGACAGTGTAATCCAAGGCTGCCTGCGAGAACAGCGTTAGGTGGACTCCGTCAACTGTAGTATTGTTATTCAAAGTACTATTTATTAAATAATTTTCACATAATAAATGTATGCGGCTGATGAACAATCTAAAATTTCATGAGAGCATAATAAAGTGAGGTTTGGGAACTGGTCACTTTAAGTAAACATTAAGTTTGCTAAGTAATCAGAATGCTAAGTTGTAAAACTGTTTTTGATATAGTTAATTGATATCTAGATGAACCCCATCCATGCATTTTTGTTCATATCATGATCATGATAGAAAATTTAGTAATAAGCAAAGAAATAAGCTTCATAAAAGGTAACAAAAGGGACGGAGTGAAGGATCTTGGAAGCCCCTCCTCTGTATACTCTCCTACAAAAAGACAAGGCGCAGAGGGGGAGAGAATATTGTCTCCTTGAACCCTTGCCTTGTGTTGTCTAACAGATTGGTATATAGATAGATAGACAGATTCTGCTTGTTGAGGTGCTGCCCACATCCCTCCCTTGAAGGTAAAGGAAGGTAATGAATACAGGAATGTATTAAATAGACAGACTTGTCTGCCATATATAGACAGATGGATAAAAGAAAGGATGGTGTTTCTTATTTGAGATCACAACCTACATTGGATTCAGATGACCAACAGATACCAATTCAGTGAACAGTAATCAACTTTAAATGCCTGAATAAATTTAATTGATGTATATGAAAAGTATATTTGTATCTAATTGCCTGTTATTTCACTAAATATGAGACTTAAAACTAGTTCTGTTTTTTTATCTAAGTAAGCTGACCTAAGAAATAATGAAATTGAAATAAAGCAAAACACAACAATAAAAAATGCTATAAAATCATTTTTCTGTAATATTCACAGTAGTATTTATTCAGTGTTTGTATACATACATGTGATTGGTGCTCATTGACTCTTGTCAAAACTGTAATTTATGAATAAGGTTTCAGAGTGAATTTCAATGCACCTGATAAATCATAACAAAAACAGACAACAATAGAACCATTCATGGCCGGGCAGGTGTTGGAATTAGAATGTATGACTACGAGTAATCTGGAAGTTCTTAAAGTCTGAGTTAGTGTAAGAGATAGCAGAGGGTTACCTAAGGGAACTCCAGCCCACGACACGAGCCATTCGTCAAAAGTGTTACAGTATACTGATTGAAGGATGATTAGAGTTTTCCTCATAGTGAAGTTCTTGTTATGCTTCTAATAATGTGACCTCAGCAGCATTTAACATAGTGATAACATCTTTTTGGAAGAAAGAAATATTTGCTTCTTCTAAATGTCTAAAAACACACCATAAATGCAAATATCTCTACTAACTTTTTTACTGACCAAAACTCTTATAAAAGAGATGCAGAACCCATAAGAAGCTTGTAGAGGTCTAATACCCTGATTCAAGAAACATTTGTTTTACCACAAAGAACAGGAGGCCGGGTGGATCTGTGGTACAGCGCTCGGCTCGTGACCTAAGGGTTGCGAGCTCGATCCTGGCTCATGGCAGCTTCTTGGTGAGAGTGGTAGCGCTCTCTTGTTAACCCTAGCAGAACTATGTGGTCTATAGATGCCTAGTTTGGGGGAATTATTTTAATCCACATGGAACAGCTCCTTATGTTTTGAACAATTATGAATATAAATCATGATTGTGTGGCTGTATAATGACCAAACTGATGTTTAAATACATATAATGAGTACAATTCTAGACTCTTTTTATAGATCTATTTGTTGTACAAATTATATATATACTAACTGCTAATATTTGTACCAGATTATGCAGTTATGTACGTAAGCTGTGTCATGCACCATGTACAAGCTATGCAGTGGAGTCTCACTAATACAATATGTACCTGTAAATAGGACCAAAATAACATGCACTGTAACATCTATTGGAAGGCTTTTATGCAACATCAAATAACATATGTGAGGACGAATCAACTGTTCAAGCTTTGTTATACTGATACCTTTAAATGCTTTAACTTTGTTCTTATACATAGAATTATTAAGAAAATTTATGATTTTAATCTGAATTGTATGGTAATGAATGTTTAAGTATGGAGAGTATTCTTTAAATAGCCTTGATGTAACCTTTGTTGTAGGTGTTCATGAAATAAGTGTGTGTGAGCCACTGTCATTACTTGAAACACAGTGTTGTAGGTGGTGGTGTTCTAGGAGAACTACTAAATTTGATAAGCATGCACTAGTGCACACACTGTAATGTTCTTCAGCAGGCTTGTAACATGAGACTGTTGTATTTATGTATTTTCACAACACATGAATGACATCTCATTATAACTAGAAAATAATACATAGCATTTTAATTATGTAACATTTGATAACAAAGTACATGTACTGCACAGGTTGTATGTAACCCAGACTGCCTGTTGCTGGTGCATACCTGACTCACTTGCCCAAACACCTTTCCCTGCTCATCTTGATGCTGCAGGTGGAAACTATGCATAGGAAATTCAATGGTTTTTTGTTTTGTTTTGCAAGTTTCTTCAAATGATTGATTGAGGCAACACTGTGATGTGTTATGATGCTCTGTGTTGGCAGTAATGTGATGCAGCTTTGTAAGTGTGTCATCAGACTCCATTGGAGAACAACAAGGAGCTACAGTGAACAATGCATAGTGAAAACAGATACAAGATTTAAATTGGTAATGTGTAGTGATTGACTGAATTTCTTACTTTCTTGGAACCAAAAGTATTATAATCACTTCTCTTACCCAGTCATATTCCTTAGGAAAATGAGTAAAGCTATAACTTAATTCAAGTGTAATTCTGAACTGCTGTTTTTAGGCCTTGAAGATACATATTAGATAAAGTTACTATGTAAAGGAGGTTAATTGATTTGTTTGCCTCAATCTCTCATGTTCTTTGGGTTGAGTAGAACAAAGGACAAGGTGTTTTGAATCATCATAGGGTACATAATGCCCACCACAATCCTGTTCTGAGTTGATTGAAGGAAGCTGAACATTGCGCCGTGATGGCATGTGTGTCCTTGGGCGGTCAGTGCTTGGCTGAGGAACCTCTTCTTGCAGGAGACTCATATGACACCCACTTTGTGATTTATTCCACAGGATAGCATCTCTATGTGTCCTGTGGAACACTTACCTATGTATTCCTGCCCATATCATTGTACATATTGTATTTTCTGTATATTATTCATTACTATCACTATATTAATGTTTCAATAAAATGTGTGTAAAGTTATAAACATCTTTCATGAGTTTTTATTCAAAATAGCAATAATTTCCTATGTAGGTCAGTCTGAGAGTTACTTTTTTAAAGGCTTTCATGCCCTTGGGTGGGAGAACGGGAAGAAATTGCTGGAAATTAATGATATTTGTTTAATTCTGCAAATTTTTTCTAATTAAGGAAGAAATGTTGTCTGAGATTTTCAAGTTTTCAATAGAATGCAGTAATCTTTAGATTTTTGAGAGTAGAACCCTTATCAGCACACAACAATCCCCATGGGCATGTGTTCCTTTCAAATAATAAAATAATACAAGTAAAAAATTACATATTACAAAATTTCGAGTATCTCCGCCCGTCACCCCCTTCCTGCTTTTTTCTTCCAGTCTTCTGCTGGGCCCCACTTAAAGCTATATGTATCCTTTGAGGATTCAGGGCACGTCCACCTCCTGAATGATGTTTGCAGCTCCACGTACATCAGGCACGGTAGGCTGGATTTAGCGTTTGCTTCTTCACGCCTCGCTCCTGCACCAGCTTGGTCACTCACTCCACCCTTAGGAGTGACCACTTCGGCATTGTCTTTGAAGAAGCAATTCGCCTTGCCCCTCCACAGCGGCGCCCCCCGCGCTTCAACTAGCACCAGGCAAACCGGGACCTTTTCAAGTACACTGCCGGGATTTGCTTCGGGACGCAGATTTTGACCTCCCTCTGGATGAGCATGCTGTGAATATCTGCAACATAATCCTCCAGGCGGCTCATCGTGCCATCCCTTGCATCAAGCCCCACACTCAAAGATACAGGGATGCATGGATATATAGCCCCAGAGTGAGAGAACTCAACAGGTGGGTCAAAGAGACGCACAAGATCTACCGCCGCAACCCATCTCCTGGTGCTCGTTGGTACCTGCAGAGCGTGGTGCGCCATGTGCAGGCTGCTAAAGCCCACCTCTGGGATGAGGAATGGCTGGAATGGTGCTGATCTGACCGACTAGCCCAACTCTTTGCCGCTTGCACCTCACCATCAATTCTTCCCGCTGCCACCCGGAGGAGACAGTCTGACCTGGTGAGTGTTGGGGCTGCCATCATCGCCGATGCCTGTGCTGAAGAGACAGCTACGGATGCTCCTTTCACCAGGGAACTGGACGCTGCCCTCTTGCACAGGTCAGACATGGCACCAGGCACGGACAAAGTGACCTATTCCATGCTCTCACCTTGGGGTCACGCGCAGGGCTGAGCTACAGATCATCTTCAATATGTCGCTAGAGGTCGGGTCACCGCCAGCACCATGGAAGGTTGCCACTATCACCCCAATCCCCAAGCCCAAAGACCCAGAGACCATGCGACCCATCTCCCTGCCTAGCTGTCCCGGTAACATCTTGGAGCAAATGGTGCTCAATCGGCTCAAGTGGCAAGTCGGCGAACTTCGCCCACACCTCTTTGCTTTCCAATGCGCAGGAACACTACCATCTGCCTCATGACCCTCCTGGGGGCTCTCCGATCATCTGGTTGTTTTTCTAGACCTAGAGAAGTCCTTTAAAGGGACAAACCCATCTGCTATACTCGAGGCCTTAGCAAAGAAAGGAGTTAGGGTTCCTGACGGGGCGCAGTGCCTACGTAAGATTTCAGGGCCAACTCTCCATCCCACAGCCTCACCTTGGGTCACCCCGCAGGACAGCTGTCTCAGCCAGTTTCTTTTCAACGTACTGATTGAAAAGCTGTCAATAGTCTCTTATGGGCAATTGGTTATACTCCCTGCTACAAGGATGATTTGGCCCTGGTCATCCCAAAACGTCACCACAAAGTTAACGTCCCTCGGTCTCTGGAGCTACCACTTCAGCGTTGTTCCTCCCTGGGTCTCAAGATAAACCCAGGGAAATCATGCTATATGACCTTCAACCTCCGGCCCCTCGTGCCAGACAGAACCAGAGCCCTGGCCACACTGCTTGGTGAAGGAGGAAGACCCTTTTCACCACTACCTGCTCCGCTGTCCAACAACATACGTCTTCCGCCCCCCTGTGGCCTGGACTCAAGGGACTGAGTCCAATCAGACGGTCTGTGTTGCTGCAGCCACACTGCCTGCCCTACAATGTACCCGACGCCACGTTACCTGCGTAATTATCAATGCACAACATTGATGGGCTCTAGATAGCTTGTGAGGGGGACACGATAAACAACCAACCAACCAACTCTAAGACCCATTTAGTAGGTCATAGTGTGGGGTTGAATTCAATTCAGATATAGCCTTCACCATTAATTTGGTGTGCAGAAGAAGAATAAATCAGTAGACATAAGAAAACGATTTACTGATATGCTCATGTGTTAATTCAAGAAAACTATTATTGTGGTGTTGTGACGTCCTCTCCTCCAGATGTAGTGATGGAGCGTGTGTTACTGTCTTGTGCATCACCCAACACCTGCCCTGCCCTGCACCTTACACCTGTTCATACGTAACCTACATCTCACTCACCTTATTTACTTATCAATCTTTCTCCTCTAAGCACAGAGGAAAAAAGCCGTCATAACAGTGTGCTAGGCAAAGAAGAGGATGGAGTGGTTAAAGAAATGAATCTTTACCACTAATTTATTCTTTGGTATTATTTTATTTCTTCACAATAATGATCCAGAGAATGGTGTTATATCTATTACCTGATAAATTCTGAGGTTTTACTCACTACATTTCCGTCGCAAATCCCTAATTTCTGGGATATTGAATGTTTTCTATGAACACAAATATGGGGTTGGGGCAGGTGCATACGCAATTATCTTCCCTAACTTTTACCTCAGGAAGAAGCTTGTGTTCATGCGTTTCTTTGTGACCATGAGTGCATTGCGCGTGCGTGTCTAGGGAATTGTTAGGTTAGGTTAGTTATTCTGGAGCCTTGTTTTTAGAGTAAATCCCTGTATTTCGTCTTTTCCCACCCCCCACCCCCTAAGAACCCCGCATTCCCACAGGTCCCCAGGCTTGTTGGGTTGATAAGGGTATTTTACAATACATGGATACGTATAAAATGACGTTGTTTTATCTAATCTTATTTTTATTATTTTGTATTAACATCAACATACACAAGAAAAAAAATTGGAAAAAAATAATAAAAAGAAAATTAATTAAGTCCACAGGAAAAGGGATGGATACGAATAGATATGAATGACATTTTTGTGATCTTGTTTGTGAGTCGCTATGATCTGCATGTATTCTTAATGTGAATATTCAGGGAAACTCGTAAGCTCTTCACTACACGCTGTTAATTGACAATACTGAAAATCTGTGTGTAAGTAGATTAGGTGCAGCGAGGCAGACGTTGTGATTAGTCTGGAATGTATATTTGTTTTGTTTTTAATTGGAGGCGTGTGAATACTGGGACAGATGTAGCGATCAAGTATTGGCTTTTATTGATTAGAATAGTGTAGGTGTTAGGTAATTCTCTCTCTCTCTCTCTCTCTCTCTCTCTCTCTCTCTCTCTCTCTCTCTCTCTCTCTCTCTCTCTCAGCCATGTATTGATGTCCCAGTTTTATCCGTAATGCCATTTCGTTGAAGTTCTCTTTTTCAGATATACATTTTTATGCCTTGTTTATAGATGAAATGCAAGCACTAATTATGATTTTTCCCTTCGGCTTGATTAATTTCTTGATGTTGGAAAAAAAGCAAGGGCAAAACTGTGTTGCATGTTTTTAATGAACGTCAGTAATTGCTAAGAACTGAGAACTCAAAATCTTGATATTTACAAGTGGTATGTGTTGTTTTGTTTTATATCTTATTGATTTTGTTTTAATGCGAGAGCAAAAGGGAAAATTACTGACAAGTTGAATTAATGGTTCATTCCCTTGTTAGCAGCACAGCTGGTGGCTTTCCGGGGCGGGCCTTTTCATTGTGATTACATGTTTCTGCCATTAAAGCAAGAGAGGGCAGGAGGGAGGGAGGGAGGGCAGGAGGGAAGAGGAATGGAAAGTGGGGGGCTGGGTAGAGGTAGGGCGCTAAAACAATGTTGAGAGAAATAGACTCATTCGTTCATTACCTCCTTTTAATTGGAAAACACGCATTCATTCCTCTAGTCTCCGCTGTGTCTCGTATTTCAACACATGCTTTGGAAAAAAAAATTCATGGTTACATCCAGTCTGTTGATAAATAAAATTCTCGTGGAAATACTGGAGCTTCCACCTTTACAAGCGACACCACCGCATCCCCGGCTGTTCCCTTCTACGCCCACACCCAGATGACCAAATGTTGACATCATCTGTTCTGGCTTATAAATGTTGCGTCACTGGTCTTGTGTTATTCTTCTTATTTTATTATACACTTTCATAACTGAGAGCAATGGAAAGTTATTTAAATCTACCTTTTTCGCTATGCTCTAGTAACAGAAAACGTCATCATGGCTTCATCCCCCAACACGCTCCTCATGACGTCAAGATGAACTCTGAGCCGAGGCAGTGTCTTTTGAAACGGTCGTCCAGCGGTAAGAGAGCCCATTTGCATTTTAAGTCATGGTGGTAATCTCATGGCTGCAAAGGGATGGATGGCTTGCGTAGCCTTTTTGACGCCCGTGGGTAAAAACATTCTTCAAAGGGTTCAGTGAATTTAAGGGAACTGAAGGAAATTTCGAGGGTTTGGAATCATTTAGTTTTCATTAATGCTCGAGATCCAGTATTTTAACGAAAACTTCTTTACAGTCTGCATTTGAGCGTTAGTTTTTTTTGCCACATACGTAATTGAGTGAAGGAAGAGACTTGATTATATATTAAGGCAAGGAAGACAAGAAATAATGAATAGAGGAAGGTAATATTATCGAATGAGCCAATTAAACAATGCTTGACGTGAGGCAGGGAAAGAGGAAAGGACATATGAATGGATGGATAAAGGAAGGGGGAGGAAGATTGACAGGTGGAGGTAGGAGGAGAGGAGGAGAAAGGAACTAAAGGAGAGGGTACAGGGAAAGAGGGACAGACGAAATGGGTGGATGAAATGACCGATGGACTGACGGAGGAAGGGAGGCAAAGAAGGACGAATGTAGGATGGGAGATTAGTGTCAGGTGGAGGGACAGTGGGTGGAGGGGGAGAGTGTGAGAGGGATAATTTGGGAGAGAGGGATAGTTGGGGAGGTTGGGAGATGAGTAGGGAAGGAAGGAAGGAAGGAAGGGGGAAGGATATCGTTATAAAAATCTACATTTGCTTCATCATTTCCTTCATTATTTATATATGTTTTACATTGCTCAGTCTCCTCCAATACTCATGTCTCTATAATTGGTGTAAAAGACGACGCTTGCATAATAGTGAAGGTAGAGAAAGATAAATCCTCGGGTTAAGTGAGCTTGACGTAGTGTTGCGGTGTTGCATCTGATGTAAGTGCATATTGAGCAAGTGTTAGGTTATGAATACCTGCTATGCTAAACTTATATTTTTCCTATTTAATGGCTGTGTTTATCCTATTTTCTTGCCTTTTAGCAGACTGTATTTCGAATGGCATAGGTGTTCACTGCTTCGACCTCGGGACTGACCGAGGCAACAAGTGAATCAGTTGTGTGAGGGATTGAGGCCGTCATGAATTTTAATCTGTTATTATTATTTTTCTTTATAAAATGTTTAAAAAAAACGTGTGAATTATTGTTTTGAGTTCATATTCACATAAAGATATCCGATGGAACGAAACAAAACCTTATTCTGTTGGCAAGCTTGACGTGCTGTTGGTAGCCTTTGGTGATACGAGTCTTGTGGGGACTGTGAAGGTAACAGCCAGAGGAGCAGAGGAAGCAAGGTGGTGTAGAGGACGCTGGCGTTTAATCACACAACCCACGCATTTTAGTGGGTGACAGTTTATTTTTAACGAGTACATAAGAAGAGGACCCAACATGGACGAGAACCTGACGCATTGAGGTGGATTTTGAAGACCAGTGAGTACAAATTATTAGTGTGACGCAGCCAGTTGTCAACCGGCCATTCATTCCTTCCGTCCGCCTCAGCCTGACCTAGACGGCACACACTCGTGGCTGAGGTGTGTGATGGTGTTTGAATAATTGTAGTGATGGTACTGAGAAATTTGCAACATGTAATTTTGAATATGTTCACGCCGCAGTAAATGTTATGTAACGAAGTGATCTTTAAAAGTTTCATAGTAGGTTGGAAGAGATTGACATCATGTCGGCCATATTTGAAACTTATGTTTGTACGTGCGAGCATGCAGGGCAGTAATTTTACAGTGTATTACCGCAGTACAATTACCGTATAAGTAATGGATGGTAAGGTGTTAGATAATTTTCCCAACTATATACTAAAATAGCCTCTGTATAAAGCTGTAAATCACAGGAAGCAAATTTTTATCCAAGGAAAATTTATTTCTGACAAAAGATCATTTAACTTTAGAATGATAACGAGTAATTTCATATATTAACTACGCACAACCAACACAGGCATGTAAATAATATATTACATCGTGATGCCTCGCTGAGGTGTTGATAAAGGGTATGAGTGTTCCTTAGCTGGGCGTATCAGTAACCATTTGAAGGACCTCACATTACCGTGGGTGTGAATAACGTTATTTGTTATAAAAATCGATCGCTGACTCACGTACAGTTATAATGAATTGAACTGCGACGCACTGCGAGAACCATTCACCTGTCAGTCACGGCATTGATTGCAAATTCAATAAATGATGCCAGTTGTTTCTATACGTGCTACGTATTGCCTGACTTCCTATTTAGGCAGCGGTGTCCCAGTGGGCGCGGACTCGTCAATGGAACGGATTATGGAACGGCAAGTTAATTGTGCTCCTCTACCAAATGAATGTTATTGAGTGTTACGTTACGGTTATTAAATGTAAGTTGAAATTAAAACTATATTAATACAATAATTCAATCACACACATATACGCACTTTCAATATCATTCACTCACCCACTCACTCAATCAGTCCTTTAACTTTCCTTTGTTTGAATGGACAAGTTCACCATCGCCGCGCTCACGTTTTTCTTGTGTGCGAGCGGCCTGAGGAGCGGCGCGGTGGCCCAGTGAAGCCAAAACACACTTGAACCACGAGTCAAGTCACCCACGAAACAACCCCGGTCACTGCTCTGCTTGCATTGCATATAACCACACGTCCTTTACCTATCCTTTCCCTTTCTTTCTATTTCTGCTGACTTCCACACTGCAGCATATAAATGGTCATATTACCAACCCATGTCTGTGATCAGGAAGAACGTGGTAAAGAGGGTGAGAATTTTTGATACCACGTTGAAGCAAACTTTCCCTATCAGTTCCACCTAATGACCGGGTATTCTCCTCCTTGGCTGGCGGTCTTGCATCTTTTACCATAATGTATTTTCTTTTTCACCAGTTGATTAGTTTCTCTGTTTATACCTCATGTGACAGGAAAGTTGTAATCGTAGTTGTGTGACAGATTACGTAGGGAAGAGCAGGAAGCATTAATGGTGTGATAGCTTAGTGTTGGCCATGAAGAGTCTGGCGTTTTCATTAATATTTTTTTTGTGGTCTTACTTTTTAGTCTTTGCGCTTTGCTAATGGTGATATTTTCCCCCTCTTCTTGCACGTATAAAGATTGTGTGTTTGATGAATGAACACTGTGATGCAAACTTATTAATGAGTTGCAGGGAGGAAGGAAAGTTGAGTTTTGATGCTATGGAAGTGGTCAACCCTGGATTCATTTCATGTGCCACCATTAACTTAGGTGCTAAAAAGAGCATTTATCATTATTGTTGTTATTATTATTATTATTATTATTATTATTATTATTATTATTATTATTATTTTTGTTTTATTTAAATCGAGATGTTATAATACTTTTAAGTTTTTCGTCAGCACGAGTTCCAATGATAGCAGAGAGGTGAGGAAAAACTGTGTACATTGCAATGTTTTTGTGATGTATGTATTTCGCGATTAAATTGTGACAAGTCGTATACACTCTCTCTCTCTCTCTCTCTCTCTCTCTCTCTCTCTCTCTCTCTCTCTCTCTCTCTCTCTCTCTCTCTCTCTCTCCCTCTCTCTCTCCCATCTCCTGACACATAACACACACACACATATATATATATATATATATATATATATATATATATATATATATATATATATATATAATATCATGTGGCATTACAAATCGAGTGTTGGACAAATTCCTCCCTCCTGAACATTCTGTCTGAGTCACGGCACTGTGCCAATCTCTGCCAAGGTCTTCGTGCAAACTTTTCAATCCCTTCCTCCACTGCCTGCCTCGCCTTCCTCTTCTCCGTCTACTATCTCTTGGTGTCCTTTTGTTTGGAGTCTTTTGCGCTATGTTATCTGTT
>JAPQNM010000022.1:15838853-15846353 GCA_029783475.1 Metacarcinus magister
GAGGCATGAAGGTGTGAAGAGTCTGAATAAATAAACACAAGCCAATACAAGATGGATTATCTGTACAACCTACAACACACTCATGACATGACTCGAGGAAACACTCAACAGATGAACAACAACAACACACTGATAGGGAAGCACATGGCGAGTCTTGATTATACATGTGTACCGAAGAAGGTGAATGAAAACTAAGTAACACATGAAGTGAAGAAGGATTAGGTATAGAATGGAGTGTTTCTAGTAATAAGTAGTCATCCCTGCCTTGGGTGAGGTGAATGTGTGTGCGTGTAAGGGTGGAGATTAACATTAAAATCCCCTTCACGCAGAATTCAACTACGTACAAGAAAGCGATGGTGGTGGTGGTGGTGGTGGTGGTGGTGGTGGTGGTGGTGATGATGATGATGGTGGTGGTGGTGGTGGTGGTGGTGGTAGTGGTGGTGGTGGAGGTCCCAAGTGTTAGAAAGAAATGTTGCGTGTATTGACAAGTTGTATTCCTCACATGCAGAGTATATTGTATCACATGCATGTTGTAGCAGGAGGGAAAACTAATATTTCATGGACACACTAAAGCTGGAAGGGGAGAGCTAATGTAATTTTTGTAGCCACTCGAGCGAAAACGTAATTTTTTGCACAATTTTAACTGGGGGAGAATATAGTGACAAATGACTTCAGACTAGTGTACACGAGGGAATGTTATCAGTGTTTTAAATCGATGTGTTATGATTCTAATATTCCACGTAGTTATTATGTACTTCTATACTGTGGAGCGTGGTTAGTGTTTGATCTTGTGGCGAGGTCTGTGAGTGAATGGCGAGGTCTGAGAGTGAGTGGCGTGATCTGAGAGTGAGTGGCGAGGTCTCAGAGTGAGTATCCAGGTTTGAGAGTGAGTGGCGAGGTCTGAGAGTGAGTGGCGAGGTCTGAGAGTGAGTGGCGAGGTCTGAGAGTGAGTATCCAGGTTTGAGAGTGAGTGGCGAGGTCTGAGAGTGAGTGGCGTGGTCTGAGAGTGAGTATCGAGGTTTAAGAGTGAGTGGCAAGGTCTGAGAGTGAATGGCGAGGTCTGAGAGTGAGTATCGAGGTTTGAGAGTGAGTGGCAAGGTCTGAGAGTGAGTGGCGAGGTCTGAGAGTGAGTGGCGTGGTCTGAGAGTGAGTGGCGTGGTTTGAGAGTGAGTGGCGTGGTTTGAGAGTGAGTGGCGTGGTCTGAGAGTGAGTGGCGTGGTTTGAGAGTGAGTGGCGTGGTTTGAGAGTGAGTGGCGTGGTCTGAGAGTGAGTGGCGTGGTTTGAGAGTGAGTGGCGTGGTTTGAGAGTGAGTGGCGTGGTCTGAGAGTGAGTGGTGTGGTCTGAGAGTGAGTGGTGAGGTCTGAGAGTGAGTGGCGTGGTTTGAGAGTGAGTGGCGTGGTCTGAGAGTGAGTGGCGTGGTCTGAGAGTGAGTGGTGTGGTCTGAGAGTGAGTGGCGTGGTCTGAGAGTGAGTGGTGTGGTCTGAGAGTGAGTGGCGTGGTCTGAGAGTGAGTGGCGTGGTCTGAGAGTGAGTGGCGTGGTTTGAGAGTGAGTGGCGTGGTCTGAGAGTGAGTGGTGAGGTCTGAGAGTGAGTGGCGTGGTTTGAGAGTGAGTGGCGTGGTCTGAGAGTGAGTGGCGTGGTCTGAGAGTGAGTGGCGTGGTTTGAGAGTGAGTGGCGTGGTTTGAGAGTGAGTGGCGTGGTCTGAGAGTGAGTGGCGTGGTCTGAGAGTGAGTGGCGTGGTCTGAGAGTGAGTGGTGAGGTCTGAGAGTGAGTGGTGAGGTCTGAGAGTGAGTGGCGTGGTCTGAGAGTGAGTGGTGTGGTCTGAGAGTGAGTGGTGTGGTCTGAGAGTGAGTGGCGTGGTCTGAGAGTGAGTGGCGTGGTTTGAGAGTGAGTGGCGTGGTTTGAGAGTGAGTGGCGTGGTTTGAGAGTGAGTGGTGTGGTCTGAGAGTGAGTGGCGTGGTTTGAGAGTGAGTGGCGTGGTTTGAGAGTGAGTGGCGTGGTTTGAGAGTGAGTGGCGTGGTTTGAGAGTGAGTGGCGTGGTTTGAGAGTGAGTGGCGTGGTTTGAGAGTGAGTGGTGTGGTCTGAGAGTGAGTGGCGTGGTTTGAGAGTGAGTGGCGTGGTTTGAGAGTGAGTGGCGTGGTTTGAGAGTGAGTGGCGTGGTTTGAGAGTGAGTGGCGTGGTTTGAGAGTGAGTGGTGTGGTCTGAGAGTGAGTGGCGTGGTCTGAGAGTGAGTGGTGTGGTCTGAGAGTGAGTGGCGTGGTTTGAGAGTGAGTGGCGTGGTTTGAGAGTGAGTGGCGTGGTCTGAGAGTGAGTGGTGAGGTCTGAGAGTGAGTGGCGTGGTCTGAGAGTGAGTGGCGTGGTCTGAGAGTGAGTGGCATGGTCTGAGAGTGAGTGGTGTGGTCTGAGAGTGAGTGGTGTGGTCTGAGAGTGAGTGGCGTGGTCTGAGAGTGAGTGGCGTGGTTTGAGAGTGAGTGGTGTGGTCTGAGAGTGAGTGGCGTGGTTTGAGAGTGAGTGGCGTGGTTTGAGAGTGAGTGGCGTGGTCTGAGAGTGAGTGGTGAGGTCTGAGAGTGAGTGGCGTGGTCTGAGAGTGAGTGGCGTGGTCTGAGAGTGAGTGGTGAGGTCTGAGAGTGAGTGGCGTGGTTTGAGAGTGAGTGGCGTGGTCTGAGAGTGAGTGGCGTGGTCTGAGAGTGAGTGGTGAGGTCTGAGAGTGAGTGGCGTGGTTTGAGAGTGAGTGGCGTGGTTTGAGAGTGAGTGGTGAGGTCTGAGAGTGAGTGGCGTGGTTTGAGAGTGAGTGGCGTGGTTTGAGAGTGAGTGGCGTGGTCTGAGAGTGAGTGGTGAGGTCTGAGAGTGAGTGGCGTGGTTTGAGAGTGAGTGGCGTGGGTCAGCTCAAGGCCCTGCAGATGGCATGTGTGTTTTGATTACAATTATTTTCAGTCATCTTGGAATAATTAGAAATATAGACAATTTACTGAACGTCCAGGAATTATCACAGCACATTTTTTCTCCATCAAACCCTATTTTGATGCAGTGAAGAGTGTGACGCGTGGAGGAATGTTCTGCCGATTGGAACAAATTGATCTGATGTGTGAAGTATGCTGAAAATGTGAAACGTTGAATGAAGAGGTTGTGTTGCACTAATAATTGTGTTGCACTAATAACTAATGAATGACTGAGTGTTGCCGGTCATGTAGACTTGCCTTGTTTAACTTGCTGTGATTGTTTGATGTGTGAGGGTGAATTGTGGAGTTCCTCAAGGTGTCGGGCAGAGCAGTTGTCCCTCACAGCTGATTTCCGTCCAGTTTCTGCTGCCTCAATATTTCGTTGTAATGATTGACTGGTAGAGAAAGATCCCTACGAAGCATAAGAAGCTGTAAAATAATCAAACCCAATTAGAACTTTGGTAGTCAACTCTCACGTTACATTTGTAGATGCATTAACATAGAAAATGGAAACTAAACAAAGGAAATGAAAGGGTGTCTGAAGTATATGTATTTCATCAGCTTGAAACATGAACAAACACAGATATCAACGAAAAGGAGAGTCATGCAGCGACACAGCAAACAACTTGAACTATTTGATTAAAGACCAGATTATATTTACAATTTGTCTGTTTAACATTGCTTCTATTACTGTTTATTCTGTATCATACTCCCGACTAAACCAGACTCATCCTTCGTTGCCGATTTTCTCCATAAAATTCACCTCCGAGCTAGAATCTGACCCAAACCAAAGTTTATTCAAAATATCTGAGTAGTGGACAGACCGGAAGCACCAGCGGTCACTATATACCAGTAGGGTCAATAGTTTTCCTCTGTATTTCCTGCTTTTGAAGCAGAGCCACTTGACAATCTCGAAACCGAAGCTGAAAACTACGGAGAGCCTAAAAGCCTAAACTGGAACGTGACCGAGAAAAACTCTTCTTGAAATCGAACGTTTGTCGGGTTGGTTCCCACGTTCTTGTGTCTGTGCTGAGGGGCGGCGGGTGTTACAGTGTGTGTGGGTGGGGGGGAGGGTGGTATTGCTAAACGAGGATTGTTAGACACTGAAGAGTATTCAACACCTTTCCACCGACAAAACACGTACAAGAGACGTGTAGAGCAGAGCAGTACTGAAATCCTGATTAAGAGTCAAGAACTGAACTCCGTCACGCCGTAAAGTCACATTTCCATTCAAACAACAGCTTAATTATATGACATGTAATGCTATTTCAATATTGTACAATACAAAATACCAAATTTGATTATGATGCATATTAATCTTGTTGACACAGCCATGATGATAAAACATATACTTGTGTTCACATCGAAACACCACCGCCACCGCGTGTCACACAAGCCACAAATGAAATGGTCCACAAAATCTGTTCACACCATCATGGAAGTATTTGTTGTTTAGTATAATATTGTCAACTTCCTTTACCCTTTATGGAGTTATTCTCACTTTACGAAATGAAGTATTTGTGTTCTATGTGGCTGTATTATTGTTCTGATAAATGCCTTGGGTTCCCTGACGTGTTTGAAAAGGACTCTGGGTAACGGAGGAGGAAATGTAGTATATAAGGGTGACGTATTATGAAGTTAAATGAAAAAGAAAAAAAACTGTACAAAAAGGTGTGTAAATGAACCAATGAAGAGTATTGAACGGTGAGGCAGTGAAGCAGTGAGGCGTGTCGGTGGCGGTGGTGGATGAATGAGCAGCTTGGTGTCAGTGACGTTAATGAAGATTTGACAACTAGACTGATGGGTAAAAGATCATGATGGGAAGGAAAGGGAAGGGAAGGAAAGGGAAGGGAAGGGAAGGGAAGGGAAGGGAAGGGAAGGGAAGGGAAGGGTCAGCGGTGAACCTTTGTGCTCCGGAGAATGATCGGTGAAAGGATTGGAATGTGCTTCGCTTTGTTAACTTTTTCTTTTATTTTATTTCTTTTAGCTAATTTTTGTAAAAGTTAAGTCAGAAACAATTAACAAAATGAATACACTCTGCAATGGTAATTATCTCAAGAGAAAGGAAGCGAGAATATGTAACGTAACCTCATTCCATCCATATACCAAACTAGGAAACTTAAAATTAAACTGCTAATGTGGAAAAAGAAGAAGAAAAAAGCACACATATACAACTGGGACTCATGTCAGTTGGTCAAACACGCGAATTTCGAGGAACAAAACTGCGAGTTAACAAGAGCGGAAGTGATGTTGTGCAAGAGGAAAACTCTGTATGAGGTGCCTGCTGCGGGGACTGATGTAAAGAGAGTTGGCGGAGGTAAGGTGTCAGGGGTCGTGTGTGTCTGTTCTGGTATTATAGTGTAGGCAGGGAAGTAGGAAGCTTTGAAAAGGTTTAGGATGAGACAGAAGGTGAACATGACCAGTCAAATGACCTAATATAATACACGTTTATTTTTCATGTTTGAAGAACTTGCAAACTTTATATCAGAATTCAGTTAATATCATACATAGGAGGAAGCTGGATGAAGACAACACTAAATGCAGGACTAACATGAACATTCGATTGGGTAAACTGTAATAATAAGCAAACAGTACAAATATTTATATGTAGAGGGAGTTAGGAGAGCTCTTTTTTAAACTACAGAATACTAACAATAGACGATAATGATGTTTAAAGTAATGTGTGAGGCTATATTAAAGGTTAGAGTAAAAATTAATTTCCCAGTGATAGTGTTTTTTTTTTTGAGGCGGTCAAGTGCTGCTCCGTGATTACTAATACGATTCCATTTGTAATGAAATATTAGTGATGAAAAATAAATGAATGCACTAATGGAGAGATGGACGAGAGGGATGGACCTGCATACTGTACATGTATATACACACACACACACACACACACACACACGAACGCACACGCACACGCATACACACACATACACATACACACACCCACCCACCCACCCACACCTACACATACACACACACGCATTAATAGTAATGGTAGTGATGGAGTGGTCCTTTGTTTTCATTTATGCAAGAGAGCGCCGTGCAAAAACCATATAATGAAACGGAACAAAACATCACTCAAACAAGATACAAACAAAAAGGCCCAAAAATGTTAAAACGAGACACAAAAAAAAGGATAGAAAAAGAGTCCTAAAAATGTCAGCTTCAGTGTTTACAAGCGACACAGGTAAGTGGATAGATACACTGATTCTGATGCAGGTGAATACATTGCTCATTTTCATCCACTTCAGTCCTGAGGGAAGGCGTGTGTGTCTCTTGCTTTAGCCGACTCAGGGAAAAAGTCAAGCTGCGGTGATGTGTTGGAAACTGTAAATGAGTGAGAGGTCAGCACTCTTAGTCACCTTGTTTACTCACGCTAACTGACACCGGCCTGACGGGTAAGGGGATAGGGACGTAGGGGACTGTACGCTAGGTAGGAGCAGGGGTTCAAGGGGCTAGTAGGGGCAAGGAGGGGGTAGGGGACGAACGGAGCGGTGATAGCAATAGAAGTAGAGGGGAGGAGGGAGGAGTCAAGGAGGAATGAGAAGGGGGAAGGTAAATACTCTTTGAAGTTCTTGTTCCGAGTGGAAGGTAATAAAACTTCACTTTGATGCCGTTCAGACCAACATGCCCTCGGCCTCCCCGACCTTGCCTCACCCTCCCTCACCTCCCTTATTGTGCCTCCCTTCCCATCCTTACCTTTCCCATCCCTTCTAAGCCTCTACAGATCCACTTACCCACAAGCCCTCCACTCTTAAGTCCCCCAAAGCCCCATCCTCCTCCTGTCCACCTGTCTGACTTATCTATGGAAGGAAGGGGAAGGGAGGGGAAGGGAGAGGAAGCGAAGGGGAAGGAAGGGGAAGGCAAAGGAATCTCATTGGTACAAATATAAAAAAGTTAGGGGGGTAAGGGCTGTACGATCATTAACCCGGCTAGATAAAAGGAGGTAATTATTTAATTAACCTAACATCCTGAAGTAGCTCCAATTTTTTGTCTTTTTGTTTCTCTATCTATCTTTGCGTACGTGTGTGTGTGTGTGTGTGTGTGTGTGTGTGTGTGTGTGTGTGTGTGTGTGTGTGTGTGTGTGCGTGCGTGCGTGCGTGTGTGTGTGCGGGTGCGTGTGTGTGTCTGTTTTTCAGTTATTTTTCTCAGTACTGTTGTCTATCTGCCTGTGTCAGTATTTATCTGTCTGATTCGTCTGTCTATCGGTATGTCTATTTATTTATTTCTCTGTCTGTATAGCTGTGCTTGTGTGTCTGTCTGTATATGTCTTACGTTTGTCTATCTATCAGTCTTGCCTGTCTGTCTGTCTGTCTGCCTATCCTTCCGTCCGTCCTTCCCTCCTTCACGTCCTATCACGCCTCCACCTCCTCGCTGCATCGTCGCTTCTCACCTTCAAACTTTGCTTATTTAACTTTACGTCAGAAAAGTTGGTGTTGTGATCCCCGCTGAATGCTGCTTCGCGGGGATCGGCTGCCGCTCGCGTCCACCTAATAATTTATGCATATTAACTCAAAATTACACATATACATATATATACACACACACACACACAC
>JAPQNM010000022.1:15861353-15863853 GCA_029783475.1 Metacarcinus magister
CTCATCCGGCCAGCAAGTGATTAGAAGTGTTGTGGTCGATGCGTCCACAAGCTGTCCTCAAACTTTGCCTGTGTGAGATACCAAGCTTGGCACAACGCTCAACTTGCGGCTCACTTGGTCTGAGTCTCGAGTAGTTGTAGCTTGGTGAAGCATGCTTAGCAAACGGGCAGCAACGGTGGCATTGGTAACAGTTCAGCGTTTTGATTTTCTAGTCTTTGCTTCTTCGTAGACATGAAACAAACAGGGATAAAAAGAAAAACAGAGGGAACTAAAATACAAATAAAAGAAAGTTAAACAGAAAATGAGATAAAAGAAAACCAAGCATCAAAGGAATAAAGGCAGAAGGGAATCATTCAAGTAAAGTAAAGGGAGAGCTCAGTGCACAAAGACGAGTTGAAGAACATTAAATGATCGATCGTTGCAACACGTGGGTGGGGGAGCGGACAGGTGAGGCGCTGACTGTATAGGTGACACCGACTACCTGTGTCCACCACCCACCCACCATGAAGGTAGTGGTGGTGGTGTTGGTGGTGGGTGTGATGGTGGTGGGTGTGATGGTGGTGGTGGTGGTGGTGGTGGTGGTGGTGGTGGTGGTGGTGGTGGTGGTGGTGGTGGTGGTGATAGTCATAACGGCGTGTATTTTTTTCCCATTGTGATTGGTTCTTTAACTAACGCATGCAATTTTTGTATCTCTGGAGTGAACATGTAAAAAATTACTCATGAAATTGTGTAATATTATGATTCCTGTTCAGTGATGTGCGAGGCTCGAGGGAATATATTAATCAAGTTGATAGTGCTAGTAATTTTTTTCTTGTTTTTAATTTTCTTTATGAACTTTACTATGCAAAGGAAAGGAATTAGATTTTGCAGGATCAAATATAGTTGGAAATGAATGTACTTTGATAAAATTTCCATGTCAATATTAATATTCAACACGCTGCAATTAAAATTCATGAATTGTATCTAGAATTACAGTTACAATAGTTTTGACCACCATCACACTCACAACTAACAATCTGACGTGCTGCCTCGTGCGAACACTAATACACATTCCCTTTTTGTGTGTTACAAAGTAGATGATAAAACAAAATGCAACACAAACCATACTAGAGAGCGTCATTGAATATCTAAGTTAAGAGGTCACGTCTAAAAAACAAATCTATTTCCCGATGTTCAGGGTTGGACGCCGTATAAACAGTACTGCCAGAAACAAAGTGACTCTTACTCTCAATTAACACGACATTAAAATGGCGTGACAAAACTGCCTGGCTCCAGCAATTTTCAATGTCACAAAATTGTAATCAAATAAATCTCAATTTCATTACAACTCTATTTACTCGAAGGTTATAGGCTGCCGCAGGGCTGGTAGCTGTTGGCTTTGGGAAACTTCATTTGTTATTTTTCCTACTTATTTATTCCTCTTAAAGTGCCGTCCGTACTGGGTGTTACTGGAAGACCTGAAAGGAAAGAGTACAACCAGTCTTGTCTTAAGCCTCATGAATATGTGATGAAAAGCTGTTAGTAATGTGTCGGTAAGATTGGTGAATATAGTGATGGCTGACGAGGGTACTGATGGAAAGAAGAAAAATGAGTGTTGCAAAATAAGGGACAAGTTGTGTGAGGGAAACTGGTGGATAAATACTTTTTTCTTTGGATACCAGTGGATAAGAAAAATATTGGGGTGGGTTCTAGGATGGACTGTTGGGCTGAATGGGGCAAAGTTGTTTGTGGAACTACCGAATGGAGAGGCAAGGCTGGGCTGGGCTGGGCTGGGCTGGTGGGCGAAATTGATTGGTTGAAACGTGAAAGGACGTGCAAAAGATCGCAATAACCTGAAAGCCTATGCTGCACTACACCCACATACCCACCAAGGACTCCCTAGCAGCACACTGTACCTACTGGACACAACTGTCTTCAAGGGGAAACATTGACCCCAAAAAAACCTAGTCAAGCGATCGTCACAGTATTAAATGAACACAATATCTATCCACCGACTATTAGCATCACATCAGATGACTTATATAAAGCTGACCTCAGAATCTTGTCTTGTTCGAGGAATATAGGCTTTAAATTCTGAACCTGACCCTGAAAAATTGATGCGATGCGAATGATTTATGTTTATCTATCTATCTAGCTGGTATTCCTGACCTTAGGGGTTTTGTTGAATTCTGAACTTTCTTCTCAAGATTATCAAGTGAAGTCGAGTATTTCCAGCACCTCTGATATTATCTTTTCTTTTACTTGATGTGGATTAGTGGCATTGGGTTTTTGAATAATTAATCCTATGTATACCTTGTTATGTTTTTAATTGTGTGTATCTTTTTGTATTTTACAGGAGGAATGGTATTGATCTTTATACATCGTGGACTCAATTATAACGAAAAACAGGCGAACAGAATCTTGCTGGATCAGTTACCTTAGACAGTGAAAATGAGAGGAGAGAAAGTGTGATTTTTACCCTGTGATATGAAGTAAATGAAAGAAAAAGGTTATAAAAGAC
>JAPQNM010000022.1:15893853-15896353 GCA_029783475.1 Metacarcinus magister
TCACTTTTCATCCTCTCACCTCTTCCTTTTCCCTCTCACTTTTCATCCTCTCACCTCTTCCTTTTCCCTCTCACTTTTCATCCTTTAAAATCCCTTTAGCAACCTTTCCTTCTACGTCACCTTATTTTCATCCATTTTCTACTAACCTCTTGTTTTTTTTCCCTTTCACATCCTACGACTCCACTCTCCTGCTACACCTTAGAGCCACAAGAAGTCCCTAAGCCTTGGAGGAAGAGGAGGAGGAGGAAGAGGAGGAGGAGGAGGAGGAGGAGGAGGAGGACAAAGGACTGCCACACACCTATCATAATCCTTCCCTTGCTGTAGGATAGGATAGAGTAGGATCCCAGTAACACAACATTAAACTTGCAGCGCCAAGCTCTCACGCACTTTGCAGCCTTACCTTCGTCTAATGTCTCCTCATCTTACCCTACCTTCCCTCCCCTATCTCCCCTGCCTGCCTGCCTACCTACCTGCCTGTCTGTCTGTCTCTCTCTCTCTCTCTCTCTCTCTCTCTCTCTCTCTCTCTCTCTCTCTCTCTCTCTCTCTCTCTCTCTCTCTCTCTCTCTCTCTCTCTCTCTCTCTCTCAACGTTTCTCTTATCCTTCCACTATCACCACTACCACTAACACCATCACTAGCATCACCACTAACATTACCACCACCACTACCAGGATTATCTCTGGTTGGTGTCGTATTTCAAAGTGATTCTATCCTTCTCTCTATCTGCCTTCACCCCCTTCAGTCTCCCTCTCCAAGCCCTTCAGGACACACCTTGCCGCCTAACCGCTTGTCTACCGCTAGTGAAATTTGAGCAAGTGTTGAAATCATGGTTAAACGCGATGCTCAAATTTAACGCCCAAAGACGTTTTTAGTTATTTTAAGATTATTTTTGTATTGATTTTTTTTTATGTATGTGTATGTGTGTGTGTGTGTGCTCTTTGAATTGTTTTATATTTCCTTTACTTACAATTGTCCTTCTTAATCTTCTCTTTTTTTTCTTTTTCTTCTTCTTCTGCCTCTTCCTCTTCCTCTTCCTCTTCCTCTTCTTCTTCGTCTTCTTCTTCGTCTTCTTCTTCGTCTTCTTCTTCTTCTTCTTCTTCTTCGTCTTCTTCGTCTTCTTCTTCTTCTTCTTCTTCTTCCTTGTGTGCGCAGTAGTTTACTCAGATGTTTTGCAGTCTTTGCTTTCCTCCTATCTTTCCCTCCTCCTCCTCCTCCTCCTCCTCCTCCTCCTCCTCCTCCTCCTCCTCCTCCTCCTCCTCCTCTCTTCCTCTTCGTTCTTTTCTTTATTTCCCTCTTACTCTTTCTCTCTCTCTCTCCTCCACCTCCTCCTCCTCCTCCTCCTCCTCCTCCTCCTCCTCCTCCTCCTCCTCCTCCTCCTCCTCCTCCTCCTTCTCTTCCCTTGCAGCTCACATCCTTTGCTACACTTTGCTGCCTTTTATTAGCCTCTTCCTCTTGTCTCATATTGTCCTTCCTTTTCCTCTTTATTCTTATTTCACTGTGTTGTCTTTCGTTAAAAAGCAAAAAATATTGTCTCTTGGCTGACTATACATTCTCGCATTTCATTTTATTTGATTCTCATTCACTTTTTTATATTTATTCATTTTTTTATTACCTTGAATTCTTTTTTTTTTTTAGTAACTTTATTTTGTGTTTCATCGACGTTTATATCTATTTTTTTTCTTTTCATGTGTGGTTAATCTGTTGTCTTGGATCCAGTATATACTTTCTTTCCTCTTTTTCCTTTTCCTCGTTTTTGTTTTCGTCTTTCATCTCTCGTTCCTCCCACGCCTCTTGTTTGCTTATATTTATGGTTTTTTTTTTTCCCTTTCTTTCCTTTTTTTTTTTTACTGGAAGTTTTATGTTTTCTCTCTCTCATAATGCTTTGTCTTCTTATTCTTTTTCTCAGTTTCTCATCTTCCTCGTTATCTTTTCTTCGCATTGTTTCCATTTTCTCTCTCTCTCTATCCCCGCTCCACTTTTATTTATTTATTTTTTTTGCCTGTTTGTTCTTCTTCCTCTTTCTTATCTCCACATTTGTTCCACTGTTTCCTCTTGTTTTTTCCTCTCTTTCTTCCTAGGTGGCTTTCCTCAAGTTTTTCAGTTTATTCTCTCTCTCTCTCTCTCTCTCTCTCTCTCTCTCTCTCTCTCTCTCTCTCTCTCTCTCTCTCTCTCTCTCTCTCTCTCTCTCTCTCTCTCTCTCTCTCTCTTCCTTCTTCCATCCTCTTCTTCGTCTTCCTCCTCCTCCTCACCTCCTCCTCCTCCTCCTCCTCCTCCTCCTCCTCCTCCTCCTCCTCCTCCTCCTCCTCCTCCCCCTCCTCCTCCTCCTCTTCTCTAATTCCCTGTTATGATCTTTCTTCTTTATAACATTATCCTGTTTTTTTTTCTCCGCTGCTGTCGCTTTTGTTTTTTGTTTCTTGTATTGTTATTGTTATTGTTATTGTTGTTGATGTTGATGTTGATGTTGTTTTTACTTCTGGGGTTTCTTCCTTTTTGATGTTTTT
>JAPQNM010000022.1:15901353-15921353 GCA_029783475.1 Metacarcinus magister
TCCTTCTCTCACAGTCAATCCCTTTAGTAGTAGAAGCAGATGATAGTTTTATTGTTATCCTTATCATTGTTGTTATTATTGTTATTATTATTATTGTTTTACTATCTTTTTTTTATATTATTTTTGATACTATCTCAGCTTGCTTGATTAAGAATGACGTGTGATAGAGATTTTTCACACTAAATGATCGATGTCTCGCCGCGCGGACACTTTGTTGGAGGAAAGAACAGCGTGATGTGAGGCCGATGTGCATGGGTGTTACGCGGGATTGGCTCTATTCCGACTTTGTTGGTTTATGTCTTGTTGGGCTTCAGTTTAGAGAACACTATCAAAGAGAGAGAGAGAGAGAGAGAGAGAGAGAGAGAGAGAGAGAGAGAGAGAGAGAGAGAGAGAGAGAGAGAGAGAGAGAGAGAGAGAGAGAGAGAGAGAGAGAGAGAGGAGAAGGAGGAGAAAAAGGAGGAGGGGGAAGAGGAGGAGGAGGAGGAAAGAATTGCTGATTTGTTACTGCTAAAATTTTGAGAACCATCAGCAGAATACAAATCAAGAATGAATTACATGAATGCCAAAAAAAATCAGGAAAATGCACGTGGTAACTTTATTAAAAACTCACTATTGAAACAAGAAAATGTGTATTTAGTACGAGTCTGCGAGGAAATCTGTATATGATGATAATGTGTTTAGATATACGCTTGTGGCATTGAGGTTTAAAAGTAAAACACTACAGGAGAGGAAGGCTAAGGGAGACGCAGGCACGTGGCTTATCTCAGGTGTCTGTCTTGCGTGTTAGAGGATCGGGGTACGTTTAGTGGCATGGACGTGGGTTTGAATCCTGCTCTTTTTACATATCTTTGAGTGGTTTATGTGTACGCTTAATGGTATTAGGTCCTGAAAACTGAGCACTCTGGGAAGATGAATTATTAACAAGATTTTTAAGGTTCATTGGTGCGTGTCCTTCTAGAGTTGTGGTCACCTTGAAGAAGTGTAGTCATCCTTGAACTGAAGAATTCCTGTGAATGAATAACGTTGGTCTTGGTGGTCTGGGAGAGCGAGGAAAGTCTTTGTAAAGTTTATACTGTTGTCATGCATCACTGTTACCTCAGATTGTGAAAAATATTGCAATGTGAAAAATCATACTCTTGGAATGATTCAAAACCATGAACCAATCTCGTTGCAACATGAATCAAAGTGAACAGTTTTAAAACGTTTATTATGTATAACCTTTATAAAACTGTTATCCTCCACACGCCAGCAGCTTCCTCCCTTTCACCGCACACTTTTCACTTTTACTTTACACAGATGCCATCCAGCACACGGCAAAGCAAGGCTCACACTCTCCTCACACACCGGGTATAACAGAGTGTGTGCGCGTCCAGACACGACCAAAGAATGAGGCTCGTGTCTGGTAATCCTCAGAGGCGTACCACCTTACATTCCATCTTCCTCCGCCAACACGACGGAAGCGAAATATCGATGCACGTGAACGAACATGTATAAAGAAAAACTATTACGAATGGCTTTAAAAAAAAATACGGTCGTGTTTTGCTTTGCATCGAAGTTTTAATGGCTTTGTTTAAAAGAACTGTGCGCTTTGTGGTAGACAGTATCATCCACGTTTCATGAAAAGTGTAATTGCGCAAAACAACGGCAGTAAATTTTTCAGTGCAGGAGCCTGTTGCACATAACGACTGGATATGAATACTATGAAAGCATCAGCTACGTCTGTGTGTGTCTGTCTGTCTGTCTGTCTGTTTGTCTGTTTGTAGTCTTCAGGGTTGTAGAGAAGAGATTCATAAACTAACAATGGTAAACACAACACTTAATTCAACACATTACCAGAAACAACTTAATTTTAATACATAAACGGAGCTCAAACCGATTGAGGGACAAAAATTAATGGAATTGGTATGTGTTTTGGTGTATGAAAGTGTACGTGTAGTGGGTCGCGTTTGTCTGACACGTAACACTATCCAGTACACATGCTCATCAAGTGCTGGGTGATGGTGGTGATAGTGATGACGAGGCGTTAATGATGAGTCCGCGTTATTTGTTTGTAGAATGAGTCTAGTTTAATAAATAGTGAAAGTTTTAATCACCCGGCAAATCCGTTCTCTAGGACAGGTGATATTGCTGCACATTACAAGGGTAGACTGTCTTTTTTTACTATTCAATTTTATCTTATCTTTTTCAAATGTTTTCTACCATTTCCTTGACAACAAGTTTCTGCGTATTTTTGTTATTGTTGTTGTATAAATGATGGTAATATGATCTGTTACAACAATATCGGAATATACTGCCTAATTATTATCTGTATAAATACGATCTACGCGCTCTAGTGTATTGACTTACTATTTCAGCTCCACTAATTATAGCAGAAATTAATAATCGTATAAATGTTGATTGTTGTTGTAATTAGTATGACTGTGACAGGAGCAGCAGCTGGTAGGAGGAGGTAATCATGTTTAGTACTTGTTAGGTTATCATGTCATTGGGCAATAAGAGAGATGTCTATGTTTAGTTGTTTAGTTGTTAAGTTGTTTATTGAGGAGAAACTTATATTAAGTATTATTATGTATGTTCTCTTGTCATCATTACACTATAGGAGGAATTGCCTATGCTTAGTACTGCTGTGTTAGATTTGGTAGTTGTTGTAATAGAAGATATTGTCATCATTATTGAAAGTGTAGCATCCTGTGTTTGAGGATATGACCGCGCGTTCCTGCCGCTATGGTGTGGTGTGGTGTGGTGTGGTGTGGTGTGGTGTGGTGTGGTTTGTGATTCCCTGTGGGTTCAGAGTCTCTTGTAGCTTCCTGACAACGAGATATAAAACAGGAGGGAGGGAGGGAGGGAGGGAGGGGGATGTAACAGGTATCGGTAACATATTGTATTACAAAGTGCTGTTTTGGAGGCGTGTGGTTGAGGGCGTGAGGTGCTGCGGGCCCCGAGGAAGAAATATGTGTGATGGCGGCGTGAATCTCGCAGGTCCACTCCCTTTAATACGCGGCGAGAAGCTCTAAGATTACCTGGTGTGGTGGTGTGTTGGAGCAGGAACGCGGGGCGACGGCAGTGTGAGGCTGGACTGAGATGGCATTGATGTGTTGGACTTGTAATGTGTTGTTAGTACACGCTTCAGCGTCTGTGGATCAGACTGGTTGAGGAGATACAAAACAAATTATATTGAGTATGGTCTGTCATAATTTTATAATTCTATAATGATTAAGTAAATTCGAGGTATATAATAAAGATTATTGTGAAGAACTTAAACCATGAAATGCAAAGCAACGATGCCCGTGAAGATTTCTTTTGCCTTAAAACCTTGAGTGTTTTAGTCAGCCTTTTACATGCCTCACGCCTTAGGTCATACTCACCCTCCAAGCCTGGGTTTCAGTAGCAGTGAGTTGTGGCTGTGAGGTCAAGATGGTCACCCTTATGGAATGACTGACTCAACTCTTCCTTCACCTACGTCTTCTTTTTATCTTGGAAATTTATTGAAACATTTCTTGAAAATAAAATGCAGACGTTAGAACTTCGTGCTTTCTATTCTTGTTTTATGCTTTGGAAAAAGGTTTTGTAAACACTTAAGACACGAGTTGAAAGCTGTTCACCTGTCTAATTGTTGCCGCCTGGGTGGGTAGAAGCCATTCCATCCCAGGACTTAAATCATACTTTGCAGTTGTTACGTGGCAAGTCACCACCTCACAACTTACCCTTACACAGACACACACACACACACACACACACACACACACACTCACACACACACACACACAGTATGACGTATGGTATAAAGAGTATATACTCTTTACATCTTGCAGTGACGCTTGTTTCTTAGAATTTCGTGGACGGGATAACCCTAGCAGAACAGTGTTCACTTGTCCTTCTTTTCTTTCGCTCTCTCTCTCTCTCTCTCTCTCTCTCTCTCTCTCTCTCTCTCTCTCTCTCTCTCTCTCTCTCTCTCTCTCTCTCTCTCTCTCTCTCTCTCTCTCTCTCTCATATTCTATCCTCCCATTTAACAGCAACATCGTCTCTTACCTCCACTACATGTATCTTACTCACTCCTCTATATTCTGGTCTTGTCACTCTCACCTGTTCCCTCCAGGTCACCATACCATCTCACGGTGCTACACTTCATCTTCACATCCCCACACCACCCACTCCCTTCACCCCTTCCCGACGCACCAAACCTTTCGTATAAGGGTTCAATACTCTCACCTTCCATCCTGTTCACACTAGTTCCCCCATCAGATAACTAATTTCCACCGCTTGGAACGTAGACCTTTGACTTTTGACCACGTCGAGGCCTCACTTGCATATGCTAGTGTCGGAACTATTATGCTATTCTGAAGTGCTTTTTTTCCTTCCCAACTCACCGCCCTTCTTCTTGTTATATATACCACAATAAGCTTACCATTTTTCTTCCCTGCAAAGCTCCCTGTTTTGGCTCTGACTCCATACCTCTATGCTTGTATAGAATGGAACCAAAATATTAATGCAATCCTACCATTAATTATGTATTTAGCTTTTTTATACATTGATTCTAGCGCTCAGTAAAATTTAAAACTTAACAATATCTATAGACTTGACTTACCGACTTCAACCTTCAGATTTATCCTTTTACAAGCAGTATTATATTTATTTACTATTTTTTGGGTGGGAAATCGTGTTTATTTTCTGGTTGAAAATATAACAGTGTAATCTGCAAACGGAACAGTATTCAAGGTCCATTTGCTGTCCTTTACATGTGCTCATCTCCATTACATCACAACTGACTACCTTTATTTAATATAACAAACTCACAAGCCAAGGTAACGTGCTGTCCTTGCCTCGCACTCCTATATATTATAACTTTTTCATTTTCTTTTTATAACTGTTCATACCTTTTAGCATTTATTGACATCCTGCCTTTACTTCTATTGTTATTAATTATACGATAACCATAACTATATTCTCATTTTGTTGTACTGTATAGATTCGTTGTATCATATTTGGAAGATTAATGTAAAAAAAAAAAATTAAACATCATCTGCGTTTAATGAACGTCTGTATTTAATTTACAAAACCAGTGTTGTCCTATTTTTGAAACACTCCAGAAAAATCTATTTATGTCTGATTTTTTTCTGGATAAAACCGCCGACATTTGCATACAGAACATCATATGATTCCATTAACAATACATCCATCAAGGGTCCGCATCCATCACCCTTCACCCTTCACCCTTCACCCTTCTCCATCCCTCGTAATGGTATCAAGCTCATAATTTCATCGTTATCTATATGACACACACACACACACGCACACGCACACACACACACACACACACACACACACACACACACACACACACACACACACACACACACACACACACACACACTTGTCTGGCTCCAATATCTAAGTGCTATAAGTCCATTGGAATGATAGGAACGACCTGCGATCTTTCTCCTTTAAGTGTCTATTGCAATAAGTGATCACCTGCTCCCCCTCGCACCGTTATGAGCATCGCATCACTCGTCCTACTGTGTTTACCTGCCATCTAATGAATCTTAATTACGTTACTCAGCGGCTTATATCAATTTGCAACTCATTGTACGTGGTTTTGGGGGCGTTCTTTTCCTGTGACTATTTCCAGGTACATTTGTTAGTAGGCATAAGTACTACATTTGTTTTTATTCAATAGGATTTCTTCTTAAAGGTTTGTCGTCGGGGATATTGTGTAATTGATTTCGTTCTTATATCAATGGCATTCATCACAATCTGCTTTGTTTGGTTCACATGCAAACATAAGCCACTCAGAATGTTCTCCCGTGTATGTATGGGTGTTTAAGTATGATGCAATACTGAACAATGAAATGAACCTCAGGATTATCATGAATATTTATATGGAATAGTTTTGTACGTTGGTGGAGTTGACATCAGCGCTGACGTAAGAGTGAATAAAGTCATGCACGCTTACGTCATGCTGAACCTTTGAAGCTTTAAGGCCTTTAGTTTTAAGACTCGTTTTCCAGACATGAAAGAGAGAAGGCAAAACTTTTATCCACGACTTCTGTGTTTGTCTGAATTCCAGGGTCGTTGTGAATACCTGATCGAGGATGACAAATAAGACTTGTATATGTAAAAAATAAACTTGTAATGTAATCATCGATAGCTTTGAGAAGGAATCAAAGAGAAGTGTGTGATTCAAGGCAAGACTGAACAACAAAGGTGGGAGTAATGAGATCACTAAGGACGCTGGAACCTCATCTCTCCGTCCAAGACTCCTTCCTTCCTTGAGGCTACATTCCTGCGTCACGAGTGTCTGCTAACGAATGAAAGGTGCTACAGGTTTGATATCATTAAGTGAATCAAATCATAATTATCCTCCCACTGCTCTACCACTCTCCTTTCATTCGTTTTTATAATACGTAATATTTCTTTTGATATACTCTCTTATGTGAAACAGTTACCCAGAATACTTATTGAATTAATTTTCACACAAAGATATGCCGAACACATTTCCTAGTGAACACGTTTCTAGGTCTTTGTCAAGTGGAGGGAAGGAGCGAGCGAGCCAGCGAGCGGCTGAGTCACCTTGAACTGAGTTAGTTTGTGGTATTCTTTCCAGATCGTGACTTGCAGATGAAGCTTTGCATCTCGTCAACACAAGGGATGACACGTGCGATGCGTTACATAATTTTAAGAGTCAGAAGTTTATTTTTTTATTTATTTTTTTTTTTTTGTACTTTTTGAATGCAATTGAAAAACCAAAGGCAATAAACACGTAATAAAAAAATAATAAAAATGCTCACTTGTATTGCGACTTCATCCTTACTGCACATGCTTCCTCACTTGTCATTTGAAGGATATCACCGTATGTAACGTAACGTAATGTAACGTAATATTTTTTTGAAGAATTAACGTTACTCTGATTTAAGTTATTTTTTTTTTCTTGGGAATTTTTTTCGTCAATTTTCAAACCATTAATGAGATGGTAATAAGTTTGTTTTCCTGGAAGGTGAGGGTGATGTGACGGTGAGGTGAGGGTGAGGGTGAGGGTGAGGGTGAGGTGAGGGTGAGGTGAGGCTTGGTCGCCATGGCGCAATGAAGCCCTGCAGCCTTTGGTCAGTGCGGTGCAGATGGAAGCCTCTTGGGATGCTGTAATATTCTGTGTCTTGCTTGGCCGTGCTCACCTCATCACACCTGCTGCTGCAACATTCTCTCTCTCTTTTTTTTTTCTCTCTCTCTCTCTCTCTCTCTCTCTCTCTCTCTCTCTCTCTCTCTCTCTCTCTCTCTCTCTCTCTCTTTATCTATCCATTTACCTATCTCACCAAAACACACACACACACACACACACACACACACACACACACACACACACACACACACACACACACACACACACACACATACGGTACGGCTTATTGAACTTCCTTGAACCTCATTTTTCTGGTCCCTTCGAGAGTCCATCCTTGGGGCGGCCCTTGAACCTGGCTGTGGTGGCCTTGATTCCCTCCTGCCGGCCCACAAGCCCCTTGTGGCGGCGCTGCTTGAAAACCTTTGTACTGAAGGAGCTCCTCGCGGGCCATCCCGCCGCAAGTCTCCTCACTGTTGCTCATGGAGCGCGAGGCAATGTTGGGCCCTTGTGTTTCTCTTCGTATTCTTACTCATACATCAAAAGAAGCCTAACTCAGAACTTCAAAACAGACGCCGAAAAATACCCGCTAAATACCTTCACCACGAAAAAGAAGAATAAGAGAGTTCCAGTTATACAAGACAACTTATATCTGGATGTTTTGATGCTCGCCTCTCGAAAGTGTTGAAACAAGTGTAAAGTAGACTCTACTCCAGAACTTACCAGGGAAAAGGGTGAAATAGTCGACATGTTGGTTAACTCTTGTATTAACCTGTCAGCTCCTGCAACTCCATTTTTTTAATGTTTTTCTTTTAAGCCGATATGATCCTTTACGGTTGAAGTTCAAGGGTGTGGTGGCAAGACCGTGTTGACGAGGGGCACGTGTTGGTAGTGTTGACGAGGGGCACGTGTTGGTAGTGTTGACGAGGGGCACGTGTTGGTAGTGTTGACGAAGGGCACGTGTTGGTAGTGTTGACGAGGGGCACGTGCTGGTAGTGTTGACGAGGGGCACGTGTTGGTAGTGTTGACGAGGGGCACGTGTTGGTAGTGTTGACGAGGGGCACGTGTTGGTAGTGTTGACGAGGGGCACGTGTTGGTAGTGTTGACGAAGGGCACGTGTTGGTAGTGTTGACGAAGGGCACGTGCTGGTAGTGTTGACGAAGGGGCACGTGTTGGTAGTGTTGACGAGGGGCACGTGTTGGTAGTGTTGACGAGGGGCACGTGTTGGTAGTGTTGACGAGGGACACGTGTTGGTAGTGTTGACGAGGGGCACGTGTTGGTAGTGTTGACGAGGGACACGTGTTGGTAGTGTTGACGAGGGACACGTGTTGGTAGTGTTGACGAGGGACACGTGTTGGTAGTGTTGACGAGGGACACGTGTTGGTAGTGTTGACGAGGGACACGTGTTGGTAGTGTTGACGAGGGACACGTGTTGGTAGTGTTGACGAAGGGCACGTGTTGGTAGTGTTGACGAGGGGCACGTGTTGGTAGTGTTGACGAGGGGCACGTGTTGGTAGTGTTGACGAGGGGCACGTGTTGGTAGTGTTGACGAGGGGCACGTGTTGGTAGTGTTGACGAGGGACACGTGTTGGTAGTGTTGACGAGGGGCACGTGTTGGTAGTGTTGACGAAGGGCACGTGTTGGTAGTGTTGACAAGGGGCACGTGCTGGTAGTGTTGACGAGGGGCACGTGTTGGTAGTGTTGACGAGGGGCACGTGTTGGTAGTGTTGACGAGGGGCACGTGTTGGTAGTGTTGACGAGGGGCACGTGTTGGTAGTGTTGACGAAGGGCACGTGTTGGTAGTGTTGACGAAGGGCACGTGCTGGTAGTGTTGACGAAGGGCACGTGTTGGTAGTGTTGACGAGGGGCACGTGTTGGTAGTGTTGACGAGGGGCACGTGTTGGTAGTGTTGACGAGGGACACGTGTTGGTAGTGTTGACGAGGGGCACGTGTTGGTAGTGTTGACGAGGGACACGTGTTGGTAGTGTTGACGAGGGACACGTGTTGGTAGTGTTGACGAGGGACACGTGTTGGTAGTGTTGACGAGGGACACGTGTTGGTAGTGTTGACGAGGGACACGTGTTGGTAGTGTTGACGAGGGACACGTGTTGGTAGTGTTGACGAAGGGCACGTGTTGGTAGTGTTGACGAGGGGCACGTGTTGGTAGTGTTGACGAGGGGCACGTGTTGGTAGTGTTGACGAGGGGCACGTGTTGGTAGTGTTGACGAGGGGCACGTGTTGGTAGTGTTGACGAGGGACACGTGTTGGTAGTGTTGACGAGGGACACGTGTTGGTAGTGTTGACGAAGGGCACGTGTTGGTAGTGTTGACGAGGGGCAGAGGATAGCACAGATGGAAACCCTTGCCGGGGCCCTGAAAGTTTTTCGTTGGTCATTATGATCCGTGACCTTGTCTTAATATGTATTACGAACGTTCAACAACCAAATACCAACATTTTGAATAACAATGAATAATTACAACTTGCCAATGGGTTTGGAGCCACAAAGATTCTAAAGGTCGGGTGCCTTAAAGGTGAAAGCACACAGAGTTGCTTTCACAAGTAATATCTACTTGAACTTCATCACTAACAATACCCGCTACAATAACGACGTAAGACATAGTTTCCTGTCTTTGAAGCACCATCTTTCTTCAAACACATTGTTTTTCCTGACTGAGACTCAGCTGCCTGAAGCTACTAACATAGTTCGCGTTTTCTTTCTCTAACTACTTTTTATTCAGTGTTTTTACAAGGCTGGATGATGTGGTGCACGTGTACGTAAAGGAATGAACTCACTTGGTGCTCGCTCGCTCATGTCTCATCTGCCACACCACCTTCCATGCCACGAGGTGTTTTGAACCGTGTTTGTAACTTTCTTTTCTTCTCAGATGCCAACCTGACGCAGGGCTCGTGTCCTCACCTGCACTGTGTTAGCCTCAAGGCTGCGTCCACACAACACTATACTAAACTGGATCCAGTCAAAAACCGTTCATCTAATTGCCTTCACCTCCAATCACCTCTCTCTCTCTCTCTCCCATGTCCATATAATTTCGGGCAATATTGATTTATTTACTCCCAAGTGGTGTTAATTTTATCCTACTGAATTTCTTTTTATCATCTCTTAATTCTAGCAAACATCCGTAACCTTAATTTACATAGCAAGGGCCAACGTACGACTGTTGCTCTTCTGTTTCTTTAGCATCCACTTCAAGCCACTTCAAGCCGCCTACGACTGTGGATATGAACGCTTCATCTCTCCCCTTTTAAACGACATATTTTAACTCCACCCTCGCCCATACACGCTTTGCTCCCTCCTCAATGCTTAATCCTCGACCATCCAGCGCTTCTTATAATACCATTTCTCCATCCACTTCTACATCTTCCACTCATCCTTATATTCCTTCTACTTCAAGCCTATTATAAGTTCTTTTAATCCTTCTTTCCTCCCTATTCTTTCCACACGTCGGAACCATTTCACTTCACTCTCCCTTGATCTTCATTTTCCAAGTAATTTCACCTGTTTCCGTATCACTCTCCGCCGCCATCGTAAATTTTCTTACTCCGCCAAACCAACTCAGATTGATGTACTATAACTTGCCTTCTCTTGCGAATGTAATGTAGGTGTGACGGCCAAGAAGTAATGACGAAAAAGTAAAAGAGAAATAGAACACAAACCCTTACTTATAAGACAAAGAAGATAATGAAAAAGTCCCTTTATGCTATTGTTTTCTTGTGAATCTATAGGGGGTCTTACAGCCTTGCACTCTCGTCTTTGTAGCAGCTTTACGACACTAAGAAGATACACAGACGTATTATAAAACCCCATTAATGATAACAATAAGAAAAGCTATAGTAGTGATAAACATAATTTCCTTTAGCAAGCAGAGTGACAAGCTTACAAACACCACATTTACTACAGAAGGGATAAAACCAAAGTAAGATAGATCACCCAGTGAATTAGGCCTCACGTCCTCCTACACACTACCCAAACTTTCCTTGAGCGAGGCTACACTTGCTCCTCAGGGCCCTGGCTTGCCGCGGGATGTAGGTTAAGACGCTGTGACCTTGTTCAGGGATTATAAAAACTTAGTGTTCCGATCCCACGTTTCACACTAAATTCTCACTTGATTCGTAGCTTCAACCAAGTCTAGTCTGTCATGTGCTAGCTTCCTCCCAATGCTAATTAGTGAACGAATAATAATGATAATGGTAATAATATGAATAATAATAATAATGATAGTAATGATAATGATAATGATGATAATAATCCGCTTATCTCAGTCATTCTTAGTTAAGTAGTGTTTAAAAATTTCGATGCCACGCTAATATGCATAATAATTTCATGTGTAATTACGTGTGTGTGTGTGTGTGTGTACGTGTGTGTGTGTGTGTGTGTACGTGTGTGTGTGTGTGTGTGTGTACGTGTGTGTGTGTGTGTGTGTGTGTGTGTGTGTGTGTGTGTGTGTGTGTGTGTGTGTGTGTGTGTGTGTGTGTGTGTGTGTGTGTGTGCATCATTTATTTTGTGTGGGTGTGTGCGTGTGCGTGTGTGTGTGTGTGTGTGTGTGTGTGTGTGTGTGTGTGTGTGTGTGTGTGTGTGTGTGTGTGTGTGTGGGTGGTTGATAGGCCAGCTGTCCCGCCACATGCCTAAACCTTCTCTAATGAAACACTGCGCCCAAGAATCTTTCATAATTGTTTTCTGACTTGATTTAGTTACATTCTCTCTCTCTCTCTCTCTCTCTCTCTCTCTCTCTCTCTCTCTCTCTCTCTCTCTCTCTCTCTCTCTCTCTCTCTCTCTCTCTCTCTCTCTCTTTCTCTCTTCTTAGTTCCTGAGTAGCATATAATCACAGGTGTTATTATACTGGAAACGTACTAAAGTATTATTGTTTCATTAATTCCATAAGAGTATCAGTATTTGAGGCGTCACTATAAAAATCTGAAAACCTACGCCAAATAACAGGCGAGGCAAGTCCATCTGTGCCTCAATAAGCCTACAGGCGCCAACGGTTAATGATATAGAAAGAAAAAAAAATTAATATATACATGTTTATGAGATTTGCTCGTATTTCCACTATTGTCATCACTTTAATTATTTTCCTCTATCATTTCACATGTTCTTATATTCATAATTTTTTTTATTTTACTTCTTCATTCCTAGACTCCTCCTTCTTCACTATTATTGTCATCATCATCTCTTCTTTCGCTTCCACCACACGCCTCCAGATGTCCTCAAGATCGCTTTTCAGACATAATTTTCCCGCATTTAAGCCGCAGACACGAGGTAGCGAGGTAGAGGTATACAGTCCCAGAAGGCGTTGAGCTGCACTCCACTATTATATACAGCCAATGAATGCTCCTCATCTGGTTATGGCATCAGTTTAATAGTAGCAAAATAACAAAAAAAAAATCGTTCGTTAGTGCTGTCATAAAAAAAAATATACACACGCATACACACATGAGGTTCCTGGCGGTGACCGTGTGCAGTTCGCTGATTACCTGATAATTGATCAGGTGGAAGAGGCAGCCCAGTGATTACTAGCGTTCGTTTGTTGCATTTGGGTCCTATAGTCAGTCAGTCAGTCAGTCAGTGACCTAGACCCTTGCCTCGCCTCGCCCTCCCTCTGCCCTTCTCGATAACCATGATTACGTGTGGACAAATATGTGACTTTAAACTGTTTTGGTAAAGATTCGGAAGACGGACCAGTCTGGCTTTTGTACAAAGCAATTTTTTTCTGATAGATTTTGATGTGTTTTGAATTAATCTGATGTTTGTTTGTTATGCCGTGCAATATTTATTTATTTATTTTTTACCCAAGGTCAAAATTGCCACAAAAAAGTCAAATTAATTAAAAACCATCAAAATCAATAGGAGAAAAACTGCTTTAAGTAATCCTTAGAAAACCTAATCAAACCTAACCTAACCTAACCTAAGCAAACCTAATTAAACCTAACCAAACCTAACCTAACCTAAGCAAACCTAATTAAACCTAACTTAACCTAACCTAACGTACCTAACCTAGGTTAGGTTAGGTTAGGTTGAACTAGGTTTGCTTAGGTTAGGTTAGATTACGTTAGGTTAGATTACGTTAGGTTAGGTTAGGTTTAAATAGGTTTGCTTAGGTTAGGTTAGGTTAGGTTAGGTTTAAATAGGTTTGCTTAGGTTAGGTTAGATTACGTTAGGTTAGGTTAGGTTTAAATAGGTTTGCTTAGGTTAGGTTAGGTTAGGTTAAGTTTAATTAGGTTTGCTTAGGATTACTTAAAGCAATTTTTCTCTTATTGATTTTGATGGTTTTTAATTAATCTGATTTTTTTTGTGGCAATTTTTGCCTTGGGTGAAAATAAACAAATAAATAAAAATGCACGGCATAACAAACAAACATCAGATTAATTCAAAACACATCAAAATCAATCAGAAAAAAATTGCTTTGTCCAAAAAACAGACTGGTCCGTCTTCCGAATCTTTACCACTGTTTTTATATTTTATTCTCTTTGTATATCTGTGTTCGTGTTTTTTTTTCTCTCTTTTTTTTTTACCTCCCTATGACAGATTTTTTTTTCTTCGTATGTTTTTTTGTCCGTCACTCTCTCTGTGTGTATGTGTGTGTGTGTGTGTGTGTGTGTGTGTGTGTCTGTCCCCTTGTCTCCGTTTCTTCCACTATAGTCCTTTTTTAATTGCCTGTTTGTGTCTACGTTTTTTTGTCAGTCTCACCTGGATGCCTTCCCTTTCTTCTGTATATCGGTAATTTTTTGTCTGTCTGTCCTTGTCTCTTTCTTTCTTTCTTTCTTTTATTCTCAACTTTCCGTCACCTTACTAACCTTGTCCTCGTGCATACTTATCCTTCCTTTTGCCCAATTGTGTTACTTGTAGCGGCTTTAAGAAAAACACTTTGATTTCGTAGCATATATCACGTCACGCTTGATCTTATTACTATTTAATTTATAGGTGCAGGAATTGGGTCTTTTATCTCTAGCAGGAGAAGAGAAGCACGACTCTGATTTGTTCTGTTTAACCTCATTGCTCTGTGTCCTTCCGTGATCAGGCCAGAAGGTGAGAGATAAAAGCATCCGTTTGTTCACCCGCCGCTCTAGCTGATAATCTCTTGTTTTATATTGCATTAGACTAATCTTCTTCAATACATTAGCCATTCTATTCCAGGCAGTTTGCTGATCCAGTGACGGTCGAGTTAACTTGGGAACGAAAGGGAAATGAAAATGTGTTCGTTGAGTATTATACTGTGAAGGTGAATGCAGTGTTGTCAGTGTGCCTCGGAGTCTGTCCTTCAGTAGTACTTCCTTACGAGCGCCTCACGTGTCCTAGGCTGCCTTGTGACTATTGCTTCCTATACCTAACTATGGGGGAGGCACTGGTGTGAAAAAAGTCTGTATTGCCAAGCCTTTGTGGTGCAAGGCTGGAGGGGAGAGCTGCTCCTTTCTTCTTTCCTTCCCTCCCTCCTACCTTTTCTCCTTCCTCCTCTCACTGCACGAAACATTCTACTTTTTAGAAGAAATGTTCTCACACTTCTTTTTCTTATTTCATTGTAAGGATTTTTGCATATATTTTTAGATGTGTTTCGTTGAATATAACAGTGTTGCTTTGACTATACGAGTGTTGAGTCTCTTCCAGCCTTTCTTGAGTGTGTGTCGTTATGTGTTGTATTGTAACGCAGCTTCGGAGGTGAAGATGAGAACTGTGTTGTGTGTGATGTGATCTCGTTGGTGTACGTACGTAAGTAGAGTCAGAATTATCGGTTGCAATTATTAATTTAATTTCCCGGATCTATACTGAACTCACAGAACAGACACACACACACATACACACACACACACACACACACACACACACACACACACACACACACACACACACATACACACACACACACACACACAGACACACACACACACACACACACACACACACACACACACACACACACACACACACACACACACACACACACACACACACACACATGATAACTAAATATTTAAAGCATATATAATAAATCATACAACTAATAATACAGTAAATATACGTAACCTAACCTAACTTAACCTAACCTAACCGAACCTGGAGGCGTGATAAATCCAAGCGTCACCTCACCACCACCGCGTTACACACTGTAATGAAGTGAACGCAGAGTGACGCGCTCACATGTACGCCAAATTGGAACACATTAAGGGATTAACTTAACTTTCTTTCCCCTTCCTTCCCTTATCCACCTCCTCTCCCTATTTCTTCTCTCCCTTCCTCCCTCGCGCCTTCTACCATTCCCTCCTGATTTCACATTAGCATTACCCCTTCAATAACTTATTTTTCCCTCATCCATCAGATCTTCTCTTCTTCCTCCTCCTCCTCCTCCTCCTCCTCCTCTTTCTTCTTCTTCTTCCTTTCTTCCTTGTCTTCCTCTCCCTTAAACAGCATACCAGTCACTATATTACACTTTCTTTCCTTAAACCTTCAAGAACAGATCCACTCCTCACCTTCTTCCTCTTCCTTCCCCTTTTCCCCTTCCTTCCCCTAACCACACCTTTTCTTCCTTTCTTCCCTCTCTTCATTCTTTACTTTTCCCTGACCTCCTCCTTCTATTATTTTTTCACTCTTATCACACTCAATTCTTCCTCTCTCGTTTCGTCCGTCCTTGTTTTCCTTCCCTCTATCTCTCTTCCTCCCTTCTATTCTTCTTCCCTCCTTCGTTTTTTCTCCATGTATTTTTTTTTCTCTCTCTTTCCGTTATCTGTACGTGAATAAAGATTATCCGTGGTATCATTAGAAAGAAAAAAAGAAAAAAACGAAGAAAAAAAAAAACTTCAGTGTTGTCACGAGTCAAAAATCAATGTTCACGAAATAAAATAAAATAAAATAAAATAAAATAAAATAAATAAAACACGTCGTCATCGCTTGAAATAAATGTTTTCCTCTGTGATTCAAACGTGGGATTATTTTTTTTCCTCCTCCTCCTCCTCCTCTTCCTCCGCTTTGTTTTGCATTAGGTGAGGAAAATATAGTCATCAGTCAGGAAAGAAAGGTACCCGCTTGTGCTCCGCCGTGAAATATGTGTTTAATAATACCAGCTTGGGAAGGGAGAAAGGAAGGTAAAGAGGGTGAGGCTGTGGAGGGAGGGAGAGTAGGGTGGAAGGGAGGGAGGGAGAAGGTAAGAAGAAGGGAGAGACAGGGAGATGCAAGAGTGTGGTAGAGTCATAGGTACGTAAATATGTATATGTGTATGTATGTATATATATATTATACATACATACACACACACACCTTTGTATATATTGGAAAGGAGTAGAGGTGAAATATGAGCAGGAAGGGAGTGAGACAGGAACATAGCACATAGAAAGAGAGAGAGAGAGAGAGAGAGAGAGAGAGAGAGAGAGAGAGAGAGAGAGAGAGAGAGAGAGAGAGAGAGAGAGAGAGAGAGAGAGAGAGAGAGAGAGAGAGAGAGAGAGAATACCCTCCCTTAACTTCAGTAGCTTGTCAATGTGAGTGCAGGAGTGAGGAGAACAGAAGGACGAACATCCAGAGTGAAGGGTGAAGGATGAGGAGTAAGGAAGGACACCAAGGGCTCCTGGGACATTTTATTTGTGTCGTGTTCTCTCTCTCTCTCTCTCTCTCTCTCTCTCTCTCTCTCTCTCTCTCTCTCTCTCTCTCTCTCTCTCTCTCTCTCTCTCTCTCTCTCTCTCTCTCTCTCACTTACTTGTGTACTCGCTTACTCACTCACTCACTCACTCACTCACTCACTCACTCACTCACTCTCTCACTCACCCTCTGTACACTATTCTGTTTCAGCAAAATGTCTCCCTTCTCGTTAATCATGCATCTTTATTTTACGTTTGACTTGCAGTTTTGTTACACACGCTTACGTATTCACACTTTGTTACATCATTTGCCTTTCTCAACAAGTGTTCCTTCTTGTCACAGTATTCCTTTCCTTAAATTGTCCTTCTTTCATGTGCTAAATTTTAATGTTTTTTTTCTTTCCTGTATGTTTTTATGTATTGTTTTGAAAACTCACACAGTCGCTCACTCATTAAGTTATTGAATAATTAATTAATTGATTAATCAATTGATTGATAAATTAATCATTCTAATCAGTCAGTTGGTATGTTCATTTGTCAGTTTGCTTGTCTGTCATTCTGTCTATACGTCTGTTTGTCTCTATCTGTCTGTCTGTGTCTATTTGTCTGTATATGTCTATCTGTCTGTATATATGTCTGTCTATCTGTCTATATATATATATATATATATATATATATATATATATATATATATATATATGTCTGTCTATCTGTCTGTTTGTCTCTCTGTCTGTCTGTCTGCCTGTCTGTGTGTCTGTCTGTCTGTCTGTAATGTATCTCTTCCTGTTTGTCTGTCTGTCTCGTCGTTCCCACAATAGAGTATCTCAAGGCGGCAGGAAGAGGAAGAAGCATCAGCCTGAATCGTTGCTTTTATACGTAAATGACAAAAGAGAAACTTAAAAAGATTATCACGAGCCCTTTAAGTGTGTGCGTGTGCGTGCGTGTGTGTGTGTGTGTGGGTGTGGGTGTGGAGTGGGTTTTTCAAGCTTTAGTTACATATTCGACTTTGTTTGTTTTTGCAAATGATTTCTCTCTCTCCCCTCAAACACACACACACACACACACACACACACACACACACACACACACACACACACAACCTGTTTATAAGCATTGGTTAGTGTTACCGTGAGGTGTATGGGAAGAGAAGGACCGATAGGATACGATTTCAAGGTCAGTGGGACTCTCCTGAAGACCTTTATACCTTGCGCTGGACACGTGTTACTTCCACACACTAATTTTTCTCCTCCTCCCTCCTTTTTTTTTATCCCCGTTTCCCTTACACCCATCTTTACTCCTACTATTTACACCCCGTCATCTACACTCCTCTACATCACCCTCCACCACACTCCTTCCTTCAGTCCTTCTATGCCTCTTCCCTTCACTCCTTCGCTCGAACAATCTCTGCATCTGTTTCCTTCAAGGACTTCTCCTTTTCCTTAAATTATATGACCTCTCCTTCGTTTCCCTCCTTCTTCCTTCCCATCTTCCCTTGCACTCCCCACCATCTTCATTGGAATACCACTCCTTCATTTACCTTCATTAACTCCTTTACCCTCCAATCCTTCTTTTCTGCCCTCAGTCCTTCACCTCCCATCCCTCTCCATAAATTTCCATCCTTCACATACCTTCAAAGAGACCCTCACCCTCCACCTCTTCTCTCCACTCCTTCCCTCCCCCTCCACCCCTTCCCTCCCCTCCTCTCCTCTCCTCTCCTCTCCTCTCCTCTCCTCTCCTCTCCTCTTTCCTCGGCCCTTGTGCCCCCTACTTGGGTCGAATGGTCTCTCCATCAGACGCCGAGCCTCTCATGGCCTCCTTCCCCTTTTTTGAAGCGTTCACAGTGGCGAGAGTAAAGTCTGCCTCAACCTCCACCTCCACCTCCACCTCCTCTTCCACCTCCCTTCACTCTGATTGGAATGAGCTGCCAGTTTATTTGTTTATTTTTATTTATCTGGAAGAGTTTGCCCGAGTTTTGTTATTTTTCTCTTTTTACTTTAAAGGAGGTAGTAAGAGGATCAGGTGAAGAATTGCTTTGCCTCTCGTGAAACCCAAGTCGTGAAAGTTTTCCCTCAAGCAGATGAAGTATTTCTTTGTGTTATTGACGATCGCTTCAAGCACTTCTCTTCTCTTAACTTTTGATGGAAAGTTTCGTTTTGGCTTCACTTAACCTCAGACTGAATCAATACAAGATGATACTGAATAGTATAATACATGTATTAGATTATAGAAGTATCATTAAGTTATAATGAGATTAATTAGCTGAGTGATAACTTGGTTTTGTGACGTTGCAGGCATTGTGGTGAAGTGGACGCGGCAGCACCGAGGTGGTTGTGGTTGTTCCGGCTGAGTGTCCAACTGTGCTTCGCTGCCACTGGGTAAGTGTTGCAGTTATTGTTGTTGTTACTGTATGATGCATTTTCAGCGAACTCCCATAAATGCAGTAAAATAGATCAGGTAGTTGTCAAATTTTTTCAGGCTCTGTATATAAAAAAAAATAACTATTTTGTTTTAATATGAAATTGGATTGGCATGAATCATTATTTTCTTGCGTCCGATACAATGAAGTGGCGTTTCGAGTGGTGTTTCATCAAGCAGAGGCCATTGTTTCGCTTGGGAGGGAAATTGAACGCGGATTTCAGTCACAGGAAATATTATCCATGTAAAAGGCGGACACTTCAACTTAAGCTTCAATAACTTTTGTCAAAACCTGGGAATCACATGGATATACAAAACAGATAAAGCTTGAATCCGTTCAGACGACGCATCACGCTCCGCCCAATGGCACGGGAGAGCTGCAGGCACGCGTCACCAAACTATGAATGCGTAGCAGCAGACAGGCGGGAGGCAATGGGTAAAGGCAGAAGGGAAATGGGCAATGGTAGGGTTGTGGCGGATCGGGGAATTGTTAGGCGGAGGAACTGTGATGAATTGAGATGCTGTGGGCGTAGCTGTGATAGGCTGAGGTGCTGTGGTGGTGTCGTGGACAGTCGCCGTTTGCTTAGTGATGCAAAGCCTCACGACTTACTTTGTCAGTGGGAGTAGTTTCCATGTACGACCTGACCCCAAGGCGTCTCATCACCCGTAATGCAAGAATATCCGTTCCCGCGAGTGCCATCCTTCATGAGGGAAGCTTAGCAGAGAATCAGCCGCTAAACGGTTCACTTAATGTTTAGCTCAACACTAATAATCGATTTGCACGTCAGAACTACTACAGATTTCCACCAGTTTCTCTTCAAGGCATTGCTTACCGTCCCTTGGGTCCCACCGTTCTGCTCTTGCTATTTGCAGAACAACAAAGCGAGGATGTATTCTGCAC
>JAPQNM010000022.1:15931353-15936353 GCA_029783475.1 Metacarcinus magister
CATTCAGTAACCATAATGAGTCGAGAGCAGCATGCAAGGTCAGGTCAAGGACAGTTAATCAAGTTGTCGTTAGGAGGAAATAATTACCATAAAAGTTTTTAATAATATCGACATTTTTTTAATAATATCGGAAACGCCTGTTCATTTCACCGAGCAAATAAATAAACTTGCGATATACATTCATTTTTATGACTCACAAGTTAAGCAAATAATAATGATAAAAAGACCAAACTCTATTGTAATGTCACACAGGGAGAGATGAAATCAAATATCTATTAAGAGAACTGGTATTGCTTTTCTAAGTAATATGAAATTCAATCCAGGATACACACATCTATCGGCAGAATAATAGCATTGGGCAGCAGCAACAGCATCAGCAAGTTAAACAAAGAGGAGAGAACAACGTGTACAGAGAGCAAGGGTTTAAAGCAGAGATCCGCGCATCGGAATAAAAAAATCTGGACACACCTTTATCCTGCAGTGAACCGGGGCCGAGGACCACGATTAATGGGGTGAACTGACACAGGTGTGAAGCGAAGCGGGGCACTTTCACACACACACACACATACACACACACACACACACACACACACACACACACACACACACACACACACACACACACACACACACACACACACACACACACACACCTGTTGCTGTTGTCACCCTGCGAGAAAGGCGTGGTCCTGAATAATGCAGGTGTGTCAGTAGGGAAGTAAGTCATGGTGAGCTCGAAGCATGAGGAAAAAGCTGTACCAAGTAAGGCGGAGGAAGAGGAAGGCAAAGTAACTCCGTGAGGGTGTGGGACGGAATCATTTACAAACTCAGTGGATCAAACAATGCCGAGAGAGAGAGAGAGAGAGAGAGAGAGAGAGAGAGAGAGAGAGAGAGAGAGAGAGAGAGAGAGAGAGAGAGAGAGAGAGAGAGAGAGAGAGAGAGAGAGAGAGAGAGAGAGAGAGAGAGGGTGAGTGAGTGAGTGAGTGAGTGAGTGAGTGAGTGAGTGAGTGAGTGAGTGAGTGAGTGAGTGAGTGAGTGAGTGAGTGAGTGAGTGAGTGAGTGAGTGAGTGAGTGAGTGAGTGAGTGAGTGAGTGAGTGTGTGTGTGTGTGTGGAAAGCGTATATAAGAAAATAGATAGATAAGAAAACAAATAGGTAAATAACGAGGCAAACAAATAAAGAAAAGGACAGATGTATAGAGAGACAAGGAAACAAATTTATAGACATATAGGAAAATAGATTTATAGACAGATAGGGAGCAAATTTATAGACATAGGAAAACAGCTATATATAGACAGCCAGGAAAACAGATATGTATATACATAAAAAACACATTTATAGACAGATAGGAAAACAGATGTATAGACAGACAGGGAAACAAATGTATAGACAGACAGGGAAACAGATAGATCTACACACAAGAAAGCAGACAGGAACGTATCGCTTCTCGTCTTACCAAATGCAAAGGAAAGACAGGAAATTCAGAGGTTGTCTCCAGGAGGTTCAAGTTAGCAAATGGGATGAGTAGGAGAAGGAGAGGGTTGGAAGGAGGAAGAAGGGTCGGGAGGAGGAGAGGGGAGGGAGGCGGGAAGATGGAGACAAGTCGCATCGGAGTAAAGGTGAAGAGAGACCGGAAACAGAGAGGAAACGAGCCGAGTAAGGAAAGAATTGGGAAAGGGTGTGAGAGCGGAAATAGAGAAGGGAGAGAATCATGGGCTGAAGGTTGAGTGTCCGGGTGAACTTTTTAACGGGATTCACCACATCATAGTTGTTGTAATGGTGGTAGTGGTAGTAGTTGTTGTAGTAGTAGTAGTTGTTGTTGTAGTAGTAGTAGTAGTAGTAGTAGTAGTAGTAGTAATAGTAGTGATAAAGGGAGATACTAAGAAAGAAAGAGAGAGAGAGAGAGAGAGAGAGAGAGAGAGAGAGAGAGAGAGAGAGAGAGAGAGAGAGAGAGAGAGAGAGAGAGAGAGAGAGAGAGAGAGAGAGAGAGAGAGAGAGCTTTTGTAGAAATACATTTGACCTTGACCTCTATATTGTTTCTGCGTTCTTCTCCACAACAACTCTTTCTCCCTCTCCAAACACACACACACACACACACACACACACACACACACACACACACACACACACACACACACACACACACACGCTGAAAATCAAAATGACTTGTGGAAAAATGCGCCTCATATTTGAATAACAAAAATTAAATGAAGTGCTTATTTCATTTAGCGAGAGAGAGAGAGAGAGAGAGAGAGAGAGAGAGAGAGAGAGAGAGAGAGAGAGAGAGAGAGAGAGAGAGAGAGAGAGAGAGAGAGAGAGAGAGAGAGTGTAGAAAGGGCATAAAAACAATGATATGCATAAAATGACAAGCTGGTTAAAGGTTATCAATACAAAAAAAGTTAAGTTAAGGATTAGAGAGAGAGATAGAGAGAAAGAAGAGAAAAAAAATAAGAAACAGGAGCAAGGGATCTTTAAAGAGAAGAGAGAGATGTCTGGGAAGGAAACCGGGAACTAGAAAGGTACGATAGGAAATGAAAGAAGGAGAGAGAGAGAGAGAGAGAGAGAGAGAGAGAGAGAGAGAGAGAGAGAGAGAGAGAGAGAGAGAGAGAGAGAGAGAGAGAGAGAGAGAGAGAGAGAGTGAGAAAAGGAGAAAGAGAGGGGAAGAAAGATGGGCTCGATTGGCGAGAGAGGAAATGAAATCTGTGATGAGGCGGGAAAGGAGAGACCGAGGGGCACATATCTAATTTTATGTGAAAACCACACTAAAAATATTTATTCCTCGATAGATAAACACACACACACACACACACACACACACACACACACACACACACACACACACACACACACACACACACACACACACACAGACACAAAAGCGCACTAACAAGGTACCAAACAGCGTGGATGCTATAAATCTCTGGTTTTGACACGTATTAGTAAATTGCTAGCTGCCTGTCCCACGGTGCTCAATACTCGCCCAGCCTATCCCCTCTATTCTCTCTCTCTCTCTCTCTCTCTCTCTCTCTCTCTCTCTCTCTCTCTCTCTCTCTCTCTCTCTCTCTCTCTCATGTGGAAACCAGTAATTATTCTCCCAATGTTGATAGGAGTGATATTTTAACCTTTCTCAGCTCACCATAAATCAGTGTTCACGTTTACATCTGTTTCCTCACTAATAAACACAACAGTTAACTGACGCAACACTGAATCACATCATAGTAGTAATTTACGTGCGCCAGACTACTAATAGTGAGGGTTTTTCTGTCGTCAGTGTCCGTCTGCTCCTGTGGTTTTCGAGTCCTGTTCAAGAGATTGCTTATTTTAACTTTTGCCGCCTCTATAACTGCTTTAACGGGATTCATACGAGGCAGTAAGACCTCACTGGTTGAAGTGGGAGGACGTTTTCTTGCCGTGTTGACTATATTTGTTGATTCACTCGTTGTGGGGCAAAACTTTTTTTATTCCCATTTTGGTATGAATGATTCCAGACCCTTGCAAAAACATGGGTTGAAGAGTGTTATTATAGAGACGAGACGATCACCTTACAGACTTATAACTCTAAAGATATATGTAGAGGGAGAGAAATATGAAGAGTAAGTTACGTGGTTTGAAAATTCGTAGGAAAAACTAGGGAATCCTGTGTATAAAAAGTCTTGTTATGGGGTGAAATATTTTTGTGTCGGAGAAAATGGTGCAAATTACTCCTGAGGGAAGGAACGAGACTCAAATACCCGTGTGATGGGGAACATTGAATGAGATACTCCTGTTGTAACACGGCATCACGTTGAAGTATTGGTGTAATGAAGAGCAGAGTGGGGGCAAACTAAACGCGTGGGTGAAGCTTACCTCCCACGAAACAACCTTGGCATATTTCTAAAGGTTTTGCGGGGTTAGGGCACCGTGGCTTTTCACATGGGCTTATGGGGATAAAAGTAGGTGAGGGAGACATGCTGTTGGGACTAGAACTCCATGTTTGGGGAAGATTTACAGGGTTAACACCACGCCGGGGAGATCTGTTTCATGTATCCATCGCCGCTGTGGGAGTAAAGAGCTTGATGGGTTCTACGCCGGTGGGTCTGTGTGGTCGGTAGGTTATAAGTGTGAGGAGAAGGTACTAAGAAGGAATATCTAGATCTGATCTATATTAGGCTCCATCTAATCTATAAAGAGTTTTTCATTACAAAATATAATTGTTTTCCAGTTTATAATGCATCTATTTCTTCCTCCGTAAGATAGTAATATAACTTTAAGTGTTTAGTTGGATATAAATACAGCTTGTTTTCAAATTCTAACGTCAACTTTTCCAACATGATCTTATACATTGTTAGTTCTGTTTGAAACTTAACTCTTTACTTACTCTTACTGTTTTTGCTATCAATAATCCGTGCAAACGACTCTCACGTAAAAAAAAAATATTCCAGCAAGTCGTTAGTTTGTGTTGACATCAAATTGTGAAATAGTGGTTTACTGTTGACATTAAATACTGAAAAGTTGCTACCCTCGCATGAGCGGAGGAATATGACGTTAAAGGTGCACACAAGACCTGAAGACCTGACCGCAGAGTTATGTAATGTGATTATTTCGAGTCTTGTTGAGAAGGTTTACCCAGGATAGCCTCGTGGCCTCCCTTGCCTGGACCCAGAAGACAGACCCGACACGTGGCGCAGGAGAATGGACATCTCTATATGTTAATCGCCGTAAAAATAATTACTCACTACCTACTAATTAAGGAACTTTAAACATTTTCCGGGTAAAAAATCCTGAAATTAGGGAAAAGGGCAACAAAAAATTGTCTGCGTTCAGATAATGATGGATTTTCGAAGGTCATGAATACCAAGTAGTGGAACGTCCCCACTTATTTATTAGAGAGAGAGAGAGAGAGAGAGAGAGAGAGAGAGAGAGAGAGAGAGAGAGAGAGAGAGAGAGAGAGAGAGAGAGAGAGAGAGAGAGAGAGAGAGAGAGAGAGAGAAAAGTGAGAGAAAAAAAAGAGAAAGAGAGAGA
>JAPQNM010000022.1:15943853-15946353 GCA_029783475.1 Metacarcinus magister
ATGGTGGCGGTGGTAGCAATGGACTCTACTCTTTCCCTACTCTCTCTCTCTCCCACTGTCGCTCCTACCCACCCCTCCCCCCTCTTTCAGCTCCCTTTATTGGCCCTCTCCTCCCCTCCTTTCACCTCCCTTCCCCTCCCTTTTCCTCTCAGGAACTATCACCTCCCAAGTGCTTCTGCAGATATTTTTTGACTCAAACCGCCCTCTTCCTCTTCCTCCTCCTCCTCCCAACCCACCCCTCCTTTCGGCTGGAGGGAGGGGTGGGTGGAGAGGAACCTTCCACTTTGCTGTCCTTTTGTCTCTATCAAGTAGATATTATAGTAATAGTGTAGCTAAACAGACAGCCTCGTTAGGTCCAGTAGGACTGTTGCTGTCTGTTCTTCCTTTGTACTCCTTTGTACTCCTCCTCTTCCTCCTCCTCCTCCTTCTTCACCTCTTTTTTTCTTTTTGTTCTTCTTGTTCTTGTTGTTCTTTTTTTTCTTCTTCTACTTCTCATCATCAACTTTTTTCTTCTTCTTTTCTTGCTTCATTTTCTTTTTCCTTCTTCTCTTCCTATCATTGTTTGCTATTACTTTTAATCCTGGTCCATCTTACTTCTCTTCCTCCTCCTCTTCTTCCTCCTCCTCCTCCTCCTCCTCCTCCTCCTCCTCCTCCTCCTCCTCCTCCTCCTCCTCCTCCTCCTCCTCCTCCTCCTCCTCCTCCTCCTCCCCCCCCTCCTCTTCCTCCTCCTCCTCCTCCCTCCTCCTCCTTCTCCTCCTTCTCCTCCTCCTTCTCTTCCTACTCCTCCTCCTACTCCTCCTCCACTTCCTCCTCCTCCTCCTCCTCCTCCTCCTCCTCCTCCTCCCTTCCCCTACCCTCCTGTTTCTTCTCTTGCTGCTCCTCTTCTTTCTCGTTCTTTACCTCGACATCTTTCTCTTCTTCCTCCTCCTCTCCTCCTCCTCTTCTTCCTCCTCCTCCTCCTCCTCCTCTTCCTCCTTCTCGTCTTCCTCGTACAATATTATGAAATTTCGCTCTGCATGAAGATGGTGATGTAAGTTGTAGTGCATGTGGCCGTGATGGTGATGAGGCTGAGGAACGGTAATGGAAATAGTGGTGACAGTGGTGATGATAAAGGCAATGAGGAACAAGGAGGAGAGAGTGAGTGTGATGGTGAGCCGGTATAGTGATGATTGTGATTTATATGGTGTTGTGTTTTGTTTTATTGTGTGCGTGTGTGGTGTAAGGTTGTCTCAGTGATGGTGATGAAGCTGTGTAGGTAGTGTGGTGTTGTGTAGTTGTCGTGTATGGTGATGTATGGTGTTGTCGTGGCTATGGTGGTCCTTATGGTGAGGTTATGGGGCGGGGAAGGTTATATAACAAAGAAACGCGGGACATGAAATGACAAACAGCGACATGCCTGAACGATTCCTTTTGTTATCTATATCCAACAAAGCATAGGATGGAAACAAGAAATCTACCTTATCAATATAACTCATAACAATACCCTAATAGTTTTTTTTCCTTCTAACCGTGTTCAGATCTATAGGTATCCTTCAAACATATACGTTCCAATCCTTTTTTTTGTCTTCCTTATCTAAGCCCGCTGAACAAAAATAGGAAGGATATGATCTGGAGGGAATTCAATAGCAGACGAGCATGTACGTGGTCTTCATTTTTGAGAGTGAATTTGTAAAGAAAATCAGACTGCTTCTACCTGGTTTCCTCCTCTCTGATGGTAATCCTTTCCTTTCTCCTGTCACCCACGTCCCCCTCCTCCTCGCCTCACACGTTTCGTTTCTGAATAAATATAAGAAATAGTAGCCTTTCTGTAGTAACTATTCAGTCATGCTTTATTTAGTATTCATAGTTTTGTTTTGAATGATGGATAAACGTGTATAGATTTTTTTTCTAGTTGGATTCTTGTTACATTGAAAAGTGTTTTATTTTTTTATTTTGAGGCATTAGAAATTCGTTTTTATTCCAGATTTGCATACTTTCTATTGTGTTTTCTCTTACAGTACTTTTTTTCTGCTTAGTTCAGTTGTGTTGCTGAATTAATTAATTAATTTTATTCGTGGTTATCATTAAGACATTTGTTCTTCGTACAACCACGCAAGGAAAAAAATAATAACAAAGTCATGATGAAGAAAAGAAAAGAAGGAAAGAAAGCAAATATAAATTCTTGACAATAATGACCTAAACTTTAACCAAGACAGCACAGGAGTCATTCATTATTTCTATGTATTTCTATGTTATCACAGTAATTGTGTTGAAACTAGAGTGCACCATTATTATTGTACGTGAGACGGATAGGGTGTGCCAGTGAGTAAGTGTATGAGCTTCGGACACAGATCAACAACAGAGGTGCAAACATTTTCACCTCCACATCACGCATATCCATTCCCTCCTCACCAGCCAACTTTACCTTCACATACTCATAGTAGACTGACCTTACGGAGCTCTGCTGGATCAAAAGGTTGACACACGCACTGAATTCTAGGTGGAGAACATTTACACACAC
>JAPQNM010000022.1:15951353-15953853 GCA_029783475.1 Metacarcinus magister
CGAGATGGATACCAACAAGCATTTGAAACACTTGATTCATATTTATTTTAGAAACTCTAACTTTTGCTGAAACTGTCGCGGTGTCTCAAACTGTTCAATGATTCATGAGTTTTATAATTGGCAAATAAATCCAATGTAATAGTGCAATAATATCACCAATAATATCAGCAAGAGTAGTACAATAGTCATAACAACGTGCTATTGTATTGTTACTACTACTACTACTACTACTACTACTACTACTACTACTACTACTACTACTACTACTACAACTACAACTACAACAACAACAACAACAACAACAACAACAACAACAACAACAACAACAACTACTACTACTACTACTACTACTACTACTACTACTACTACTACTACTACTACTACTACTTCTTCTTGTCTGCATATATTGATGGGCAGGGGTTTAAGTTCAATGCCTCGGCTGTGAAGTGCGCGATGGCTTACACATAAATAACTTCTGACCTTCACTTGTCCAATGGTGTATATTTATAAACCAGGAACCAACACCATTAAGCATTGGGGCAGATTGTATTTATAGTGTTTCTCTCTCTCTCTCTCTCTCTCTCTCTCTCTCTCTCTCTCTCTCTCTCTCTCTCTCTCTCTCTCTCTCTCTCTCTCTCTCTCTCTCTCTCTCTCTCTCTCTCTCTTGTGCCCCTTTTCTTTTTCATTCACCATTTCTTTTCCGTTGCAAAATATGGAAGAGAAGTTTTCAGTTTTTACTCCGTCACTCTCTCCTCCCTCTCCTTCCTGCACTCTGGCCTCACGTGACTGGAAATCATCAACCACTGGTACATATATTTTTCAGTTTAAGGATAATATATTAATCCCCTAATTTCTGCCTCCGTCTCTCTCTCTCTCTCTCTCTCTCTCTCTCTCTCTCTCTCTCTCTCTCTCTCTCTCTCTCTCTCTCTCTCTCTCTCTCTCTCTCTCTCTCTCTCTCTCTCTTTCTTATTCTTCCTCCCTTTGCCTACCTTCCATGCTTTTGATCAAACTGTGTCGGGAAAATATATCGTAATCTCACTCCCTTGATTAATTTAGTGGAGCTTTTGTGTTATCACCAGACATTGTCCTCCATTATCCCTCATCAACGCTCGTTCAGAACAGAATTATCGCCATTTTTTCCTACGGCCTTCCTTGGCGAGGCAGTCTGGACACGTGACTTAGGATGGAGGGTGGAAGGCAGTAGGGACGGGCGGGCGGGCGGGCTGGGTGACGGGCGGGACACGCAGACGGAGGGAAAAGATTAATGGGAAAATGGATAGGTAATTGGATGCATTCATACCTGCATACATAGATTCAATGAACACGCGGGTGGAGGCACGTCTGAAGGGTAGGTATACACGCACACACGCACGCAAACACCAGCCAGACAGACAGGTAAACAGGTATCACTCTTTTTTTCCTCTTTTTTATACTCTCGTTCATACAACTACTGATACTTTTGCCTTGTCTTTATAACGAACCTCCGTCTCTCAACCTCACTCCTGAACACGAGCCGCAGTAATATTGGGACTGGCATTGTGAGGCGATCTTTCAGCCAGTGAGCGTCGTGTTAGGCGTGACGGCGGGTTGTGGGCTGTGGCGGCGGCGTCACAGTCACTGCATCCATTCAAGCATAACTTACCTCTGTGCATTCAACTACCAATTCAGTGGGAAAATTTGTATAGAAAATGTAGTCAATGGATTATTCTGGTACATATCAATAGTACGTAGTGTGGCTTATGCATATATACATACATAGGCATACCACATACATATTATACATACACAACCATACCTACAATAGCTACATGCATACATTTATTCATTCATCCATTCATTATACACAACAGAGTGGTGATCGCAGCCCAGGCAAAAGTTGGCACGTTTGTCCAACACTGAGACACACAAAAACAATACACATAGGCAAAATTTAAATAAATATATATATGAAAATAAAAAAATAAAAAATAGGTGGACGGCAGCTTTAATCCCGACCAAATGGGTTACGAATCGCAGGAAAAAAAATAATAATACGTACAAAATTCACTCAATACACTGGAATTTGAATCTGGTAAAAAATATATATTTCCTCTAACATTCAGCAATTTTTTTTTCACACATTTTGCTCAAACAATAGTAGCAGAATAAAGCATGCATTAACCTGCGACGTGCCACTGTGCTTTAATCAATCTCTTTTGCCTTTAAGTATATTATGAAAACCACTAAAACCTAACTCATAGACGAAAGATTAAGAATAACTGACTCGTTGCTATTTTTCAATTTTTTTTTTTTAAAGTTTTACCAAAAATTCCTTTACCGACCAGGCAACAAAGGATGAGGAACACGGAGTTAGTTTATGGTCCTTTATGATTTGTATTCCTTTGTATGAATTCTGTGGACATTTTCTCCTTGTCTACTATGATCAAAGTCCTTCCCCCGTGTTACTGTACAGAGTGTTTAGTCAAATTTTCCATGACATGATTGAGGTGCGTGATGGTGA
>JAPQNM010000022.1:15956353-15981353 GCA_029783475.1 Metacarcinus magister
TAATAATAATAGTAACAATAATGATGATAACGATAATAACAATAAATATGGTGTATTAATACTAACAATAATACTAATAATGTGTAATACAACGGACAAAATCAATTGGTCTTGAATCCTTACTTCATCAGCAGGTAATTGGCTCCCGTCTGGTGCTTACTAAGGTGCAAAAATAGGAGACCCCTCACCTGAGTAATTACCTGGAGCAGTCACACCAATTTGGTTTTTGTGGTGCTAATGCTTTTTCATGATCACGGTAATTAAACTGGGTATTAGCGGTCATTGCTGCCCTCTAACACTCCCCCTACCTGTGTGTGGAAGAGAGAGAGAGAGAGAGAGAGAGAGAGAGAGAGAGAGAGAGAGAGAGAGAGAGAGAGAGAGAGAGAGAGAGAGAGAGAGAGAGAGAGAGAGAGACTTTATGAATAGCGAAAATATTTTCTTGCATGTAATAAATTATTCCCAAGGACAACATTATTAAGAATCGTAAAAGTACTGAAGTGAACCTTGCAAATAAAATACACTAACTGTTTTGATATTAAGAAGGTAAATAATAAGTGTTCCTGTTAATCTAATGGACAGACTTTCAGTGAGGCAGTAAAATTCTCTAAAGTAATTTTATGAGACGAAATACACGTAAAGGACTTAATGTGAAGGATTAACTTATGTAAAAAAAATTGACTAGGAAAAAAATATACGTAATCCAGAGAAGATATTCCTCGAGGATTATTTATGTTTAAGAAATAAAGAAAAACACACGGCAAAGTAAAAAAAAATATTTGAAAACTTTAAAACATACAAGAATGTCAAAGAAATAAAAAAATAATAATTTAAGACAAAGTAACAAATGAAATAGAAGAAGTTGTGGAGGATAAGAATAATTTGTCTTCATGTTAGTGAGACTATTGGACCTTCCTACTACCTTCCTTCTCCTTCCCTTCCTTCTGCTAACCCCACCATTACCCTTCCCCCTCTAGCCTGCCTCTCCCCTACTCCTTCCTCCCTCCCTTTGCACGATAAGCTTCAGGAGAGGAGGGCTGCTGAAAGGTGGGCTGGGAGGAAGAGGAAGAGGAGGAGAAAGAGGAAGAGGAAGAGGAGGAGGAGGAGGAGGAGGAGGAGGAGGAGGAGGAGGAGGAGGAGGAGGAGGAGGAGGAGGACGAGGAGGAGGAGGAGGAGGAGGGGGGGAAGAGGAGGAAGAGGAAGAGGAGGAGGACAAGCTTGAGGGGGAAAGGGAGACACACAAGAAAGAAATCCCGAAGAGGGGAAAGAAGTGCAAGATGGAAAAATATGGGACTGGATAGGCAGATACGGAAGAAAAGAAAGAGGGAAGGAGGATGAAAAAGAAAAAAAAAAGGAAGGCTCTGGATGAAAAAAAAAGGACGAAAGTGGTGAAAAAGGAATTAAGAAATAAAGCGTGCTGGAAAGAGAAATTACAAAGGGAAATGGAAAATAAAGGAGAAGTACAGGGAAGGGAAACGTAAAGAGGAGAGGGAAGAAATAATTAAGATAATGAAATGACGGAATTAAATTGTGGTAAAGAAGGGGAGAGAGGTAGGAGGAAAAGAAAAATGGGGAAGTTATTGGTAGTTAAAAATGAAGCTCGGAGAGAGAGAGAGAGAGAGAGAGAGAGAGAGAGAGAGAGAGAGAGAGAGAGAGAGAGAGAGAGAGAGAGAGAGAGAGAGAGAGAGAGAGTGAGAGAGATAAAGATAAAGATAGAAAGAGAGAGAGGCATCGTGCCAAAGAAAGAGAGCACGAGGTACGGTGGAGAGTGGAAAGGGGATTAAGGGAAGTGGAGGGAAGGAAAGAGAGTGCCTAGGAAAGGGAGGAAAAAGCAGTGGAAACTTGAAGAAACCGGAAAAAAGGGGAGAGGAAGGAGGGAATGGACGCAGAGTTAAAAAAAAAGAGAGTGAGTGATAAAAAGGAGTAAAGATAGGACCATTATCTTACTATCTTTAAAGGATATAATGACTTTTTTGATAGAAAGAAGAAAGAACCTAGCAATTACGTGGTTGATTATGAGTTAAGTAAATATGCGTATGTGTATGTGTGTGTGTGTGTGTGTGTGTGTGTGTGTGTGTGTGTGTGTGTGTGTGTGTGTGTGTGTGTGTGTTGGGGGAGGGTGCTGGGCTGAAATAAGCCAGGTATTGGACAGGTGTTATGTTGGGACTGGCAAATCGATGATGGGCGAGGGTGAGCCTAATGGAGGTGATTGTGGAGGGTAAGAGGGAGGAAGGAAGGGAAGGAGGGAGGGAGGGAGGGAAGGTGCCAGGGGAGTGAGTGGAGGGAGATAAAGTAAGATGACACGGTTGAGAAAGAGGGAAAGAGGGAAAGGGGGACAAGTAGTAAGATACATTCGATACCAGCACCGAGGAAAGTGTGGGGGAGAAAAGCGGGAAAGACACAAATGATGATAAATGACACTCACACACACACACAAAAAAAAAAAAAGAAATGGAATGCAGATAAACACTTGCCAGGGTAGACAGGTTTGCAAAAATAGCGTCGAATGGTTTGCATTTTCAACTAGCGTCGGAAAAGTGGAGGACACATATTAATTCGCTTCCACTCAGTCACCTGGCGGCTCAAATAGACTGTCATTTAGCCTACCAATCATGCCTACCAATCATGCCTACCAATCATGCTTACCAATCCCTTCGTTAACAGGCCAGTCCATGGACCAGTCACACAGACACTGGCCTGCATCCATATAGCCCACCCATACACACACACATACACACACACACACACACACACACACACACACACACACACACACACACACACACACACACACACACACACACACACACACACACACACGGCCATTTAACCAGCCAGTCAGCCAGCCGCCCTCCGTGTGAACTCAGCGAGGCAGAAAGAGTGAAAAAAAAGATATGCGAATACATTTCCCTATTGCTATATTTCCCCCCACACTGTATTGGCCGTGTTGAGCAGAGCGTTTCATCCCCGTGTGACACAGGTGAGTAGATACGTCCAGTGTTTGAGTGTCATTGAAAAACGAATTGGATAAAATGTGTCTCCTTTGTTTGAAGCAGTGGAGGAGATGCTGTAGCTCCGCACTGCCTTGTACTGATCGTAAAGTTCCATATATACAGCCTATCTGTGTATGTATGTGTGTCTGTTTGGATATTTGTATGTCTGTATGGCTGTCTGTTTATATTTATTTCTGTCTTGGCTGTCTGTTTGTTTCAGTCTGTCCGTCTGTTTTTCGTCTATAATTAACATCTTTTATACAGAGCATGTAAGTTAAATGTGTCTTGGAAGAACCGTAGAGTTTTATGCTTTTTTTGAAAGGCTTATTTTCTTCCTCTATTTTTTCTTCAATTTTTTTCTTTCATGGATCCCTTTGGTCTCACCAATGAAACCTTCTTATATGCAGCGGAAGTTTAGCAAAAGTCTATGGATAAATTCTCAGATCTTGGAATAGTTTTGGGAAAAAGTGAATAGAAAAAAAAAGAAATAATCGCATACGTGTGAGGAGAATGTTGAGGTTAAGGAGGAAATATAACAGACAACCAGTTTTAAAGCAAAAATCGATGTTAATCCTCGCGTCCAAACGATGCTTGTCCGTTTTTATCGAAGGATAGTTAATGTTTACGTGATTAAACTGGAATGTCCACTTACCGGGTTTATATTGATTGTCTTTAAACCACACACACACACACACACACACACACACACACACACACACACACACACACACACACACACACACACACACACACACACACACACACACACACATACACACACACACACACACACACACACACACACACACATACATGAGGACGCGCGCGCCCATACACACACACACACACACACACACACACACACACACACACGAAACATTTTCTGCACATTGCTCTTTTCTTTTTGATTGAAACACTTTCCAACAAGAGCGACTGTATCGAGTGTGTGTTATTGTGGCCGAGAGTGTCTGACCGTGACTCCAAGGCCGGGTAGGGGAAAAGAGAGAGAGTGAGAGAGAGAGAGAGAGAGAGAGAGAGAGAGAGAGAGAGAGAGAGAGAGAGAGAGAGAGAGAGAGAAAGAGAGACCAAGAGAGAGAGAGACCAAGAGAGATTGGAGAGGGGAAGGTAGTAACAAACAGAGATGGAAGGACAGAGAGAGAGAGAGAGAGAGAGAGAGAGAGAGAGAGAGAGAGAGAGAGAGAGAGAGAGAGAGAGAGAGAGAGACAGAGACAGAGACAGGGGAGAGTCACCACGTTAGCCTCACACAACACTCACACCCCCGCGGAAGCACGCTATTTCCTCTCCACTCTCTACACTTCCTGGCTTGTGTCACGCCACCTGTCACTCTTGTCAGCAGCCTCGCTCCCCTGCCAGTCCGCCCTTCCAACCGCAGTCCTCCCATCACACTTGACAGGGTATTCACATCGGGCTGGCCGGTCAAAGGGTAGTATTTCTCTCCCTGCCACACCCTATCAATGCCACAACGGCGACTGTGAAAACAATGACATCGATAACCACAACAAAACAATGACCAACAGTAACAGGAATCACTAGTAACTTCACCACCACCACCACCACCACCACTACTATTTATAAACCCCCCAAAAAATCTGTAACAACATCATTATCACCACCACAACCACTACCACTACCACCACTACCATTACCACCACTACTATCACTGCCGTTATCATTACCACCTCTTCTATTAACGAAAAAACAACACTGTCACTGTCACTATTGCTATTAACTTTAGTGGTACAATAATCTTTCTTTACCTTTCCCCTTTCCAATTACATTCTGACCCTCTCCTTGCCTTCCTTCCTTTCTCTCTCCCTTTCTCCTTTATATCCTTCTTAAGCACTATAGACACCTCTCCTATCACCCTTTGTCTCTCTCTCTCTTTATCTCTCTCTCTCTCTCTCTCTCTCTCTCTCTCTCTCTCTCTCTCTCTCTCTCTCTCTCTCTCTCTCTCTCTCTCTCTCTCTCTCTTTCCTTCTCTGTTCCTATATTTTTTCTCTTTTCTCATAATTTTCTCTTTTCTCTTTTCTTTTATCTTTCTCTTTCCCTCCTCCTCCTTTATTGTCCTATATTCCAACTTTGCTTTTTGATCCTCTGCTTTTTTTTTATCTCACTAATCCTTTCTTATTTTTATCTTTTTCCTTTTTCCATAGTCTCTCTTGTTTCCTCCCTCTTCTCATTTATTTGTCTTTCTTCTATTTTCCTTCTTCCTTTCCCATATATATTTTTTTCCTTTTATTTTTTTTGCTCCCTTCCGTCTTTCTCCTTTACTGTCCTACATCCCCAATCCACTGTTTTATTCCACTTCTTTCCTCCTCCTGCATATCTTCCTCTTCTTTCCCTTGTCCGTCCTTTTACTTTTCTCATCATTTTATTTCTCATTCTTGTCCCTCCTTCATTTCCTTCTGGTTCCCTGCTTTTATCCTCATCTATACTTCCCATCATTTCCTTTCTCTCTGCATTTCTCTTCCCCTGCTTTAGTCTCCTATTCCCCTTCTTTTTCTCATAACCTGTCATGTTTCTCTCGCTATCTGCAACGCACCAAATACTCACTCGCATGCCTCTGCCTGCCTTGCTCTACCCTCTCCACGTCTTCCTACCTAGTGCCTCACGCCTACCGCCTTGCACGCTAATAACCCATGGTATCTCACCCTTCCAGCCGTCCCCACTTATCCTCCCTGTCGATATGACTCTACTCTATCGCATTTTATGTTTTCTATTCACTCTGCCTCGTTCTCAAGGGCAGGGGCGGCTCCCAATGTATCGAGGAAACCTGTTTTTTCTTCAGATCAGCAAAACTGTTTAGGAATGATTGATGCAAGTGAGTATTGTTACTTCGTCTAGCAGAGTGTTGGATGTGCTCTATAAGACTTAAAAAATGTAAATAAAAGGGAAGAAAGAATATTATACTGTGGAGCCGAGCGGAGAGATACCGGTGGTCTCCTAATTTGGAAAGTCTGTCTGAAATTGAAGTGTTTGAGGCATAATTCTTCACAAAGTTTGCCAAGATCGTCCAAGAGTCTCGACTTCAACTCTGGTAACGTGACACAAAAAGGTTAAATTGCATTGCGTCTGAGGTGTCGAGCTTCAGTGGGCAGCGTTAGTGGTTCATTGGTCCGTCCACCCACTCCATATATGTTCCCTGTCACCCTGCTACCCCTGTCACGGGCGTATCCCTGAGATAACAAGATTGAGACACTCTTCGAAGATTGAATTTGTGTGCATCATGCGAGACCGCTAGCCGCGCCCGTCTTGCATGGACGTGCTTGCAGGGGCACTTCTCCCCTTTGTATCACACTCCTGAGGCATAATTCTGCAGGGAGAGGGGAGAAAAGGGAAGAAAGAACAGAGGAGGAGGAGAAGGAGGAGAGGGAAGGAGGCAGGAAGGGTGAGATGAAGGGAAGTGTCACGTCGGGGTGCAGGTGTGTTGCAGCCACCAGCGTCTTGCTTCTCACTTTCGTCAGGAAAAAATGTCTGCAAGTTTTTATTCAAGTTCTTCTCAAACTTACCTGCTTTCACTTACTTCATCCCCATTTTCTTTCCGCTGATTTCTTCTTACTCTAACTTTTTTTTCTTTACCCAAATTTAAATCCATGTGGCATCTTTTTTTTTTAACTAAATGTGTTTGTAAAGCTTCCATTCTTGATTTTTTCCTTGCCCTTGTTGCTCCCTTCAGGTAACCAACCAACCATCTACCTCTCATGTCCTCCCTTGTTCTTCTCCTCCTCCTTCTCTTCCTCCCCCTCTCACTTCCCGCTCTTTATCCTCCTCGTCATTTTCATCCCCCTCTTCCCCTTCCTCTTCTTCGCTATCATCATATTCCCTGACCACCTCTTTGGGCCCATCCTCACCGCCAGGACCAAGACGCTGTATCATATCTTAATACCCCAAAATTACTTCGGTCTTCTTTATTTCCGGCGTCTCCTGTCCCGTCCCTCAGTGCTCCCTTGTCTCCCGGGTCCGCCAGGGAACACAAGACACCCCGAGCGTTAATATCCCCTTTGTGTTGACATTAAGGAGGGAAGTGTAACGTGCCTCTCTCCCAACTTTGTCCTCTTGAGAGCTTCTGTGTGTTCTCTGATTCGTCTTTTTCCAGATTTTTTACCCTCCTACTCCTTCGCCTTCTCCTTCTCCTTTTATTCCTCCTCCTCCTCCTCTTCCTTCTCCTCCTCCTCCTCCTCCTCCTCCTCCTCCTTCAGAAGGCATCACATAGGCCTCTAAGAACACCCTCCTTGGCTCTTCCCTGTCTTCCGGCACTCCGCTTTCCGAATAAATAAATGATGAGATTCTAACAGATTTATTCTCATCCTTAAATAAAAAAAAAGATTCTGACGTGGGTCTTATGGGGGAAAAGTTTACTTGTTAATCTTATAGTCGCTACAGAGTTTGAGTAAAATGTAATTTAGGCAAAAAAAAACTTTTATAAGCATATTAGCAGCCAGTCTCTAGCGCCGCGACCTGTCTGTCTGTCAGGTGTGTGTGTGTGTGTGTGTGTGTGTGTGTGTGCGTGTGTGTGTGTGTGTGTGTGTGTGTGTGTGTGCGTGTGTTGTATGTGTGTGATAGATGAAGAGAGAGAGAAAGAGAGAGAGAGAGAGAGAGAGAGAGAGAGAGAGAGAGAGAGAGAGAGAGAGAGAGAGAGAGAGAGAGAGAGAGAGAGAGAGAGAGAGAGAGAGAGAGAGAGAGAGAGAGAGAGAGAGAGAGAGAGAGAGAGAGAGAGAGAGAGAGAGAGAGAGAGAGAGAGAGAGAGAGAGAGAGAGAGAGAGAGAGAGTGTGTGTGTAGTGTTGTGTGACGGGTTAACGCAAATCAATATAAATAACTTCCATAATAACATCATGCTATCAAACTCCGCTAACTATACGTTACATAATTACTCACCAGAAAAGTTTTAACTATGTAAAACAAGGTTAATAAGCACACACCAACGATGGATACTTTTCATGGATTATAACAAGCTCTAATTTTATATTGTTTTATTATTTTTTTCAACATCATAGTTTAAAGGCCTTGAGGTTATATGTGGTGGAAATGTGTGATGTTTTATCTTATGTTTTCAATTATGTTTAAAATGAACATCTCCAGAGAAAACCTTTTGGATGAGGATTGAATGGAATGTTATAAGGTTTGTCTAGTAACGTCTAGTAACAAGAGACTTATGTGACACTCGTTATAATGTAGGAAAACCACACACTAGTAACCTCTGTAAGTGAATTAGATGGTATTTTTAGAAACACTTGATTACAATTATAAATAACTACTATTGATTAGAGACTAAAACTTCTTTTTTTTCGTATACTCTTAAAACGAAATAATTTTTTGTAAACTCTTCCGGTGCAGTGAGAAAAAAAAACATTCCTAAATAGTGTGGGTTCAAAACTGGCTGATACTTCGTGGGACCTAAAGTTTAATAACACAGAAAGAGGAAAAATAATAGCAATCGTTGGAATAATACCTCATGGAACATTTTTACGAGTACATTTTGCCACAATGAACAACTACATATAGTAGGTTTATGAATAGGAAATAAAAAAAAGTCTTGGAAACCAGTAGAACGTTCATCAAGATCAATCAAGGTATCCAGTGTCTGATAATGCTGGTGGTGGTGGTGTGGAAGCCCTTGAACACTATCCTGGTAGTCTGAAGCATCGTCTCGGCTGGGATCTTGAGGCCGTAAAGAGTGTAGGTGTGGGAAGAGGTTGGGATTTCATGTCGTTGAGGATATCCAAGTTTGGTGAGCTTTGCTGGGATCCGTAGTTTTGGTATTATTACTCATGTGTTCCCTCTGCCTTGGCGTGGGTGCAGCGGGGACGGAGGATGGGTAGTGAATGTGCAGAGGGAATGAACGTGTTGGTTATTATAGTTATGGTGCTAGTAGATGCGTTATTCCTTTGTTTTTTCCTCATTGTTTACATCATTGTTAATATTTACCACAACTAGTGCTACAAATAGACGCAGGATTGTAGTAGAGTTGGCGTAGACTGCCTAAGTATGAATAGTTATAGCACGTGTACTCTTAACCGTCCATTGTACTGTCACCATCTCCTTCGTCTTCGTTAACGTTACTGTCGTTGCTGCTTACATTCCTTCCTCCTAAACTTGCCTCAAACGATAGTTATGTAAAACCCAACCCCGCCGAAAGAGGGATTTGGGGAAGGTTGTAACTGGAGTTGTCTTCTCTTGGCTGCAGTATAATTGTGAGATGAAGTGTGTGTATGTGTTGGGCACCCGCGAGGAAGTGATGTGAGGGAGGTAGAGAAGACCCCATGCAGGTACTCGTTTAAGATTTCATTGCAAACCTCAGCGGATTGCAGTGCTTTGAGAGGAACGGCGCCGCAGGGAGGACACGAGAAGGTCATTTGCGTCGAGGTTGAAGCGCAGGATGGAGTGAGCAGGACGAGGCAGTGGGAAGAGATGTTTCTGAAATTGGCATCCATATTGGAGTCGCCGGCGTGCTTCCATCTATGAAGTGCCTCCTCCAGAGTGTCTTTGATATGTGTGTGTGTGTGTGTGTGTGTGTGTGTGTGTGTGTGTGTGTGTGTGTGTGTGTGTGTGTGTGTGTGTGGATGTGTGTGTGTTTGAGTGTGTTAATGTGTATTTCGAATGTGTGAGAGAAAGTGTATGTGTGTGTGTGTGTGTGTGTGTGTGTGTGTGTGTGTGTGTGTGTGTGTGTGTGTGTGTGTGTGTGTGTATGTGTATGTATGTATGTGTATGTGTGTGTGTGTGTGTGTGTGTGTGTGTGTGTGTGTATGTATGTATGTGTGTGTGTGTGTGTGTGTGTATGTATGTGTATGTGTGTGTGTGTGTGTATGTGCGTGTGTGTTTATTTGGTTTTTTTTTCAGTAAGATAGGGTGGGTGGGCGTGAGGAGGAGCTCTTCTTTTGTTCCCTCGACAAAGGCAGCTACTATTCCCTCTTGTTAATTCTTGTGTGACCACCGCGACCTTTCTTAATTCCTTGCTAAGTTTTCTTCTCTCACTCCTCCTTCTCACCACAGCCTGATATTTTCCGGCCACAAAATGTCTTTCCATTGCCTTGTCCCCTTTACATCTGACACGTCCTCTCCTTCCCTTCTCCGATACTCAACAATCCCTCCACATCCCCATTTTTTCCTCCCTCCTATGCTGTCTCCTTTAGTTTCCCACTTTCCAAGCCCCATTTCTACCTCCCTCCAATATCTCTCTCACCTGTGCGAGTTGATAAAGCTGGGGAATATACTTATTATGTGCAGGTGTGGCGAGGCAAAGGTGTGTTGGTGGGAGACAGATGTTTTCCAGTGAGGATAAGTGTTGTGCACCAGGATGAACGGGAACAATGGAGGAGGAGAGGAGGGAGTGAGAGGCAGGTTTGTGGGAACGAGTCTGTGAAAGAATGAGTCCACTTAAATCACAGACCCCGGGTACAGCATGTATTCATTCGTTTCCTCAAATAAACATGAATGTATGAAAGGAAGGACAACCAACCAACCGACTTATGTTATGTTAGGTACTATATGTGTGTGTGTGTGGCAAGGAGGAGTGTTTGCTGTTCTTACCGGGATTGCCTTTACTCTCCCAAGCTTACCTGAGCTCACCTGGCTTGTGTGCCCTCCCCGAACAAGACTACCTGACCCTCCAAGATAATCATACCTGTGTTATTTGTAAGTGATTATCTGAATATACTGACCATCTGTGGATTATTTTGGAAAGGGCCCCACGAGTGTAAGGGGGAAGGAAAAAAAGATGAAGAAGAGGAGGAGGAGGAGGAGGAGGAGGAGGAGGAGGAGGAGGAGGAGGAGGAGAAGGAGGAGGAGGAGGAGGAGGAGGAGGTCATGGTGAGAGTTGTCGAAATGTTGTTGGTGGTTGGGGAGAGAGAGAGAGAGAGAGAGAGAGAGAGAGAGAGAGAGAGAGAGAGAGAGAGAGAGAGAGAGAGAGAGAGAGAGAGAGAGAGAGAGAGAGAGAGAGAGAGAGAGAGAGACCAAAAGAGAGACCAAAAGAGAGAGAGAGGAAGAATAAAACAGTAGAAAGAGGAGGAGAAGGAAGATGAGGAGGAAAACTTGGAGAGAGGGTCCAGAAGGAGGAGGAGGAGGAGGAGGAGGAGGAGGAGGAGGATAACAGTGTGGTATCCTTAAAGGTGGAGGTCCAAGCTTGTCAGGAGGGATGTAAGGGAAGGTATTGTGGAGAGGTGAGTGCAACGACATGTGGTTGTGAGGAAACTGTGCCATAGGGGCGGAGTGCGTGCTTAATGTGTGTTTGTGTGTGTGTGTGTGTGTGTGTGTGTGTGTGTGTGTGTGTGTGTGTGTGTGTGTGTGTGTGTATGTGTGTGTGTGTGTTTGATTTATAAGTGATCCTTTTAAGCCATAAATTCGTGATAGATAAGCAAACGTCAATGTATAAATCAATGGGTTTAAGGGGGATAACCATCTTAACTTAACACACTATTAGGTTCATGTTACCCCTAAGAGTCAGTTTACTTCATCCCCTTAACTCTTATAAGGATGTGTCACATTCCCATAGCGTCAGTCACTACCACTACCACCACCACCACAGCTACTACTACTACTACCACCACTACTACTATCACTACTACCACCACCATCACCACCAAGAGAACGCTGCTAAAATCAACAAAACTATATAGAATTGATGTTTATTTTCGTAACAAAGAAATAAAAGACAGTTTATCGCAAGTAAACAAAGCGTAGAAAATCGTGTTTGTAGTATTTTTTTTCTACATCATTAAAGGTGTTGGTAAGAAATGATAACAATTAAATAAGCTATTTTTTTGTAATTTCCATATATGTACAAATAAAAGATAATGTGTTTTAATGCATATTGAAGACTTGTGTTACTGTGTGTGTGTGTGTGTGTGTGTGTGTGTGTGTGTGTGTGTGTGTGTGTGTGTTTTGCCTGTCAAGTGTGGCTGTATATTTTCGAGTTTTGACAACCTTTTTTTAATGTGTTTACTCGTGTATTTGTGTGATAAGTGCCCGCTCGTGTTTAGTGTGTGTATAAGCGAGTGTAGGTTTGTTTGTTTAGGATTAAGTGTAGATCTGTGGGCCTTGACCTAAATGTTTATAGTGTTGCAAGTGTGAAGTAAGAGATTAACAACAAAAATACGTAAACAAAAAGAAAATACCATGTGTGGGAGCGAGAATTACAACACAAATGTTAGTCATAGATGAGCAGAGCGTGGCGAGCGTAAAGAAGCTCAGTGTTGCTCAAAACTAAAGCTGCAACGCGAAGTACACAAGAAAACGTGAATGATTGAGTGACAAAGTGATGAAACAAAACAAAAAGGTAACAAAAATAATTGAGCTGGTGAAATACATGAAAGGATACAATGACATATACTGGAAAGATATTTGTGAAGTAATAAATGAATCACTGAAAATAATGAATGATTAGATAACTAAATATATAACGTACAAAACAAAATAGTGAAGAATAACACTAAAATAAAAAGTAACAGAAAGCACAGGAAATATTAAACAAAGGATGTTTTTAAATAGTGAAAATTAAAACATTTGTATAGTGATTTGAATTCCAACTAATGTTTAGAAAACTAAAAATACTTTCTTATTCATTCTTATTTATTTATTTCATCTTAACCTGACTTTCCTTCTCCTCACCTCCCTCTCCTCTTAGTCTTATCTCCCTCCATCTTCCATCCTTCCAGAGAAAAGAGATGAAAATTTTCTTCCGTGTCTTCCCTCTTCTCTTCCTGTTTCTCCTTCACCCAATTATCGTTTATGTTGAGGGCGAGACGAGCTTCAAAAGAGAGGAAGCACTTTACTTAAAGTTAGAGGGGAGTGTGTAGGGTTAGCCTGGGCCCAGAAGACTCTGTGTGTGTGTGTGTGTGTGTGTGTGTGTGTGTGTGTGTGTGTGTGTGTGTGTGTGTGTGTGTGTGTGTGTGTGTGTGTGTGTGTGTGTGCGCGCGCGTGTGCGTGCGTGCGTGCGTGCGCGCGCGCACGTGTGTGTGTGTGTGTGTGTGTGTGTGTGTGTGTGTGTGTGTGTGTGTGTGTGTGTGTGTGTGTGTGTGTGTGTGTGTGTGTGTGTGTGTGTGTGTGTGTGTGTGTGTGTGTGTGTGTGCGCGCGCGCGTGCGTGTATGAACATACGCATTTCTGTGTTTATATGAGTGAGTAAATTTGAATCTATTTACATAATGTAGTTCATTGTTACTATATTTGTTTCCATAAACTTGCCCTTATGTTTGTGTGTTTGTACATGCGTATGTGTGTGTGTGTGTGTGTGTGTGTGTGTGTGTGTGTGTGTGTGTGTGTGTGTGTGTGTGTGTGTTTGAGTGGGCAGGTGTGAATATTGAGGGTATATATAAGTGTAATTGTGTGCATGATCAAACCGATATGTATGTGCATGTATCTGTGTGTGTGTGTGTGTGTGTGTGTGTGTGTGTGTGTGTGTGTGTGTGTGTGTGTGTGTGTGTGTGTGTGTGTATGTGTATGTGTGTGTGTGTGTCCGTGTGTGTGTGTGTGTGTGCACGCATACAGGGTGAGTGCGTGAGTGAGTGTGTTTGCATTCTGAAGCGGTGGAGGCGTGCAACACTCACACGAATGCCTTGCTTGCGCCCCAACGCCCACTCATCATTAATTCTTCCCCGGGACCTGGTTACCTGCAATGCACCTGAGAGGAAGGAGCTCTCCACGGCCAGGTGAGGAGGGCGGCCAGAGCGGGGCGCCTCCTCCACGAGAATGGTAAACAGAGGCTCGAGAACACTGCGCCAGGGAGAGAGGGAAGATCTAGATAAAGAATAGGCAAAGAGAAAATCAGAGGAAAGAAAACTACGAGGAAGACAAAGATGACAATGGGGAAATGAAGAAGTGGAGATAAAGAATGGCGAGAAGAAAGGCAGAAGAAATAAGATGAGTAGCAAGATGAAAGGAGAGGAAGACGAGAATTTGTTATTTAATTTTGTAGTATTTGAAGCGCTTATATGCTTGAAAAAAAAGAGAGAAAGCAGAGAAACGAGATGAATAATAACAATTGAGGAAGCACAGACTCAGGGGGAAAGCGAGAAAAGAGGAGGAGTGAGAGGAGAAGAAAGAAGAGTGGGAGGTAAAATGAGAGGAGAGAAAATGTGTAAGATGAGGAAAAATTAAGAGAGAAGATTACAAAGGATTACAAAGGATTACAAACAGGTCCTTGCACGGCTGGCTGTTTCATTTCACTACTCATAACCAATTTACTGGTGTGAGAAAAAAGATAGTATAGTAGAATTTTCCCCTCCACCCACCCTTCCCTCAAGTCAAAGCAAACCGGAAAAAAATTGATACTGTGTAGGATTAAGAAAACAATAATAATATGGTATTTATGTTGTAAGAAATTAAGAGTCATCACTGATTTTTTTTGGGGGGGAGGAAGTTTTGAATATTCGGTATGTTTATAATGTGTAAGATAGTAAAGCAGGAAGGCACCTCCTCTCCAACCCTTCTTCCGATACACTGCTGGAAGGAAGGAGCGAGATCACTGTATCTGTTGGGAGGAGAAAGTTGGTATGGAAATTTTCGTATGACAGAAAGGAAGGTAATTTGTGCACCAGACACTGGGTAGCATCATTCCAAGGAAACAGAGAAGGTGTTGGTGATAGAAGAAGAAAAGAGGAGGGGAGGGAAGAAAAGGAAAACGAAAAGTAAGAAGAGAACTGAAAAAAAATAAGAATGACAAGAAAAGAAAAAAAAGAGTAAAATGATTGGAAGAAAAGAGCAAAAATCCAAAGATGAAACATGATGGAGAAGAGGATGACAAAGAGGAAGAAGGGAAGGAAGGAAAGCAGAAAGGAAGGAAGGAAGGCAGGAAGGAAGGAAGGAAGGAAGGAAGGAAGGAAGGAAGGAACGAACGAACGAACGAACGAAAAAAAGAAGGAAAGGAGTAGGGATAGAGGCCTCCAGCGGGAAGGGTGTGGGAGCGAGGGGTGAGGGGTGAAGAGGGAGTGAGGGGTGAGGGGTGATGCGGGGGGGTAAGGGGCGTTAGAGATAGGCGTGAGGGTGTGTGTGTGTGTGGTGCCATGACATCAGATTTCCATTTAAAGTGAAGTGATGCGAGTGTTGTGATACCTTTCCTATGTGTGTGTGTGTGTGTGTGTGGGTGTGTGTGTGTGTGTGTGTGTGTGGGTGTGGGTGGGTGTGTGTGTGTGTGTGTGTGGGTGTGGGTGTGTGTGTGTGTGTGTGTGTGTGTGTGTGTGTGTGTGTGTGTGTGTGTAGGGTACCAGACAGACATAGTGTTTGTATCTGTTTTTTTCTACTGTCTTCTTTTTGTGTGTGTGTTTATGTGTGCAATCATTACTGTCATTCGTGTTAAGTGTTTTGAATATTTTTTTTCGCAGTGTTTTTCCGCGCGCAAACGAAATACAGAAACTAAAAAAATACTTGTTTGAACGCATAAAATACCACACACGTGAAGACAGGTGCAAGCAGGCAGGACAAGCAGGCAGGCTGGATAAATAGGCAGAACAAGCAGGCAGGACCAGCAGGCAGGACAAGCAGGCAAGACAAGCAGGCAAGACAAGCAGGCAGGCAGGTGAATGACTACACAAACACGATCCAACAGGAAGACTAAAAAAAGAAGAGGAGGAAAGTGACTAACCAAATAGACGGAGATCCACAATCATTCCCACTTATCCACACACACACACACACACACACACACACACACACACACACACACACACACACACACACACACACACACACACGACAAATCCTCTGGCTTGCGTAGCGACAAATGGCAGTGGAAATTGGATCTTTTAGGGTGAGTGCAATGGCATCCCTTCCTTCTCCCTCTTAGCTCCTCCTCCTCCTCCTCCTCCTCCTCCTCTTCCTCCTCTTCCTCTTCCTCTTCCTCCTCCTCCTTCCTGTTTCTGTTCTTTGCTTCCCACACTGCATATCATAGACCGTATCCTCCACGTAATAACACTCTCTTTGTTTGTTTTGTTGTTGTACTTCGAGGTGATCTCCAGAAGCAGCTGCGACAGGAGGGAGGAATAAAAGGGACGTCTTGGAGGTGTGTGTGATTGGGGTCCAGTATCGAGCTTAAGTGTTGTTTTTAAGCTTTTTTTAAGTTCTGTCTCGTTTTCCTCCTTTTTTCTCTCTTTCCGTCTTGCTTTCATTAAGTTGGTGTTTGCTTATCTTGGAGAATGTTTTTTTTTTATTTTTCTCTTTAATTTTCCATAAATCGTCTTCCTTTTATAATATTTTTGTTTGATGACTCCATTTTAAACTTTCTTTTGTCGCCGATAACTTTTAATTTGCTTATTATTTAACTTTTTATTGGTCCTTTGTAGTCATTAGGTGTGTTTTTTTTTATTATTAGTTTTCGATATCATAATTTTCTTTATCCTTTGTTTTATTATATATCTTCACTTCCCTCACATCATCATCATCATCTTTCACATTTCTGCTTCCATTCCTGTCCTTGTTATTTCTGTGTATATTCCAATTTCTTTCCCTGCACACAAACTTACCAAATCTCTATCTTTCTTTTTTCTTTTCTTTTTCTAACTCCATTTCTTGCTTCAATGTCTATCCATCTCTTCCTCATTTTTCTCGCATTCCTTTTCCCATCCTTTCTGCTATCTTTCCTATATCCGACCCTCTCTGTGTCCTACCTCTCTCCTCTCCTACTATCCTCCTCCTCCTCCTCCTCCTCCTCCTCCTCCTCCTCCTCCTCCTCCTCCTCCTCCTCCTCCTCCTCCCTCCTCCTCCCTCCTCCCTCTATCTTCAACCAGCTCCAGGTCCGATTTTCTCACGCTTCCTTTTCCTTCCTTTTTTCAGTCTTGTATGTATATATATTTTTTTGTCCTTCACCTTTATTTGCCTCCATTTGTTTTTTTTATAGTTTGGCACGCAGTTTGCTATCTATTTACTATTAGATGTATTCTCTTCCTCCTGCTCCTCCTCCTGCTCCTCCTTCTCCTCCTCCTGCTCCTCTAGTCTTCCATCTTTCCGTCACTCACTCACTCACTCATCATCATCGTCTCACTCACACACATACTGGCACTCAAACACACACGCACTGCCACGTCTTGAGACACACTGCACTTACACCCTCTGCATGGTCTCGTGTTTGTCCAGTTATAACGCTTGTGGTGCTGCCGTCGCTGTCCTCCCTCCCTCAGCCCCACACTTTGCCCCCTCACGCTCTGCTCGCCTCCCATCCTCTACACAGCACCACCTTGTTACTCCTGACCCGCACTTGTCGCGCCTAACCAAACATCTGCACCTTCCCTCTCCTAACATGCCTTTACCCCTTAAGGTTCACGTTTAAGTCTAAGGCTCGAAGGTGTTTCCTCTTACTGCACCTATTGTCTGTACTCCACTTCTCTCTCTCTCTCTCGCTCTCGCCCGTAACCTGCAACCACCCACCCAGAGAATGTTAGGCCTTTTCCGTTAACCTCCCATTTCTCTTCTCTTGCTTTCTCTCCCTCTTCCTCCGCGTGAAACCTCCTCCGTGTTATCCGCCCTTTTTATGCGTCTTTTTATTCTTGCATTTTTTTTTTTTTTATCATGCTTTTGTTGTTGTTATTGTTGTTGTTGCTGTTCTTATTGTTTTTCTTGTTCTTGTTGTTCTTCATATACTTCTTCGTCGTTGTCAGTATCCTCCTCGTTCTCTTCTTTTTCTCGTTTTTATTATGATTAAAATTTCAATCCAACTCTTTTTCCCACCAGCTCTTCAATTCCTCTTCTTCCGTGTCCTCGTCTGGCTTAACCTCATCTTTTTCCCATCTCCTCGTCTTCACTTCCTCCTTTTCCATTTCGGCGTCCTCACCTCATCTTCATCCTTATCTCCATCGTCATCTCGGGTCTCTGATCGCTCTCGTCACCCACACAGCCGCCCGCAACTCCCATCGGTTTGAGCTCTCACAACAAATTCGCTACAAGTTCAAGGAAGCGTTCTTAGGCAGAGTTAGGAGAGCGACGGAATTTTTTAGTCCTGGGAATTTCTCGCTTCAGAGGAAGTGAAGCGTTACAAGTTCTGGCAAGTCGTGATGGAGGTATAGCAGGAATCGAATATCTTAGCTCATATTTTGAAGAGCATTTTATTTTTTCTGCGGTCTCAGTCTCGGTCTCCATCACATCACGAGGCCAAGGTAATTTCTTCTTTCATTTCCGTGACAGCGTTTCATTTAGGGTTAACATGACATAAGATAACTGCAGGAGAGCTTGTTTGTTGAGCCGGTAAGTGAAGCCAACGACAAGTTAATCTATTTTTCTTTTACATGGACGTCTTTTATGTGGCTCAACCTCCCCCGCCCCTCTCTCCTCACCACCGCTCCAGGCAGGCAGGCAGGGCAGGGTAGGGCAACCTCAGTGCCTGGCAACCACTGCGCTCTTTCCCCTTTGCCTCCACTCCCGCTGTCGCCTCGCAGCCCACACAAGGAAGAAGAAAAAAAAATTAGTTGGTCACTGGAGGAAAAGTTGGTCAGTTCGTATGTTTCGGGGTTGCCTGGAGCTGCAAACTTTAGGTGCCTCTTACTCTTGGGTATTACTTTCGTGACTTGTATTGGTTTGGGGAGAGAGGGTGGCCGCCGGGAGGGATAAGGACGCTAGGGACGGCAGATCGCCTGGAAAAAAGGTGGGTTGAAGAGCGTCGTTGTTTCTAGGAGGCTGGGGAGTGGGTAACGAGGCTGTGAACACCTGCCTTGTTTGTGTGGGTCCACGGAATGCAGTTGTCTGTGGTGTTTGTGGGCAGCATGGGGGAAGGATACGAGGAGAAAGAGGAGAAGGAGGAGTAGGAGGAGGAAGGGGAGGTGGTGGGGGAGGTAAAGGAGTAGGTGGTGGAAGAGGATGAAAAGGAGGACTAAGAGGAGAAGGAGGAGGAGGAGGAGAAAACAGTAAAAATGAGAGAAATTAGATGAAAAAAAGGAGATGGATAATGAAAAGGAAACTATGAGAAGGAGAAAGAAAAAAGTAGAGGAAGGAGAAAAGAAAATATCAGGATACGTATCGATGCAATAGACACAAGGAAAACTTTTAATCCTTGACGTGGTTTACGAGCATATCTACAGCGATAGTTAGTACTGTTGTGAGCAATGTTGAAGACGAGAAAAACACACATCAAGGCTCTTTCCCGACTCCCTTACCCTCCGGCACATCACTCTACGGGAAAAAGTGAAGAAAATATAACCATACCTGCAAACAAGGAAAAACACGGAAATTTGTGGTAAAGAAAACGAGGCAAAAGATGAAGAGATAGCAAGGAAAATACAAGAAAGAGGAGAAGGATAAATACATAAAGGGGAAAGAGAAAGAGAGAGAGAGGAGGAAGAGTAGAGTAAACGGAATAAGAGAGAACAGAAGAAAAAGACTAAGATGAAAGACGATAGGTGAAGACGAGGATGACGAGGAAGGTAAACTGTAGAGGCAAAGGAGAAGGAAAGAGGAGGAATAAAATTAGTTTGAAAATTGGAGGAAAGAGAATGAAGAGTGAAATACAGAAGAAACTAATATAAAGGAGATGAAGGAGAAGTTATGAGAAGAAAAAAAGAAGAGGAGGAGGAGGAGGAGAATGATATTAGAAGGAAGGATATGAATACTAGGAATAAGTAGAGAATGAAAAAAAGAAGAGGAGGTGGATGGGAGGTGGAGGAGGAGGAGGAGGAGGAGGAGGAGGAGGCGGGAGGAGCGCGGAGGGAAGCAGCAGCAGGGCAACAGTGGGTCGCCGGAGAGCGTGGCGTGAGGATGTTGCCTGAGTCTCATTCGTCTCACCTGGCCGCCACTCCACCACCCTCGCCGCTCATTAACCTGCTCTAGTGTGTTGAGGTGTGCCCCGCGCAGGTCCTGTGGCCTCACCGTGCTTCTGTGTGCCGGGAAGTGTGAAACTACACCGTCTTGGCTCACTTTGCTGCCCCACGGGAACTTAGCAAAACTGTGTGTGACTCGATTTAAAACTCTCGCCCACTGATTTACGTCGCACCTGCTCATCTCAGTGGACAGGTGAGTGGCGTGGTGACAGGGATGCAGGTGTAAGCAAGGACCCTTGGGAGGTTTTGTATTCACGTTGATGTTTTGTTTCTCGGCGCGTCTGGTGCTTGCAACAAGGTGGAGAAGGAGAGCCGAGGTGGAGGGTCAAGGAGGGCCAGGAGGAGGGCCAAGAAGGAGGGCAAGAAGGAAGGCCAAGGAGAAGGGCGAGGGAGAAACAGGACCATTTGGCGGCATATGCACCTGAGACTTTGTGTTGGTTGGCTCTCAGGGTTTTATAATTTTTTTATGCGTGCTGGTCTTAACGACGTTTTTTTTTTTTTATATGCATTTTGTAAAGCACACACACACACACACACACACACACACACACACACACACACACACACACACACACACACACACACACACACACACACAGGCACGAACACACATTTACTGTCTCCAAATATTCATATCTTACTTTTTTTTATCATGTACACACTTCACACTTTACCATTCTCTCTCTCTCTCTCTCTCTCTCTCTCTCTCTCTCTCTCTCTCTCTCTCTCTCTCTCTCTCTCTCTCTCTCTCTCTCTCTCTCTCTCTCTCTCTCTCTCTCTCTCTCTCTCTCTCTCCCCATCAACGAGGGTCACATCGATTAGAAAGGACGGGGCGCGGGAGGACGGGTGGCCGGCGCCGGTTCTGCTCGCGGTCCCTTCCTCAGGTGCAGCTCCCGTCCCTTACCGCCTGGAGGAGGAATAGGAGGAGGAGGAGGAGGAGGAGAAGGAGGAGAAGGAGGAGGAGGAGGGTGTAGTAGAGGATGAGGATGTGAAAGAAGAGGAAGGTGACGAGGAGGAGGCTTTCGTTCGTACAGTTAATTATGAGCTTCCTCGTCTTCCTCCTCTTCCCATTTTGTTTTCCGTCATAGAAGAATACGAATAGAATGAGAGAGAGAGAGAGAGAGAGAGAGAGAGAGAGAGAGAGAGAGAGAGAGAGAGAGAGATAGAGATAGAGATAGAGATAGAGAGAGAGAGAGAGAGAGAGAGAGAGAGAGAGACCTCATCTCGTCGTAGCTGGTTTGTCTGTAATCTTGTAACATGATTTGCCTCAAGTTACACTTTCAGTCTCTTATCTGGGAAGGTAATTGGGTCTCAGCTCACCATGTAAAAGGGCGTGTCCGTTGTTTGGGAAGAGAGAGAGAGAGAGAGAGAGAGAGAGAGGAGAGAGAGAGAGAGAGAGAGAGAGAGAGAGAGAGAGAGGAGAAACGAGAGAGAGAGAGAGAGAGAGGAGGAACGCAAGGCAAGGAAGAGGAAAGTGTAATAGATGAAAAAGAAAAGAAGAGATGGTTACAGTGTATTGAAAATTTTGATGGAAACTTTATATTGTGGATTTTATTCTTATTCTTATTTTTATTATGATAGTGTGTGTGTGTGTGTGTGATTTTTCTTGAGTGCATTCCTGTCTGTCTCTCTTATCTCTTATTCTCAACTATCTCTTGCTCTTTTTTTTTATATACTTTTCCCTTTTTTCCCTCTGCTTCAAAGGTATATATAGTTTTTTCCTCTCACTATCTAAGAGTTCCTGTTTTGCCTCGACGTGTGTGGCTTAAATTCTCTCGTTTTATTAGTGTTCTGCTTGTTGCCTTAGCGCCTCTGTTATGTTAAATGTCTAAACATTATTCTTTGGGGGGCGGGAGGGGGGGGGGCGGGAAGACATTTTACCGCCATATTTTCATTCCTTTGTGTGGTTGATTACTATTATTGGTTGTGTTTTGTTAAGTCCTTTTGGTGACTTCAATTGTTTTGTATTTTTTAGGTTGTGTTGCTATTTCGTTTATCGTGGCATTACCTTGATTGTTTTTTGTTTTTTTGCATTGTGTTGTTATTGTGTTTTGCGTCGGTGCTGTGGTGTTGTGGTGTTGTGTTGTGTTGTGTTGTTGTGGTGAAGTGCGCCACACATCTTTAATCCTTCAGTTATTGTTTTCACTGCCCGCCAATGACAATCCAATGTATTTTTTTTGTTTGATTTTGGTTTTGTTTGGTTTTAGGGTTGGTCGCGTTTGTGTTTTTGAAAGCTCTTGTATTTTCATCTTCCACATTTTTTTTTCTACTTGTAACTTATTTTGTGTACATATGGATGAATATTTTTACACGCGCTCCTTCCTCTTTGAAGTTTTCCTGCTTCCTTTTAGCTTCTCCTTTTCATCTTTTCCTACACTTTCAAGGATATATTCTGTCTTTACTCACTTGCTCTCCTTTTCCTTCCACGTCCTTCTACAGTTTCTCACATGATCTGCTCTCTCTTACAACCCCTGGCGCTTTCCTCTCCAGCCACACCCAGCATCTTCCTCCCTCACTACACCTGCACTTCACATCATACCCTGGCTGTCCTCGATCTGTCTTCATCTTCCTCCAGACATCCTCGCTTCATCCCCTGTCAAGCATCACCTTTCTGTCAACTATACTCTGAGCCTCCACCGCCTTGCTCCCTCCCTCTATCCCTCCTTCACCCTATCCAGCCCTGCGTCACAGCCTCACTCTGAACTCACTCCATTCAACTCTATTCTAGTTCTACCCATCATTCCCTTCCTTCCCTTCCTTCCCGCCCCGCCCCCGCCCCGCCCCGCCTCGCCTCACCCCGTAGCGCCCTGGTCTTGACGCATCACAGAGCACGTTACAATAATCCTCTTTCCCTCCCCGGCCATCCAGTCACCGCTGTTTGCTTTCTACGGACGAAAACCTGACTGACTGAGTGTTTGCTCTGTTGTGTTGTGTCTGCGTTGGGTGGTGGTAATTGGTTGGTCCTGTGTGTGTGTGTGTGTGTGTGTGTGTGTGTGTGTGTGTGTGTATGTGTGTGTGTGTGTGTGTGTGTGTGTGTGCGTGTGGTGATTATTTTCGCCTCCCAGTCCTTAAGGTACAACACAAAAGATGCGTTTGATTGTGTGAGTCGCCAGGTGTGCGGCCAAAAGGTGTTATGGTGGTGCTGGTAGTGGTGCTGGTGGTGGTGGTGGTGATGTTGGTGTTGATTGTGATGTGGTGGTGGTGGTAGTGGTGATGGGTTGTGATGATTATACCGATTCTTTTTTTCCTTTTTCAAAATTCTTATAATTGTTTGTTGTATGTAACTTTTCTCTCTCTCTCTCTCTCTCTCTCTCTCTCTCTCTCTCTCTCTCTCTCTCTCTCTCTCTCTCTCTCTCTCTCTCTCTCTCTCTCTCTCTCTCTCTCTCTCTCGCACCTCCTCCTTTAATAACAGTTTTCCACCACCACTAACACCACCACCACCACCACCACCACCACCACCACCACCACCACCACCACCACCACCACCACCACCACCGCCACCACCACCACCATCACCGCCACCACCATCACAAACACGCTCCCCCGCAAGTAATCACCGACTCTCCACATGATCACCTGCCGCCCGATAACTTCTTCAGGTAAAAACTCTTAATTAAAGGAGTAGCTGCTTGGTGGTGAGAGGTGGAAGGGTGGACTGCGATTGGAGAGAGAGAGAGAGAGAGAGAGAGAGAGAGAGAGAGAGAGAGAGAGAGAGAGAGAGAGAGAGAGAGAGAGAGAGAGAGAGAGAGAGAGAGAGTGAGTCTTGTGTAAACGGTGCTGGGGGGGGGGGAGAGGGGAGAGTGAAGTTGGGTTTGTGTGGGGACCAATCTACAACATACTTCATTATCTTCTTTTTTTCCTTTCTTTTCCTTGACATTTGCTTCCCTTAGATTCTTTCCCTCATTCCCCCTTTTCTTCCCATTCGTAAATGCTTCTACGACTCCCTTTCCCCTTACCTTCCTCATCTCCCCTTAGCCTCCTCATCTCCCCTTCTCCTGCCCTTACCATCATCCAATCCAGATCTGCTCCGTTCCCTCGCCTCCTCCCCTCACCCTCCCTCCCTTCCCTCGTTTCCTCCCCTCACCCTCCCTTCCCTCGTTTTCTCTTGCCCACCTATAGCTGAGTCCAATTAATGGCTGACAGATCTAACGTTTCCCAAAGAGTCTTGTAGTGATTTTCGGAAATAGGCCTAGATACGTTTTTTTTTTTTTTAGTGTTCCTCTGATGTCATTACTGATTAACAAGAGAGGAAGGTGTGGTTGGGGTGTGGTTGTGTTGGTGGTGTGGCTAACAGTGGTGTGTGCAGGGTGGACAGTATGGTTATTGAAGAGTTGTGTAGGTGTTGTGTGAGTAGGTGGACGTGTGTGTGTGTGTGTGTGTGTGTGTGTGTGTGTGTGTGTGGTGTGGTGTGGGTGTAATGGGTGAGCCAGTAGTAGTTACGTGGATGTGTAGTGAACGTGATGGTGTGAGTGTGGTGTGTGTTAGTGGTGTTGAGGTGGTGTTATGAACAGTGATGTGTGTTAGTGGTGTTGAGGTGGTGTTATGAGCAGTGGTATGTTTTAGTGGTGTTGAGGTGATGTTATGAGCAGTGGTGTGTGTTAGTGGTGTTGAGGTGGTGTTATGAGCAGTGGTATGTGTTAGTGGTGTTGAGGTGATGTTATGAGCAGTGGTGTGTGTTAGTGGTGTTATGAGCAGTGGTGTGTGTTAGTGTTGTGAGTGTTAGTTGTGGTGGTGTATTTTGAGTGTTCGTGGTGGTAGTGGTATAAGTGGAAGTGTTACAAGTATGAACTATGTTGGTGGTGGTTGTTAGCAATACCGACGAGGGAAGTGGATGAACTAATGATAGGGGTCCGTTGACAATGGTAGTGGAGGATGTGGAAGTGGTAGTTGTGGTGGTGGTGGTGGTGGTGGTGTACAATACAGGAGTGTAGCGTTAGGAAGGAAATTGTTGTAGTCTGAGGAAGGGTCGATGATGGCTGAGGACAGGACATGAGGGAAGGCTGTCTGACTGTCCTGTGTCACCCACTCCTCATACTGCCTCATACACTCACACCCTCACACTGCCTCATACACTCACACCCCTCATACTGCCTCATACACTCACACCCTCATACTGCCTCATACACTCACACCCTCACACTGCCTCATACACTCACACCCTCACACTGCCTCATACACTCACACCCTCACACTGCCTCATACACTCACACCCTCATACTGAGTTCAGCATTCATGGCCGCCACCTCAGCTGAGTCCCAAC
>JAPQNM010000022.1:15988853-15993853 GCA_029783475.1 Metacarcinus magister
AGGGAGGAAAAAATAGAGTATAAAACATTATTTAAACACACCTTAACGCCCAACATGTCTCTTACGTTGATCTGACGCTTAGACGCAACTCAACAGGATAAAAAAGAACACATTAAAGCAGACCGTCCATCCACAAGTAACCTAAACAGACACACGAAAAATAGACCAACAGACACACACACACACAAACAAACACAAACGTTAAAATAGACCAACAGACACACACACACACAAACACAAACGTTAACATTCATGCACTCAGACACACACTCTCACAGCACAGTGTACGTACATCCATCAACACACAGTCATTCATGCGTACGTCCATATATGCATTTCGATTTGCAAGTGTATGTGTGCATTCATTCATTTATGTGCGTATGGACATAGGGTCTGACATACACATACACGTGTTCCTCCCATACATTCACGAATTCATTCACGACCAGGAACAGACAGACAGACAACAAGGGAAACAATCATCTGTCGCTGCCGGGCCGAGATAACGAGTAAAACAAACGTATAAAAAGAAAACATTTGCTTCTTGTTTCTCTGTCAACCAATTTACAGAACTGTGAGTTGCTCCTGTCATGGATCTCTCTCTCTCTCTCTCTCTCTCTCTCTCTCTCTCTCTCTCTCTCTCTCTCTCTCTCTCTCTCTCTCTCTCTCTCTCTCTCTCTCTCTCTCTCTCTCTCTCTCTCTCTCTCTCTCTCTCTCTCTCTCTCTCTTTTCATTGTTGTGTTTGGTATTGTTGTTTGTTAGTAGCAGCAGCAGCAGCAGCAGCAGCAGCAGCAGCAGTGATAGTAGGAGTAATAGAAGCAATTTCCTGCTTAATGGCATTTGTGATCTAGTTGTGCGTCGTTGAAGTGTCGTTCGGTGTCCCTTTATGGATGTGTGTGTCCACCTGTGTCTCTAAACGTTTGCATTCGCCTCACAACCCATCATTACGACCACTCGTCTTCACTCCTCACTGCTTTCCTTCACTCTACACTGCTTTTCTCATTTCTAAACTCTCGCTCCGCTCTTCATCTCAACCTTACATTCCACTTACCTTCCCCATGACTTCCTTTTCCATACCCATCCCTCCAGCATCCAGTCCAACCTTCATCTCCTCATCACCTTAACATCACCCTGAAAACTCCCTCCTAACACTTCACACAATCTTATAGCATATCCTACTTTTTCTTTCAACTTCTCTGCACATCTCTCCCTTTCCCAATACTCTGTGCCTCCCCTCAGCCATTCTCCCATCCTTGCTACCTAACTGCACCTTATCCCAGAACCTACAGTGCACATCCCTAAAGCATCCCAAAGCCTTACGCTCCCTACCCCTGCCTCGTTCCCTCTCCGCTGGTCGTAAAGTCTGTGCACATATCCATAGTGGTGGTGGTGATTGTGGTGTTGATGAGAATGGTGGTAGTAGTGGTGGTAATGGTGAAGAAAGTGATAAAAACAGGTAACAGATAATAAAAGGTTAATATGAGAGAGATAGAAAGAGAGTGAGAGATAGAGAGAGAGAGCTCTTATACCTATTCCAAGCCAGTCTTCCTTTTTGAGTTGCGTAATCTGTGTTCCTTCCCTGTGTGTAGGGTGGAAGGGAGAAAATATAATATCACTAGAGATTAATTTCTTCGTGCCCCGTCATCCACCCTCGAAAATGATCCTTGCAGTAAATAACCACCTGAGAGAGAGAGAGAGAGAGAGAGAGAGAGAGAGAGAGAGAGAGAGAGAGAGAGAGAGAGAGAGAGAGAGAGAGAGAGAGAGAGAGAGAGAGAGAGAGAGAGAGAGAGAGAGAGAATAGAGACACATGATTGAATGAGGACAACAGTTCAGTAATGTCATATAATATCACAAATGACGCTACTTTAGTTTTAATGACAAGGATAATCATTGCCATGCGAGGAGGAGGAGGAGGAGGGAGAGAGGGAGGAAGAGTGAAAAAAAAAAGGATGAGATGGGAAGGGCCGGGAGAACTCAAGGAAAACAAGAGGAAAAAATAGAAGTAAGGTGGTATACTGTGTGTGTGTGTGTGTGTGTGTGTGTGTGTGTGTGTGTGTGTGTGTGTGTGTGTGTGTGTGTTTGATCAATAATGTGTATGTGGTTCAATATGACAGGAAGGTTCATTAGGATGTGTTACCGTATATTATTATCACCCCTTTGATAAATAGTAATACATTCCCATCATTACTACGTGCATCTGTAATTCAATGTTTTCTTTCCTCTCCCAAGTGTCTCTATTTCTGCTTGTCTTATACTCTGTAACCTGTTTATATTTTTTTCTATTCTTCTTTCATAACCATCTCTTTCTTTTCGTTCTCTGTCACCATCATCTTATCGTTCTCATTCTCAACCTCCTCCTCCTCCTCCTCCTCCTCCTCCTCCTCCTCCTCCTCCTCCTCCTCCTCCTTCTCCTCCTTCTCTTCCTGGGGACTCCTCACTAACTCTTCTCTAATCGGGCTCCTCATTAACCTCCATAAACTCTCTACTAATTGGAGGATCATTGCTTCCCACTCATAAGTCGATGGAATATTCGCCGCCTCTATTTTTCATCACAAGACTTGCCTGAGATGCTGATCGCTGAGCAAAAACTCCCTTACCAGCCCCTTAGGAAAGTCTGACTGATCAATCGTCTTCACCTTTGCTACACCGCGACCCCCTATCTATCATTAGCTACCCTTACGAGGTGTTAGTATACGTAGGGTCATAGAATCTACATTACTTGAGGAAGTTTTAGATAATTTGATTGGCTGCTCTTAGGCTTTTCTATTCACCTCAATGCTACTTCACCTTATGTGGGATGCAGTGTCTCTTGAGTTGGGATATATTTACGTATGGATATTTAGTGTGTGTGTGTGTGTGTGTGTGTGTGTGTGTGTGTGTGTGTGGTGTGTGTGGTGTGTCCGTGTGGATGTGTGTAAAGAATATTCCTCCTCGCTCTTTCTGGCCATTAAGCGGAGATAAATATATTCTCCATGGTCAGGATAGAGCCAGTTTAAAAACTATTTTGTAAAAGTTTATAAAAGATGCTCACACGCCTCATCAAAATTTGCCAAACTGTCATAAAGTGTGTGAGGACAATTGCTTCTTGAACTAACTCCCTAAACAGTATTTAGTTCGCTTTCATACCAATTATAAGCTTAATTAACTGCGAATAATATCTCAGAAAAGTTTAAAAGGAAAAAATAAATCATATATTACAATTTGCAACTTAAATGTAAACCCTAACAATTCCCAAATTTTTTTCTTCTCAATTGTTGATATTGTTCCTTGTAATTACTACACGACCATTACCTCTAGTGTGTGTCTATATACATATACACTTTTTCTTCTCCATTCTCTTTCCCTTTATGATACAAAACTCTTTTTCACGCATTTTGTCGAGCGATAGAGAATAATTTTTACCACAGCCACACCCTCGGCTCGGCTATGGTAATGAGTGTTGAGGAGAGGTGGTGGTGGTGGTGGTGGTGGTGGTGGTGGTGGTGGTGAGGAGGGGAGGGAAAACATAATCAAGTAAAAATGAGGTTACTGAGGGTTATGATGAAGGTAAAAACGAGGCTACTGGGAGGTTACCTAACAAATAATAATAATATATACATACTTTCTAGAGATATTAAAAGAGGAACAGAAAGGATTGGTTAGAAAACGTGGTTATTGAAGGTTAAGAAGGCATTGAGAGAATCTTTCAACACCACTAATGACGAAGAGGTTAGTTAATGTAATGGTGTGTGTGTGTGTGTGTGTGTGTGTGTGTGTGTGTGTGTGTGTGTGTGTGTGTGTGTGTGTGTGTGTGTGTGGACGAGAAATGAGGCAAACGTTGGTATCATGAGGGAACAATGAACGTGGATATATATGATAGAAGAGAAGTGAGAAAGAAAATGTATAATAAAGTTAACTCAAGCAATTATAAGGGAAATGAGAACAGTTAAGACGAGTGTGTGTATATAATGGAAATAAACGTAAGTAATTATAGATGAAATAAGGGACGTAAAGAAAACGTATAGGAGGGCAAATTAAAGTAAATATAAAGACAATAAGGATAGTTATAGTAATAGTGTTTTATGAGTAAGGAGAAATTAATTGATTTAGTCTTGTAGATGAGGAAAAATTATACCTTTAAGAATTTGAAAGATAATTAAAGAAAAAGAGAAAAAAAACTTCTATACATATATATATTCTTCTTAGTACTAGTCAGTTTTCTTCCTCCTCCTCTTCCTCCTCCTCCTTTCCTTTCCCCACTTTTCATTGTTGTCTCTTAGCATTACCTTCTCGCTGTTTCCTCAGTTATTCTTTTCTTTCAGAGTTTCGTATTTCATACTTGCATTCACTTATTTGCATTCACCTTGCACCGTTATTTGCTCGCATTATCCATTGTTTCCTTTACTCCTTCATCCCTTCCTTTTCGTCCTTGTTCTATCCTTCCTCATCATCCTCCTCTTACTCCTTCTTCTTTTACACCTTTCGTCTCATCTTCTCTGTGTTTGCGTTCTTCCCATTTAAGAAACAACACAATATTACGCAAATGATTACCTACTAAGCTCAAGATGTAAAGAAATAAAGGTTTCGCGTGTCTGTGTGTGTGTGTGTGTGTGTGTGTGTGTGTGTGTGTGTGTGTGTGTGTGTGTGTGTGTGTGTGTGTGTGTGTGTGGGTGTGGGTGTGTGTGGGTGTGTGTGTACTGTAGATAATTATGCGTTGAATGTTTGCGTGTGAGTCCAGGGTTGTGCGAAAACGTCGAAGAGGGAGAAATTAATGAATATTTCCCGTGAAACTGCATAACTTTGGCTTGTGGTCGAGGGGAGGAGATAGATGAGGAAGGGAGGAGAGAGGGAGAGAATGGAAGAAGAGGGAGGTAAAAGGAGAAAGAAAGGAATGAAGTGGAGGGGAGTAGGGAAGGTTGGAGTGAAGTGTGGGAGGGGAAGGAAGTGGAGGGAAATAGGGAATGAAGGAGGGAGGGAAAGAGGGAAAGAGAAGTATGAGATATATAAACAAGCCAAAAAGG
>JAPQNM010000022.1:16008853-16021353 GCA_029783475.1 Metacarcinus magister
TATCTCTTCTTTTTTTTTTCTCCTTTGCTTTTTCTTTCTTCCTTTTTTTTTATCTCTTTCTCTGTATTCTTGTTTTTTCTGGTCTGTTCTCGGCTTATATATATTGCTGCTTCTCCTCCTCCTTACTACCAAACCTTTTGTATTATTATATTATTTTTTCTCTGCCTATCAACCTTTCTTTGTTCTTGTCTCAATGTAACTATCTCTCTGTATGTGTGTGTGTGTGTGTGTGTGTGTGTGTGTGTGTGTGTGTGTGTGTGTGTGTGTGTGTGTGTGTGTGTGTGTGTGTGTGTGTGTGTTTCTTTTTTTCTCCCTCACTCTCATCATCGTAATTCTCTCTCTCTCTCTCTCTCTCTCTCTCTCTCTCTCTCTCTCTCTCTCTCTCTCTCTCTCTCTCTCTCTCTCTCTCTCTCTCTCTCTCTCTCTCTCTCTCTCTCCTCTCTCTAAAACTAGTAATACTCTATGAATTATTGAACTACTCACTTCCTCTCAGTATGAAATCACCATCAGACTGTCATGGCCAATCAAGCTCGACGATTATTTAATTATGTAAAAGATTTGGAGGTTTAAGCTGAAAGTGTTCGGCAATTTTGTTTATTCTGATTCCCCCGGGGTTTTACTGCCGGGAACTCTTTGGGGGGAGGTTGAAAGCTTTGGGTACAGCTGTGAAATTATGTTTTTTTTCTTTTCTTTTTTTTTTCTTCTATATTACATGTTCTTTCTCTGGTTGTTTGTTTGTTTGTGTGTTTATTTGTTTGTTTGTTTGCGTTTTCAGGTTCAGGTATGGTAGGTAAGAAGATTAGCCTTTCTGCATATATTTTTTTGTTTTTTTTCTCAATTTTAATTTATTTTATTCATTTATGCTTTGTTGCCCTCAGCTTGAGAAACAATTTTGAGGCAAGAAAGTAAAAATAATGCAAATGTGATGTTGATTATTGCGGGAAAATGGCATCTTATAGTGAATGCATATAGAAAATTGGTGCATTTTTTTTGTTGTATACTGACTTTGGACTTGAATTTCTATAGTGTGTGTGTGTGTGTGTGTGTGTGTGTGTGTGTGTGTGTGGTGTGTGTGTGTGTGTGTGTTCTAGCTGATGGTATCGCAATCTGTTGTGCTTTAGCGAAGAAGGAAGGAAGGAAGGAAGGAAGGAAGGAAGGAAGGAAGGAGAGGCGATGGGTCTTTGTCGTGTGTTGAGTGTGTCTTGTGTTGAGTGTGTTGAGTGGGTTGCATGTGTCGTGTTGCGTGTGTCGCTGGTGGAAGTTAGAGCAGATGCGGCACCGCGCGGCATATAGGGTGTTGTGTGTGAATTGTGTGTATCTTGGGCATGACACACACACACACACTGCATCCCGATGCTTCTGTACGGATTGGAAGCCACGTAAGCCAGACACTCTCTCTCTCTCTCTCTCTCTCTCTCTCTCTCTCTCTCTCTCTCTCTCTCTCTCTCTCTCTCTCTCTCTCTCTCTCTCTCTCTCTCTCTCTCTCTCTCTCTCTCTCTGTGTCTCTGCATTAATCCTGCAACACGTGGATGTAAATTAATATGAAGCGTCACATCGGAAACCAGGAGGCAGTGAAATGTTGGTCAGCTCAGCCACACTGTTACACTGCAGACACACTGACACAGCTTGGCACAGACACTGACTCGGCCCCGCGACGGAGGGAAAGATAGGGAAGGAATAGCAAGATGGAAAAAAAAGCATTGGTATTCCTTGATATGATAGAAACAGTTTAAACACTCGTAATGGCAGTGGTAGTAGTAGTAGTAGTAATAGTAGTAGTAGTGTGTTCAATCCTTTTCTACATTATCTGTCCTAGTAACTCTATCCTATACATGCCTATCTTCTCTCTGAGTGTTTAGTCCTCTGTAAGTCAGTGCTTCCTTAACTTAGCACTGTCTCTCCTTCCCTTTCTTCCTTCCTTTCCCCCTTAACCTCTAACCTTCTGTTTCATAGCAATGGGTGGCTTGAATCATTCTTTCCTTCCTTATTCGTTCCATACCACTTTAACCTAACCTTTACATGCCCTTCCCAACAAGTCACGTCTGTTTCCTTTTCTCTCATTTGTAACCTATAATCTGTTAGTCTGTCAAGTCCCTTTATCACAAGCAAGGATTGTTCTCAGTTTCGTCATTTCCAGAACAAACATTTTTTTTTATTTGTTTCCACAGCACATTTAATAACACACACACACGCACACACCCAAGCCTCAGTCAGCCTCACCAAACGGCTGGAACAACAACTCAAACATTCGCATTTTGATCTATCTACACAAACAAAGTCTTCTCTCTCCCCAAACCTGCTAAAGCCCCTGAAGCGATCCTTTCCTCTCCCACCAAATCGCTCACCTCTGCCTCCCTCTCCCTCTACCTCGCAGCCCAAATAACAAAACTTTTCCGCCTGTTCTAGTGTTTCATTATTCCCAGCTATGTCAGAGTCCACACCCACGCCTCTACCTACCTTTACCATTGCCGTGCCTCATCACTTTGCGCCTTTCTGCATTCACTTTTAACTTCTCGCTATCACACACTTTCGAATTCTGTGCCTAAAACTTGCTGCTTTTCATCCCTCGTATCTCCGTCATTCCGCCCCCTCATACACACACACACACACACACACACACACACACACACACACACACACACACACACACACACACATACGCACGCACGCACGCACACACACACACACACAGACACAGACACACACACACACACTAAAAGAAATATATATTTAACTATTTCCTTGCACCACGTAGCACTCTTGTTCAATGGTTAATAATCCAAGTATTTAATTCCATCTAAACTCCAATGGTAAAAAGGTGAAACAAACCTGATGGTGCAGACACAATGTTATAGAATGTAATTTAATTTTGAATATTCCTTCTATCCATCTAATGTTACATATGTTTTACTTTCCCTCTATATGCTTTTCGTCGCTCTCAACATACGTGCACACACTCCATTAACCTTCAACACACGTCATATGGCATTCCTTTCATCTTGTATGTTACCTCCAAGTGTTTCAATGTCACATAAATTTCTACTCTGAGAGTTTTTTCAGATAAATTTCTAACCCCAAACTCATAAAAAAAACTTCAGCTCCTAAAACAATATATAATGCATTATTATTAGTTATATTAGTGTTTAAAGCAGCAGTAGTAGTACGTGATTAGTAGTAGTAGTAGTAGTAGTAGTAGTAGTAGTAGTAGTAGTAGTAGTAGTAGTAGTAGTAGTTGTAGTGGTAGAAGTAGTAGTGGTAGTAGTATCTTTTTAACATAAAATCAACCTAAATATATATTTGTGTACACGTGAAGAAACTCAGCAATGTTTTCACAGTTGGATGTGAGTAAATAAACATAACATATTATCCGAATCAGTGACAATAAATGGCTGTCATTTGTTAAGTTATTGCTTCACGGCTGACTAAACCTTTGTGTGCACGTTCAGGATACATTTCATCCATGAACTCACACAAGACAAAACATTACCAACACAACAATGGTCTTATACAACATATTATTATAACATCCTTACCTACGAGCCACACAACATTATTTACCTATCAACCACACAACATTGCCAAACTAGAAAATCTTTAATTATGAACCCACGCCAACCAACCAAAAATTTCGACCATATCAAAACTTACATACGATCAGAGAACGAGGAGGACAAGGAAGAAGAAGAGGAGGAGGAGGTGGCGGGAATGAAACCAAGCCTCTGTGCACCAGGATAAAGAAGATGCAGTAAAGAACGAAGGGAACTGACCTCTGTACCTGCTATAGTGTGCGAGTGACGACTGTACCCTCGCTTCCCATGCCACGAGGCCGCCTGAAAGAGACTCAGATTTAGTTCCCGTAACTTGCCTGGGAAAGCTAAGGAGGACGCGGTGGACTCGTAAATTGTACTAACTGGCAACTCGTCCTGGTTTGGGGTCTTACGGGGGAGGTGGAGGAAAGAGTTTTGTGGGAGGGGAATGAGGAGAAAAAAGAAGAAGAGGAGGAGGAGGAGGAGGAGGAGGAGGAGGAGGAGGAGGAGGAGGAGGAGGAGGAGGAGGAGGGTACGAGGAAAAAGAAAAGGAGCAGAAAGGGGGAGGAGTGAGGGAGGTATGGATGGGGGTAAGGAGGGAGAGGCAGCGAAAGAAGGAAGAGGAGAAAGAAGAAGAAGAGATAAAAAGGTAGAGAGTTGAGGGAAAGTTTGGAGGAAGAGGAAGATAATAGACTTAAATAAAGGTGATAATATAGATGACACACCGCGACCCCCCACGAGAGAGAGAGAGAGAGAGAGAGAGAGAGAGAGAGAGAGAGAGAGAGAGAGAGAGAGAGAGAGAGAGAGAGAGAGAGAGAGAGAGAATATGTCATGAAAGGTACGCAAGCAAGATTGTGTCAACTTTCCACACTCAACTTCACTACAGTATTCCATGAACTCTTGTTTCCCTTCAGGCCCCTTGCATCCTCTTTATCTCTCTCTATCTCTCTCTCTCTCTCTCTCTCTCTCTCTCTCTCTCTCTCTCTCTCTCTCTCTCTCTCTCTCTCTCTCTCTCTCTCTCTCTCTCTCTCTTCCATAACATTGTACCCATCCTCTCTCTCTCTCTCCTCTCTCTCTCTCTCTCTCTCTCTCTCTCTCTCTCTCTCTCTCTCTCTCTCTCTCTCTCTCTCTCTCTCTCTCTCTCTCTCTCTCTCTCTCTCTCTCTCTCTCTCTCTCTCCTTCACCGACAAGCCTGCCTCTCTCTCGCTTTCATGCCCTGTCCTCATAAACACTTAACAGGACTTGTGAAACTTTGTCCTCCTCTGAAAAGTTTCACCCCAATCAGTGTACAATGGTTCCTCCCCAAACCCTAAGTACTACTACACTATCATATTTTTGGCATGTATTATTTTTTCGTTTCTTATATATATATCTTTTTTTTTTTTGGTTGAAAGTTAGTCATGTGTTGATTTTTTTGTATATTGTGGTGGGTGTTTTGTTTGTGTTTGGTGTGTGTGTGTGTGTGTGTGTGTGTGTGTGTGTGTGTGTGTATGTGTGTGTGTGCGTGCGCGTGTGTGTGGAGGGGGGCGGTTGGCATTATAGTTTGATTATGTGTTTATTATATTTTTAAGATTTTTTTTTTTCTCTCTCCTCTCTCTCTCTCTCTCTCTCTTCTCTCTCTCTCTCTCTCTCTCTCTCTCTCTCTCTCTCTCCTCTCTCTCTCTCTCTCTCTCTCTCTCTCTTTCTCTTTTTCCATTTTATCGTTCGCCAGTGACTTCTCTATTTTGGAAAATTGGAATACCAGCTTCCTTTTTATATCGTCCTTCATGCGTTTCTGTTTTAATTAATTTATTTGTAAACAGACAGCCGCTTCTCGCGTCCAGGTTTGCACTGATACCAAACTACTGTGCAGGTAAAATAAAAAGAGAGTGTGAGAGAGAGAGAGAGAGAGAGAGAGAGAGAGAGAGAGAGAGAGAGAGAGAGAGAGAGAGAGAGAGAGAGAGAGAGAGAGAAGGGGGGGGAGGGAGAAAGGTTTTAGAGATAGCGTTGCATCATTTTATAATAAATTTTTGGGTGGTTTCAATAACGAATGGTAGTGATAATCCATTACGGTCTTTTTTTTCTCTTATTTTTTTCTCTCTCTCACTCTCTCTCTTTCTCTCTTTCCAGGTGTGGATGAGCGATAGAAGTCCTTGGGATGGGAACGTATGTGTGTGTGTGTGTGTGTGTGTGTGTGTGTGTGTGGGGGGGTGGGGGGGGGTATGTGTGTGTGTGTGTGTGTGTGTATGTGTGTGTGTGTGTGTGTGTGTGTGCGTGGGTGCGTGTGTGTGGATGACAGGGGAAGAGGATGGGGCGGGCCATGTGTGAGTGTGTGTACATTTCGTTATCGCTCTTATCGAAGGACTGACATAAGTAAGATTGAGTGTGTGTGTGTGTGTGTGTGTGTGTGTGTGTGTGTGTGTGTGTGTGTGTGTGTGTGTGTGTGAGAGAGAGAGATAGAGAGAAAGAAAAAACAAGGGCAAGAGAAAGAGAAAGAGAGAGAATTCTAAGGGATAAGAAAATGCCAAAACTAATGAGAAAATCAACAAAAATAATAGAAAAATATTGAAATTAAAGAAATAAGGAGAAAAACTAGAGAAGGAGAAGAAAGTAGATAACAGATAACAGATAACAGGAACAAAAAATATGGTATCACTGGCTGGACACTGAAAAATAGTAGGAAACCACAACAGAGGAAAGATGAGATTGAAAACTTTGTGGACAAGACTTTGCACAGACTGACACTGTGTATAATGGATGACGCAGAGGCTTGTAGGAGGGAGTGAGGGGTGGATGAAGCCTGTGTTTAGTGAGGGACTTCTGATGCTTATGATGATGTCTATCTATCTGTCTATCTATCTATTTATTTACATTTTTACCTACCTATGTATTTTTCTATTTATCTTTTTTTCTGTCTATTTATCTATGCGTATTACATTATGAAGAGGTATATGAATGTAAGTGCAAGAAGGATATATGTTTAAGGTTAGTTTTTACTGTATTTTTGCTCATGGTTTACTTTTTTTTATCTTTAGAATTTAACTTTTTCGAGGTCACCGCACATATGCAGAAATTGCCTCGTTGCCAAAAAAAGAAAAGAAATTGTAACAGCAGCAACAACTTCACGTACAATAACAATAATAGCAATGTTAGATTCTTTTTTTTCTTCATACAACTTGCCTTTTCCAACGCATTCGAGGCAGCATCCGCGAAGTGGGAGAAAAAAATACTATATTGTAGAATGAAACAAAAAATAGAATGTTCCTCCTGCTTATTTTTTGTTTCGTGGAAAGTAAAAATTGTTCTGAGAAGAATTCAGCTGATTTTAGCGCCTTTTTTTGCTATCTATTACTACTACTACTACTACTGCTAATAATAATGATAGTAATAATAATAATAATAATAATAATAATAATAATAATAATAATAATAATAATAATAATAATAATAATAATAATAAAAATAATAATATCAATAATAATAACAGTAATGACAATAACATTAATATAATACGTAGTTATGCTCCTTCATCCTTCTCTTTGTGGAGACTGGAATCTCTTGTCATTTAATTTGCATTTTCATGTGTACTTTCTCCATCGTTTCCTCCTCATGGGCTTTGTGGAGGATCTCCTCTTCACCACCTCATTAAGTACCTCCACCTCGTTTTCTTCACCTCACCACACACTTTTCCCTCATGTCCTTCTCCTTTTAACTACTTCCATTGCCTCCCAACATTTTCCTTGCTGACAAATCACCTCTTCAATAGCTCATTCGATAATCTCATTTTCTGCTCAATCTGCATATTTTCCCTACGGCTTAATCTCCGTTTTCTCCCTTTTTTCAACCTTTGATCTTCTCATTTTCTTGATCACTGGGCATCCCATGTTCTTTAGTACTTTGTCTTTATTTGATGTTCACGTATGATATGATGTGGTCTTTATTTTCCTTTTTATTGTTCTGTCTCTTATTTTCCTTCCTATCTATACTTCTTTTATATCTCTCCTCTTATCCTTACCCTCTGTTTCAACTCTCTCTTCTTCTTCTTCCAGCACTACCACCACCCTCTATTTCTCTTCTTTTTCCTCCTTGTCCTCCTCACTTCTTCTACCACCACCACCCTCTACTTCTCTTCTTTTTCCTCCTTGTCCTCCTCTTCTTCCAGCATCAACACCCTCTACTTTTCTTCTTTCCTCCTTGTCCTCTTCGCTTCGTTGATAACACCTCATAACGATGAAACTTGCTTCCTCCTCCACCTCTGACGTCACACGGGGTTATTAAGATGCTGGGATGTTCCGATCATTTCCAGTAGTCTGTGTGGCACCGGAGGAGGAGGACGTGCGTGCGAGGACCTCATGGATGGGGTTAATATAAGGGGAATGAGTTGCATGCATGGAGGTTAGATGCGTGAAAGTGACTGGAGTTGCAATGAGCTTTTTTGTTTTAAGTGCATTTGTGTGGAATTTTTTGTTTTGCGTGCATTAAAATTTTCCTCAAGAAATGCATGGCGTGTTTTTTTTGTTGTTGTTATTATAGGTTTTTTTAGATTTTTTTTCGTGGCATTTTTCTTTCTTTTTTATCCTTTATTATACTTGAAGTTGGGAGAGTATAAGAAAACTTTAGGAATGATGAATTTTTATTAAACTTTTTTTATTTTCCCTCTAATGTAAGAATTTGCAAACTAGTAAGCTGCTAGCTCTTTCTTTCTCTCTCTCTTACTTTCTCTTTTATTTATTTTTTTTTTCTCTCTCTCTCTCTCTCTCTCTCTCTCTCTCTCTCTCTCTCTCTCTCTCTCTCTCTCTCTCTCTCTCTCTCTCTCTCTCTCTCTCTCTCTCTCTCTCTCTCTCTCTCTCGCTCTTCTTCATACATGTTCAAATCACAGCTAAAACACCTTTCCTGAACCCGCTAAACACACCAAACACTACCTTTAAGGCGTCATATCTCTGCCTCACCTGGGAAATTCACCCTTTTTTTCAGCACAAACTCGTTGGTTCGTGCATTTTCAAGTTTCTTCCGGGTGGCGAGGGAGAGGAAAGGGAGAAGCAAAACAGGGAGGAAGGGGAAGTGAAAAAAGATGTGTGTGAGAGAGAAACTGAGAGAGAGAGGAGCTGTGAGAGAGGACCTGAGAGAGAGCGAGAGGGCAGCAGGAGGGAGGAAGAGGGAAGAGGTAAGGGAGGGAGGCAGAAGTTGATGGCTATTCATCAAAAGTTTGCTTCCGACCAATACAGTATTAAAGCCACCTGGAGCCACCCGGAAGTCAAAGTTACTCACAATCATTTACTACCATGCAAATAGTTAATTGAACTCTTGCACTCACTCACTCACTCACTCACTTATTCACTCACTCACTCACTCACTCACTCACTCACTCACCCACCCACTTACATACGCACTCACTCACTCACACACTCACCCACCCACTTACATACGCACTCACTCACTCACTCACTCACCCACCCACTTACATACGCACTCACTCACTCACTCACTCATTGCCTCATTCACTCACTCACTCACTCACTCACTCTCTCTCTCTCTCTCTCTCTCTCTCTCTCTCTCTCTCTCTCTCTCTCTCTCTCTCTCTCTCTCTCTCTCTCTCTCTCTCTCTCTCTCTCTCTCTCTCTCTCTCTCTACACACACACACTCACACACACACTCACAACACACACACACACACACACACACACACACACACACACACACACACACGAAATTGATTGAGGGAGACGCCTAAGGGCCTCTGAAGCCTATGTACAAGGTATTCACTTATTGGCCCGAGGAGTGCCTTGTGTGTGTGTGTGTGTGTGTGTGTGTGTGTGTGTGTGTGTGTCTGTGTGTGTGCGCGCGTGTGTATGTGTGTATGTATGTATGTGTCTGTCTGTCTGTTTATATATCTGTCTCTTAGTCATTCTAGGTCTGTCTGTGTGTATCGTGTGTGTGTGTGTGTGTGTGTGTGTGTGTGTGTGTGTGTGTGTGTGTGTGTGTGTGTGTGTGTGTGTGTGTGTGTGTATGTGTGTGTGTATATGTGTGTGTGTGTGTGTGTGTGTGTGTGTGTGTGTGTGTGTGTGTGTGTGTGTGTGTGTGTGTGTGTGTGTGTGTGTGTGTGTGTGTGTGGCGGCATATCACTGATGGAGGACATGAGAGTTGCGGTTCAGCAATTAAGGAAACACTACTCCCTCCCTTTACGTTGGACGAGGACAAGGACGAGGACGAGGAGGAGGAGGAGGAGGAGGAGGAGGAGGAGGAGGAGGAGGAGGAGGAGGAGGAGGAGGAGGAGGAGGAGGAGGAGGAAGAAGAAGAAGAGGAGGAGGAGGAGGAAGACAAAAGGAGATAAAATAAAGGAGATAAGATGAAAGAATAAAAAAAGAAAATTTGTAAAACGTAGAAAGGGTTAAAAAGGGAAGAGAATGTAGTAGGGGAAAATAGAGAGAGGAAGGAAAATATGGAGGGGCGAAAAAGGGGTCGGGGTTGTTGTTTAGTGAGCCCGTTACGATGATGAATAATTGTTCGTCGTGATAAAATGTGAATGAACATTGTCGGTGTTGTTTTGTACTACGTGGGTTAACATGCTACTTTTTTTCTATTAATCATTCACTCTATTTATACTTTATTAATAAATGTCAATGTCTTTTTTTATCTTTTTCTTTCTTTCTTTTTATTTTTATATCAGGATACAAACAAACTCATTAAAAAAATCCGATTAATGCCGCCCAAGCAGAGACGAAAAATGATAAAAAGTAGTGAGTTTCTAAAAGCTGAGGTTCGATTAATTACGTTCGTGCAGTGTCTTGAGTTCCCTCTTGAAGATTTCCAAGACTAGGAAGAGTAAGACACACAGTTTGCCATTGAGAGGGAGGGAATAAAGGTACTGATTAACACTCGCCTTATTCACATAGACAGAACACGGATTACAGTGAATAGCAAGTCCTCTGGAGCGAAATTGCGGACACATGCAGTTACCAAATCCATGAGAGCTTTAATTAACTTTGATAATAATGGGAGAAGATTCCAAGGAAACCAACATTTCCTGGAACGATGAGAGAGAGCTAAGAATCAATTAATGGAGGAGTGTTGATGATACGAAGTGCTTTTGAGTTTACACTAATTAAGAGACGCATGTGTGTGTGTGTGTGTGTGTGTGTGTGTGTGTGTGTGTGTGTGTGTGTGTGTGTGTGTGTGTGTGTGTGTTAGTGTGTGTGGGTGTGGGTGTGGGTGTGTGTGTCTGTGTGTGTGTGTGTGTGTTGGTGGGGACGCCCTCAACATGGGTTCAGACGAAGCTTCACTACACAGTCAGCATCGGGGAAGGAACAAAAAAAATCCTGATGAAAAGGATAATAAAATTGAATGACTGAGAGTTATGACATAAAACTTGTAGTGAAGGTTATGAGAAGGATAGCCTCGGGGATTGCTGTGTTGAGAAGATTAATTGAGTGTTGATAAAGGAGAACAGACAGTTGAAGGGAAGGAAGGTTGCGTACTCGCTGTTATGTAACGAAATAGAGTCTGAAGTTTAGGAGACCAGCAAGTTTATGTCATAGTGTGTAGTGACGATAGAGGGAACAAAAGGTAGTCTTCCTATAGCAAATGTTCGGGAAATACGTGATTCCAATTAAGAGGAATGTCTGTCAAATGACTTCAATAGAGTAGAGTCGCGGCCATAAGGGTGGACAGGCAGTAAGTGTGTGCGAGCATTAGTGTGTTATATAAAAGACAGTTGTTGGTAGAGGAAAATTTCATAGAGACTAACTACTGATAAATTGAAACCCTGCATATGCTTCTGTCTATCTATCTCTGTTTATACTTATCGTTGTATATATTTCTCTATCTGCATATCTACCAATCATTTTGATATTTCTCATGAGAGTAAATTGATTCTCTCTCAAATGAGAGGCGGCACACATGAAAGGAAAAATATAATACACTGAAAAATTATACAATATGAATATACAGGATGCTTCTGCCTCTTTCCTGTTCCCTGGGTAGATACTTTCCCTGAAGAGAGGTTCCGTGCCCTCCGCTTTTGTCTCTTTTATTAACTTTTTAAAGACATGAAAGTAATATTCAGACATGAATTATCATCTATCATGGTGTGTGTGTGTGTGTGTGTGTGTGTGTGTGTGTGTGTGTGTGTGTGTGTGTGTGTGTGTGTGTGTGTGTGTGTGTGTGTGTGTGTGTATCCCCCTTTAACATGACATTCCCAGTGTACGTGTAAGCACGTGCATACACAGGTCAATATCTACAAAGTGTAAATGCCAAACATGATGCCAACAATGAGGACAATACGCAACATCCGTGTCTATCCGCCCCCCCCCCATCCACAGCCCCCCTTCTCTCTCTCTCTCTCTCTCTCTCTCTCTCGCTCTCCTCTCTCCTCTCTCTCTCTCTCTCCTCTCTCTCTCTCTCTCTCCTCTCTCTCTCTCTCTCTCTCTCTCTCTCTCTCTCTCTCTCTCTCTCTCTCTCTCTCTCTCTCTCTCTCTCGACTGTTATGTTCCGTGTATTTAGTGAGCCGCGCCAGACACCGGGCGACAATGGGCCAACTTTCTCTATTCCATACTTTAGGAGATAGCAGAGAGGTGTGGACGCCTGGAGGAGGAGATGGTGGTGGTGGTGGTGGTGGTGGTGGCATTGGCGGTGGTGGTGGTAGTAGTGGAGGTGGTGATGGTGGTGGTCGTGGTGGGAGAATGGAAGGTGCAGGGAGTGAGCAGAGGTGAAGTCTTATGAAGTATGAAGGGAGAAATCCATAGAATAGATAGACGTGTGATAAGTTGGACAGTGGGGAAGATAAGAGACAGACAGGACGGATAGACGAGGTAACTGAATTTTATGCACGAAGAAATAGAATGAAATAAGATAAAAAAAAATAGGGTTGATCACACGAATTCGAAGGAGCATTTTTCTAGTCATTTCCTTGTTATGTATCTCCATTAATTAAAAGCCATCTCGGGAGTTGTCTCCTAGGGGTGGATCTAGAACCTCTTTGACTGGCGGGGCACCATG
>JAPQNM010000022.1:16028853-16053853 GCA_029783475.1 Metacarcinus magister
CAAGGAGACCAAGGAAAGGAGTGAAAGCAATGCACCTGTGTTACCCTTGTTACTTAGCCTATTCTTACCTGGCTTTCCCGCGTGTTAGGTGGAGGGGAGGGAGGGGAGGGGGGCGGGGAGGCGGGTTGGTGGAGACGGTCAGGATGGGGCCGGCAGGACAAACACTAAAACTCGCCTTGAATATTTGATAACTTTGGTAATAAAGCAGGAAAATGGCAAGTAATTTTCGTCAGCAATATCGCTGCTGCACTAGCCAAGCTCAGCCCTATGAAAAAGTTTATTTAATTTATTCATTCAATATATGACCAAATTTACATAGATATTCAGGGCAGGGAAAGGTGGAGTGCGAGGGCTACTGCAGATCTTCCTGGAGGGGGGTGGAGGGAGAGAGAGAGAGAGAGAGAGAGAGAGAGAGAGAGAGAGAGAGAGAGAGAGAGAGAGAGAGAGAGAGAGAGAGAGAGAGAGAGAGAGAGAGGAAAGTGACAACATGAAATAAAAGCCAAGAAATGAAGGAAAGGAAAAAAAGTTGACTGAAGAAATAAACGTAAGAATAAGATAAGTTAAAATGATAAAGTGAAGGAATTTTAAATTAAAGTTAGCGTGGCGGAAGAATAAGATAAATACCGAAAATGAACGATAATAATGAAAAACAAAATAACGATGACGAAATTAAAAGAAAATCACGTACTAACGAAAGCAAAATGGAGGCAAGAAATATGACAGACGAGAATTGAAGCCAAAAAAAAAAAAAGATTAATAAAAAAAGAAAATAGATACAGTAATTTTCTTCACTCCACTTCGTACAATATTCAATTTTCCCTCCACCTCCTCCTCTGCCTCTTCCACCCGCCTGCCTGCCTGCCTGCCTGCCTGCCTGCCTGCCTGCCTGCCTGCCTGCCTGCCTGCCTGCCCGCCTGCCCGCCCGCCCGCCCGCCCGCCCGCCCACCTGCCTGCCAACCCGCCCACCGCCAGTCCATCCCATCCCTTGCGTGGCCGACATATTAGCGGGAATTTAAAACAATTATTGACGCTTTTTTGCACAGAACTCAAGGGGGTGATAATTATTTTCTTATTTCATTGCATATTTTCAATGTTATATTACTTAATAGAGAGAGAGGGAGAGAGAGAGAGAGAGAGAGAGAGAGAGAGAGAGAGAGAGAGAGAGAGAGAGAGAGAGAGAGAGAGAGAGAGAGAGAAAGAGAGAGAAAAGTGAGTGAGAGGAGGGAGGCAAAAGCTCATTAGTGGGGCCTCGTTTCTCTGAACAGACTGTTGAAGGTGCGGGCGTGGTACTGTTGACGGTACACTTAGGGTATGTACCACTACTACACCCTCGGTACCGCAGCGAGGGAACAGAGGAGGTGGTGAAGGAGGTGGAGGCGGGGAAGAGGGACAACAGAAGTGGTGAGAAAGGGCCACTGCAAGATGATTAAAAAAAGAAAAAAAGAACGACGGAGGCGAGAGGTAGAGAGAGAGGAGAGGGAAGAGGATGAAGATGAGGAGGAGGAGGAGGAGGAGGCTAAAGTTAGATTACAGTTTATTATATACAATGCCAGTGATGATGGTTGTAGTGTTGTGTGTATGTGTGTGTGTGTGTGTGTGTGTGTGTGTGTGTGTGTGTGTGTGTGTGTGTGTGTGTGTGTGTGTGTGTGTGTGTGCAGGCTAACAAAGAAAAGGGTGATGCTAAGGGGGAAGGAAGGGGCAAACGGGGAGGGGTTAAGGAGGGAAAAGTAGTAATGTGGATGTGGATAAGAAGGTTGTAAAGGTGGAATAGGTTTCAGAACTACATAGTGGATGGTGGAGCATTAAAAAAGGAAGCGATGATTAAAACACGCTTCTCTCTCTCTCTCTCTCTCTTTTCTCTTTCTCTGTTTTTTCTTCTTTCTCTCTCCTAAGGGAAAATATAGAAAGAAAGAGAGAGGTAAAAAAAGAGAATAAAAGTCTAACAAAGCATAAACAAGAAACATTCCCTGTGTCTTCCTTCACCTTTTCCTTCCTTCTTGTTTCCTTTTATTTTCCTGGCAGACTGAGCGACGTTTGGTTATTTATACAGTGTGGAGGACATCGTGGATTTTCCTTATATATTTTTATCAATTTTCTTTGACCACCAAGAACACAAAGACGAGATATTTTTTTCCTTCTTCGCATGAAAACTTGTAACCAAAACTCCTCTGTCGGGGTATCGGCTGTGAAGAGTTTGGAGGAGGAAGAGCAGGAAGAGGAGGAGGAGGAAGAGGAGGAAGAGGAGGAGGAGGAGGAGGAGGAGGAGGAGGAGGAGGAGGAGGAGAAAGAGGCAGTGGAAGCGAAGGCGGAGGATGTGATGGTGTTAGTGGCAAGGCGAGGAAGGAGGAAGAGGAGGAGGAGGAGGAGGAGGAGGAGGAGGAGGAGGAGGAGGAGGAGGAGGTGGAGGAGGAGGAGGAGGTGAAGTAGAAGGGATAGAATAAGGAACAAGAAGAAAAAATTTTAATGATGAAGGGAGATGCATATTAAGAGTAAGGAGGAAACAGGGAGAGAGAGAGAGAGAGAGAGAGAGAGAGAGAGAGAGAGAGAGAGAGAGAGAGAGAGAGAGAGAGAGAGAGAGAGAGAGAGAGAGAGAGAGAGAGAGAGAGAAGAGGAGGTAAGAAAGAAGACGAAAGAAAAAAATAATAATAACTAACAGTAAGAGGAGGAGGGTAGGAAAGAATGAGAGGAAAAAAAACAACACGAAGAGGTGGATAAGACAGAAAGGAAGAAGATTTGGAAAATGAAAGAAAAAAGAAGTAGGAGGATGAAGATGAGAAGAACGGAAACCTAGAGAAGAAGGAGAAGGAAGATACGGAAAAGCCAGATTTACGAGTATTGTTAGAGGGGGAGTTGGGTTGGAAGGAGAGAGAGTGAGAGGGCCGCAGGGGGAGAGGAGGACAGACGACAAGCGAGGGAGGAAGACCCATAAAATTAATAGAAACAACAAAGGGGCAGGGAAAAAATGCACATTAATTGTAGTGATGGAAATGATAAAGAGAATTCCCTGCGGCGACGATTACACTGGCAAAAAAAAAAGACAGAGGAAGTGTTGCCATAACAATGCGAGGTGTATTAAGTGTCCAGGAGTGACGCTGCGAGTTGTTATCAGCGGCTTAGTGATAGAGATTATTTATACGTTATTTATAGACCAACACACAGCACCAGCAATAGCAACAACACAAGAAATAGAAGCAAGAGCAACAGCAGCAGTAATAGTAGATGTATTATTATTTTTATTATTATTATTATTATTATTATTATCATTATTATTATTATTATTATTATTATTATTATTAGTAGTAGTAGTAGTAGTAGTAGTAGTAGTAGTAGTAGTAATAGTAGTAGTAGTAGTACAGGTTCAGTCTGGCCTCGTTTCCCTTGTCTTTCCTTCCCAGGCTGGTCACTTAACAGGGATAGCTGCTAGTGATGACAGTGTCGCTGTGATCACTAGCATGGAAACAGGTTCAGAAGCCAGGATATAGAGATGAGAGGCGCGGCGTGTGCTCCAACCTTTACTCTGCCTCACAGGAAGGATAACAGAGTGGCTCAAGCAACGCCTCATGCTGGAGGGTCGCGTCCAAGACCTGCTCCTCCCTTTGATTTTTTCGCATCTTGCTTTGTATTGAGAAAAAATATTTTATCCATTCCTTTTTGTTTGATTGTTACGTGTGTTAAGTGGAGCACAGCTTGGTTTAGAAATGGTGTAAAACGCGTTCATCTTCAGTGTACCTTCCATGCTGAAAAAAAAAAAGTTATTTATATAGAAATGAATAAATAATAAAAGTCGTTATGACAACAATCCAGTTGTTGACGTGATAACTCAACATTAAGAACAACAACAACAACAACAACAACAACAACAACAACAACGATGACGAAAAAAAATATATAACAAATAACTTTCATCCTCACGTCTAACAAGCGTGACATGTGGTGATAGATTGCTACAAAGTGCTTCCCATCGCCGTCACACCACGTCACAAACCGTCACATCCCGTCACACCTCGTCACACCCCGTCATATACCGTCACACCACGACACACCTCGTCAAAAACCGTCACACCCCGTCACACCCCGTCACACCCCGTCACAAACCGTCACAAACCGTCACAACCCAACACATCCCATTACAAACCATCACAAACCATCATACCCCGTCACACCCCATCACACCCCGTCACACCCAGTCACAAACCGTCACACCCCGTCACACCCCATCACACCCCGTCACACCCAGTCACAAACCGTCACACCCCGTCACACCCCATCACACCCCGTCACACCCAGTCACAAACCGTCACACCCCGTCACACCCCGTCACACTCCGTCACACACTATTACACCCCGTCACAGCCCGTCACACTCCATCACACCCCGTCACAAACCATCACACCCCATCGCATCCCGTCACACCCCGTCACACCCAATTACACCCCGTCACATCGCGTCTGAAAGTAGCATGAAGGTGTCGGTACTCGCCAGCCCGTGACTGTGACGGTGACGCAGGCCTAGGAGCGTGGATCGTCCTGTTACGGTAACAATAAGTAATCCTCACATGGTAAAGTATTGACAAAATTAGTTTTCTGCCAATTAGGCTCAGCATTGTGACAGTAATTAAGACGTATCGAGCTGCCTCCTGGGCGGCGCTGTGTTCCTGCCGGGCCCTGACACATGCTGGCGTGATCACCGGCTGCACGGAATAGTGGGAACTGTAACAACTAGCAGTAGTAGTAGTAGTAGTAGTAGTAGTAGTAGTAATGGTAATAATAATAATAATAATGATAATAATGATAATAATAATAATAATAATAATAATAATAATAATAATAATAATAATAACAACAATAATAGTGATAGTAATAATAATTTTGGTAGTCGCATTATAGTTTTGAAAATTATAATTATCTTTTTACTACTGTTATTACATATTATTATCATTATTATTATTACTATTATTATTATTATTATCATTATTATTATTATATCATTATCATTATTATTACTACTACTATGACTGCAGTGCACGTTTAATTTTTTAATGAACTTGCTGCAGATATTCATAAATCATTCAAGACTTATTAATTCTTAAACAGTACTGATGCAAAGTATATCAATCTTTCAAGCACTAAAACATTACCTTTTGAATATTATAATTGCATGCAGCTATTTGAATGTCTTAACACACAAAGACACGTACTGCCGCCTCTCTCCACCCAAGCAACTGCAAATAAACGCTAAAAATAATAATAATAATAAGAAGAAGAAGAAGAAAAATAATGTTAAGAGTCAAGTTACAAACCACATACATTAATAATATACAAAATGACTAATTGAATACATGCATCAATTAAAAAACAATTTGTGTAGAAGTGGTTGGTGATTCACTTACCAGTTTAGGATGAAGGTAATCCTAAGCCTGACGAGGGGATGAAGGGGGGTGGGGAGGGGATGAAGGGGGGTGATGAAGGGGAGGGGGGCAGCTTGGTGGACAGACAGGCAGAATGGTTTCCTAGTGAATATCCGGGCGGGTGGGTGGAGGAGGGAGGAGGAAGGAGGGCCGCTGGGTGGGTGGCCGGGTGGGCGGGTGGGCGGGTGGAGAGTGTTCTTGCTCTAACATCCCTCCATCGGTTCGTTTCTCGAGGCTTGGAATAACAAATAAAGGCCCTACGCACACCCTGTATAGAGCTGGTACTCTTTCTTAGTGTGTGTGTGTGTGTGTGTGTGTGTGTGTGTGTGTGTGTGTGTGTGTGTGTGTGTGTGTGTGTATGTGTGTGTGTGCGGCGCTGGAAACTAAAAGATTTACCATACTTTTCTTCTTGTTCTTCGTAGTTTGTAGAATTTCATAGTTATATTTATCATCTTTTTTTTTCTTTTTTTTTCTAGGTGTGAGGACGCTATTGGGGGATGTGCTATTCCCAAGACTTTATTTATATCAGTTGCTGCTATCCACTTCCTTTTCCCATCTGAATTTCCTTTCCATTCCAACGTTGGAGCTGGAAATTCATGCAGTCTTGTCTTTCTTTTATTATGCAACCGGTGATAGGATCCGCCGGTGTTCAGCTGATATCCCTTCAGGGGGGTGAGGGGGGCAGGGGGAGAGGGGGGTGGAAGAATGACTCCCGTGACTAAATAAATTGCTCAAAGGGGGCAAATCTGGCGGTGGGGAGGGCGGTGAGGTGAGTTGTGAGGCAGCCTTGTTTAGGGTCCTCGTGTGTGTGGTGTATATTTCCGTTATGTTCCCCTTCCTGCGTAAATCTTTGGACTTTATGGAAGCCTCTGTGGCGTGTTATGGACGATGACATTCTCCTGATACATAATTGTCCCCCCTAATGATGGTGCAACTCAATGTAGACAAGCGGCTGCGAACATCTGTCACGCTGGACCCGCAGTACTCAGCGATTACAGTTTAGACAAAAGATTATTGATGTAGCTTTACTAAAGGTGACAGCCGGCTGGGCCTTGCTTCCAACGCCCACTAATCCTAATGGAGTAATGGACTTTTTGTGGGGTTAGGAGGGCAAAATTTTAATGATCTATTTCATGTTGAGTGAAAAGGATTCAAATGATTTATCGTTAGTTAGATAAGAATGTCGTATGAAGAAAGGGTGTGACTCAAGGCGAGAATGAAGTATTGTGACCGAGGTCGTCTTATAATTAATGGTGGCGTGTTTGGCGGTGCCTCGTGATCGGAGTCCGGTAGGGTCAGGAGCAGGGGCAGGGGCAGGGACAGGGGCAGGGGCAGGGGCAGGGGCAGGGGCAGGGGCAGGGGCAGGGGCAGGGGCAGGGTTAGGCTTGTCGTAAAGAAGGGAAGTGTTATTGATGCCGACACCCATTGTGTTGCGCTCGATGTAATTCCCTTGAGCAGATTTTTTTTTTTCTGTTATTGTTGATAAGAGTAAGAAAACACATGATCGCAGACGAGGATGAGGAGGCCAGGCAGGCAGAGTGGCCTCATCCTCGTATATTAAGTTTCTGGTGGCGGTGAGAGAATGGATGTCACTCATACTCTGCCTCCTAAGTCGTAGCGGGTTAGAAAGGCTTTTCACTTAACACCACATTAATGAGGGCAGGTAATTGCACATTTGTAAATAGCAACATAAAGTAGGTATGTGAAAAAATGTAAGATATCACCCTTTCCCCCTTGAAACAATACATTATATCCTAAGGAAGTTATGGAAACAATATGGGATGAATGAAACTCACTTACTAGAGACTTGAGTGTTTCTTGCACAGTAGATTACTAAGGTTTAACTCGCCTCACCACAAACCTTTATTGGATGTGTTATTGCGTTTGAGCTTCGTTATTGAAAATGGTAACGCGGCTTCCTTAACGAGAGATAGGGTCTTAACGGAGTTTTACACAAGGGTGGGTGTTTATATCCTTGAAATAAAGTGTATAGAAGCTTGTTTCTAATGTGTTTAAGGACTATTATTGTACATCGATACCTTAATGGAAGAAGAAGGATGTGATAGGTGTGCAGGAGAAGTAAAAGGAAGATTAGGAGGATGCTAACAAGTTGTAGATATCCTCTGGTGGTAATGTAAAGGGAATGGTTATTGTCACATATTGTTTATCTTACGAGGTGAAAGATCTTCTATTGGATAACACTCTTTGAACTCTATTTTGCCGGATGCTTTTTGATCTAATGGGTGTAGCTAGTATGTTTTAGTGGCTTGATAGTGGTGTGTGTGTGTGGAGGAGGGGGGGAAGAGAGAGAGAGAGAGAGAGAGAGAGAGAGAGAGAGAGAGAGAGAGAGAGAGAGAGAGAGAGAGACAGAAAGAAAAAAAATGTTTGTGTGTGTGTGTGTGTGTGTGTGTGTGTGTGTGTGTGTGTGTGTGTGTGTGTGTGTGTGTGTGTGTGTAATAGTGTGTCCTTAATGAGGCGCCGTGGGATGGGCGGAGAGGACAGCGCACACGCAAACTTTCCCTTCCCTAAGGAGCGTCGGCCGGCAGACAACAAGCTTAACTTTCCTGGTGGAGAAATAGCGAAGCTCCACCACCACCACGAGTTTTTTTCCTCGTGTGATGGAAGTGTTTGTCGGTTAGTTTGACAAGCTTCTGATGTTATTTTCCTCTTTCCAGCAATTACTGAGATTCCAGCTGAGTTACTCTTATCCTGACCTATCCTGACCTATCCCTTTTAGGCGGGATGCTGCGGGACTGGTGGTCAAGATAATGTTTTTTAGTGTCCCTGGTGATAAAGATGTGACATGTCCTCTCCGTGCGTTCATTTCAAGTCCCAAAACACAGGAAAAGCTTTGGTGTTCCTCGTTTTTCATTGCAAGGAACACGACCCGACACGAGAGAGAAATGTCTCCTTGTTGAAAGTGAGACTCTTACTGATTGTATCATAGATTTTTTGAAGCATCGGCTCCCTACACGCTGCCGCTGGAAAAGTAACGGAGAGTTGACAGGAATGATCGACTGTTAAGCTAGCTACTCTGGGTGGAATTTGTGTTATAAGGACAAACAATGGTACACACGCACCCATATGCCACACCCTCATCCCTGCGTGTCCCCTCGCTATACATATCCATACGTATGTGTATATATATACCACTTCACACTCTGCTGGAAGCCTCCCCTTCCTCCCCTTCCTCCCCTTCATCCCCTTCCTCCCCACTACTCGCCTGCCGCTCGCCGCTTTCAGTAATTCGCTGATGTCTTTTTCCATTAGATAATAATCCCTCCTGACACGGTGAACATTCGTGTTGGTGGACGATGGATGATGCTGCGTTTATCCAGTGTGTGTGTGTGTGTGTGTGTGTGTGTTTGTGTGTGTGTGTGTGTGTGTGTGTGTGTGTGTGTGTGTGTGTGTGTGTGTGTGTGTGTGTGTGTGTGTGTGTGTGTTTGAGTTGTATAATTGCAAGCGTACTGATAGTTAATCCTCATCATCATCCTTACAGTTCACTATTAATTCCACATCAGTCCACGATAAATGTTTTTCAACCTCTATTTTTCATAAAAATATAATAACAATAACAACGCCGTTTCTACTGTCGAGTCTGCCTGCCACTCTGTCATCACAACATGCAAGTTGACAGTTTGTCCCATTCCTGCATGGCTTTACATTTCCTAATTGTTCTGTGTATTCATAACGTGTTGATGGATCCATATGTTGAAATGAGCACAACATACACACACATTTGTCTATATATATACATACGTGTGTGTGTGTGTGTGTGTGTGTGTGTGTGTGTGTGTGTGTGTGTGTGTGTGTGTGTGTGTGTGTGTGTGTGTGTGTGTGCAGCCCGGTGGCTTAGTGATTAACACATTTCTAATTCCCAGTCAGGCGGAGATAATTTTCGCTTGTCTCTTGTCACGCTTTAGCCCTTGTTCACGCACCAGAAAGGAGGTGCGGGACGTGAACCGAGAAACTGTGACCTTATAGCCTGGTAGGAGGTGAAGGCCAGCATGTCAGTCCTCCTGCATATATGTGTGTGATCCTACAGGGATGGAAGGCCAACAATCTTGCCTTTTATTTATTTATTTATTTATTTATTTATTTATTTATTTATTTATTTATTTATTTATGTGTGTGTGTGTGTGTGTGTGTGTGTGTGTGTGTGTGTGTGTGTGTGTGTGTGTGTGTGTGTGTGTGTGTTTATTTCAGGAGATCATAAATGGTCTACACCACACCACAAAGTGGTAATAGGCGAACATAAAACGAGAGAGAGAGAGAGAGAGAGAGAGAGAGAGAGAGAGAGAGAGAGAGAGAGAGAGAGAGAGAGAGAGAGAGAGAGAGAGAGAGAGAGAGAGAGAGAATGAGGTTAATGTATCCTGGAAAGATGGATGGAAGAGAGAATGAATAGTAAAGTTATGTAAAGTAGGGAAGTATAAAACATGGCAAAAATAATGAGTTCAAATTAACGATGCCAGCGAAGATGAGGATAAGATGAGAACATAATACAAACACGAACCTAAACAAGATGCATACACTACAGTTACATTACAATTATTCTTAAAGCTAAACTGTCTGTCTTCCCTCACCGTTTCCAACAAGATGAACAGGATCTCTGCCGTTTACCCTTTCGTGGAAGACGGATCTTTACATCTGTGTTTGTGTCTGTCTGTCTGTCTATTTATGTACGTGCTGGATGTGTGTATGTCTCTCCGCACATATGTTCTCTTATTCATTTGTAGATGTGCTCGGTATGTGCATCTGTATTAGACTTACATACATAAAAGCATACACACACTCGGTCTACAGACACACGTAGGCTCATGTAGTTTGCTTGGTATAGGTCCGGGTGAACAGACTTTTGTATATCGTTTCATACTACTACTACTACATCTACTACTACTACTACTACTACTACTACTACTACTACTACTACTACTACTACTACTACTACTACTACCACTTCTAAAAAGAATTATACCTCCTGCAGCACAAAAGTGGCTAAGCCTTTATATAACAAATGATCCTTTTCTTTTCTTTGCAGGCTGGTGTGAGTGCGCGGGCGTGGGCGTGCCGAGCCAGGCTTCCCTTTGACACCCTGCCAGTGTAATTATTCTCTGCGTCAGAAGAGAGATGAAAGCCCACATTTTTAACTTCTCTCGATGAACTGATTTCTTGAACCGGAGGAATTAAATCTCCTTGGGTCAATATATACCCGCCGAACCGAGGCTGCGAGAGTGCGTGAGTGCGTGGAGTGTGAGTGCGTGTGTGGAGGCGGGCACCATGTGAGTTCACAGTGGATGGGAGTGAGTACTTAACGCTCACCACCAACCATGGCCCAGCACAGGAGGACTTAGTGAGGCGGTGAAAAGATTATACTAAAAGAGAGAAAAACCTGAAGGCAGTGAGACACCTACACACATACACACACACATACACGTGCGTGATTACCTGCTGCTCCCTTGCCTGTCAGTCTCGTGGACGTTCCTCGGTCATGCTCGGAGCCGCCACAACGCACGCCGCCGCCCGCCTTCTTCTGGCCGCCTCCCTCTGGCTGCCACACCTCGCCACCGCCCAAACCACCATTGTGGGTGAGTATTAAGAAAGAAAGAGAGAGAGAGAGAGAGAGAGAGAGAGAGAGAGAGAGAGAGAGAGAGAGAGAGAGAGAGAGAGAAGAGAAAAAAAAAAAAGAGAGATAGGTTGTCGGTAAAAATGGACAATCATGAATCTATCGCAATATTGATAATGATGATAATAACAATAATAGCAGCTTTTGTAGTATTACTTGTATTAGTAATGTTATTGATGTTAGTTGTGGTAGTAATAATAGGAGGAGGAGGAGGAGGAGGAGGAGGAGGAGGAGGAGAAGGAGAAGGAGAAGAAGAAGAAGAAGAGTCTGGAAGGGCGGTGTAGGATGGGTGTCGTGGGTCCAGGCCGAGTCACGTAATCACAGTGTCCTGCGTCAAATGTTACCTTCCCTCTAATTACTATGACGGCCTTTAATTAGCGGTGATGCATCTCTTGGCTTCATTTGATTCGCGGCCGGACACATTAAGCCTCATTAAGGACAAAAAATATATAAGGATTAAAGAAAAAGTTAATAAGGAGGAAAGAAAAGTTGGACACACGCACCGAGTCGCCGTAAATATGTTTGGAAAGTCTCACGAAGAAATTTTAGCAAAACTCGAGTGAAAACAGATTTTTGAATGTGATTAGATAGCAAGGCGAGATAATGCTGTGGAATGTGGCTAAAAAAAAATAATAATAATATAACTACAAACATTCGTACGTGACGTGCATGCAAGTCATTTTTAAAGGTAAACTATTTAAACCTTCATCTTTAAAAAAAAACCATCATCATCAGCAACATCAATGAGCAAGGTAATTCCAAGTTTAAAGGGATTTTTTTTTTTAAACCAGGTGGAAAAAAAAAATAATGGGGTCGCTTGGTAAAATGCACCTCACGTTCATCAACACATCAGTCTAGCCGGTCAAACCCTTATTCTAGTGAGCGTCAGAGCTGCTGTTTGGGCCGAGCTGGGCTGGCACGGGGCTCTCCAAGTTATTTTTGAGGTGTGTGAAAGCAAAGAGACAGAACCTAAAGGCAAGCTTCCCCATGATGTATCGTGTTATAATAGAAAGGAATTACGAATAATATATAGGTGTTATTGATGCATGTGTCAGGTGTAGGAGGGCAGGTGTGAGGGTCAGGTGAAGGGGACATGTGTGTAGACGAGAGAGAAAAAAATAATAGATACGTTTGAATTAATATATTTAGAAATACATGAAGGATGAAGGACAGCGTTACAAAATGGTTGAGTTGACCAGATATATAGAAGTAAAGAAAACGAAGGAACACAAGGTGACAGGACGCAATGCAATGGGTTTTTGGAGGTAAAGAGGGAGCAGATATTGGCTTCTGTAATATCGGAAAAGGTGTGTGTCTAGCAGGAAGTGTGGGGCGACAGGTGACAGGTGAAAGGGAACAGGTGTGTGCCACATGACGAGGGAAATTCAAGCGTCTCACACACACCGTAAAGGCCGCCCAAGGAATGTCATTAATTAACAGCTTTTAATCACATGATGAATTTAATATCGCGAGCGAAACAGACGACGACCGCGACGCCAAGGCAGGTAGGGACGACGACGTGTAATTGCTGGCACCTACATCACACACACACACACACACACACACACACACACACACACACACACACACACACACACACACACTCACACACACACACACACACACACACACACACACACACCCACACACTTTAACCGCAGCAGCCGTCAGTCGTAAATCATAAAACAATAAAGAGAAACATTTTGAAGGCAGTGACGCAGCCCGGCCTCCCCGCCTCTCCGCCAAGCTAATATGGACGGGAGGCAAGAGGCACTGGAAGAACGGAGGAGGCGGAAGGCAGGATAGGAGAGGGGAAGGAAGGAAAGGAGGGAAGCAGGGAGGGAAGCATAAAGACATAGTGAGGCCTGGGGGGCGGGGGTGGATGGAGATGGCACAGGCAGTGAGGGTATGAGGCAGAGAATCCCTGGGGTGTAGGCAACCAGGGAGCGAGGCTGAGCAGGGTAATAACACATTGTTTACGGTAAGGAGGCTGGTCGCGCCTGCAACTGGGGCCTTCTCTGTCAGCAGCTTCACTCCCACTCCAAGGCAGGCTTTCATAATGGAGAAGTGTGTGTTTTCCTCCCTGTGTGCCTTCCTTCAGCTTTGTAGCACAGGAGGCGAGGGGAAAGTGAGGGAGGCCTTTGCTGAGGTGACGCGTAGCCTGTGTCGAGGTCTAGCCCCGTGATGACTGGCTGTGGTGATGCTGGTGGTGCTCGGTGCTGCTGCGTCCCTGGCTGGGTTACTGCTCTTTAACCTGCATCTGTATGTAGAGGAACGAGAGAGAGAGAGAGAGAGAGAGAGAGAGAGAGAGAGAGAGAGAGAGAGAGAGAGAGAGAGAGAGAGAGAGAGAGAGAGAGAGAGAGAGAGAGAATGTGTGTTTATACTTAGAAAATAATTTGTTTTAATGGCAATGAAATGGTTTCTCAACACAAAGACAAGACATCAGCGTGAGTCTGGTAATGAGCTTACAGTGTGTTGCCGTCCTGCCGCGTCTGTCTGCACGATGCACATCTTAACAATTAGCATTTGTAATACCTCAATTATATATTCAATAGTGAAAAAAAAGTCCTAATGGCATAATAACATATACTAAAATGCAGTTATCGCTGACTGATAATATGATGATATGAGACTATTGTTCATTTATACAGTAAAGAGTACTGAAAAGTCACAATAACTAATATAATAATGAGAAGCCATTGTCACCGCTGATATGTGGAGCTTCACTCACCTCACTCCATCAGGACACACTGTGGTGGTGGTGCGGGGAACAGAAAAGGAAGCCATCGCCACTTTTTTATTCAAGCTCATCAAACAGAAGGTGAATAATACGTTTTTTTCCACATTAAGTTCGACCTGAGTTGCGTGACGTGACCTTAGCGGCGAGACACACACCCTGGGGCACCCTGCCACCTCACCATCGATGCCCCGAGGCTGTCTAGGCGTCAGGAGGTGTTATGGCGGCGGCTGGAAAGTAATGGGACGCAGTTTCTCCGGATGATCACCAGCACGTCCATGAGGCACGGCAGTTGTGACCTTTCCGCCGCGCCACTGAGACTATCAAGGCTCGAACCAGCCAGACGGTCTTAGCGTTGATTCCGCGTTCATCCGCCGCCTCGTCCCCTCAGGCCTGCTCGCACGTTGGGCTCCCTCAATTATCTCTCAGTTGATTGCTTTAGTGTAGTTATTGCACAAAATTTCATAGTGTACATTTAACGAGGGAATTTATATCGAAAATTGGCATAGAATTTTCGCATATCACGGAACTAAGCTGGATGCATAACTATGGGTGGGCAGCCTGTCTTTTATTTCAGGTGTTCATTCCCGTTTGATGGTAGGGAGGTGAGGTGAGGTGAGGTGAGGCTCTGTCATGCCGGCCTCCACTCCTGTTCAACCGTCGCCTCTGCTTTATAACTACTGCACATATAAGCCCCAGGAAATAATGAGTACTTTAAAAGAGCTTTTACTATCCATTTTTTCTCCCTCTGTGTGACGGATACTCGCACAACCTAATTCCACGTGGGTGTAGATAGCGATATCCCTGTCAGCGCGGCGCGGATTTACTTTACCGTTTTTTCGTCCTACTCTTCCTTTTTTTTTTCCCAGTGGCCGAGATTTTTATTTTCCTCTCGTCTCCCGAGCCTGCGACGCACTAACGTTGTTTTCGGGGAATGAGCCGCCCATCGCCCGCCGCCCGCCTCCCGCCGCCCGCCCCGCAGATGACACAAATTTCATCAGGCAGCTTCTGGGAACATTTTGTTGTGCGTTGATGCTTTGTGAAACTCGTATGTGCATGTCGTGGAAACAATGGACAAATATACGTCTGGGGCTCCCGAGGTATTACGTGCGTATGAACACGAGGCAAATATGCTGTTAGTAAAAGTGTGTAAATATGCACACTTGTCAGTACTCACGACACGCACACAGCCACGTACGTACATGCAAGGGGATACACAGACTGGAAGGGGTGGAAGGCAGCAGGGAGGCACGCCGATGCACGTAATGACGCACGCACACGAAGATAGATACATACTCGTACTACATACGTACACACAGGTACATTACGAACAGACATACAGGCCAGATGATTTGTAGATACACAGACAGACAGACATACATACATACAGACAGACAGACAGACAGACAGACAGACACACACAAAGACAGACAGCCGCCCATACGCGTGCCACCCTTGGCCTGCAATGTTATTCACTGTTTGTTTACTTTTCATCTACATCTTCACTGAATTCCGTTTTCCATTTTTCCCGCCATTCTCAGAGCAGCTGTTTCCTTTCCAGCTTTGTGATTTTATTGTTTTAATCTTTATATTTATACTGCGAATAATATGAGTTTTTATTTAATGCTTGTTTCATGCGCTCGTGTTTTTTTTTTGGTTTTTTTTTGTGGTCAAGATCTTATTCCAATATTTTTGACTTTGTTCATTATCATTCTACTGTATGTCGTTTTCATTATTTACTTTCTTTTTTTCTGATCATGAAAAAATTTCTTCCTGTATGTCAAAGTTTAAAGTATTGTTTCTATTTTTCTGTCCCGGGGAAATTTGGCACACGTGGGCAGGGAATTTTTCATCGTGTTTTTATTTAATTTACTTGTGCCTAAATAACTTACTCCTTTTTTTCTCTCTCTATTGTTGCACGAGGTGATATTATTATTATAGTTTTTGTTTTGAAATAAATGATCTGTGCCTCTTTTTTTATACACCTCCAATCATATATGACCCAGAAACACCTATTATTTTCCTCCTTGCTACCTGCAGTCACATCTGGTGGAATGAAGCGTGTCTTGTTATCACGAACACTCAGCAAATCATGTTGAGAGGCAAGTCTTTTTTACAACCATTGCTGCTTCATGGAGTTATTTTGCAAGCTCTTGAATCTTTTGAATCATCTTGCAGCCTTGTGCTACAGGAAGATGATCCCACTCCAATGTGACAAGTGTGTTTTGTGTCGTTGTTGCACGCGTAGGAGAAGAGCGGAGGCGAGGCAAGGCCAGGCGAGGCGAGCTGCTCCCTCCAGACCTCCTCCTCATCCGCCTCCACTTCTTCCTTGCTACAGTTTTATGCTGAGAGACGCACCATTGGCCTGGCAGCGGCTCTGAACCTCACCGAACACCGTAAAATTAAAGCGCAGGATCCAATAGAGATGCATTCAGACGGTCACCACCAATGCCGCAGGAATTGGGCTGCACTTGGCTGCTTGAAAGCCCTCGCCTGGCCTGGTTAAGAGTCCCGCTGGCTGAGAGCAAGGCTTGGGGCGGCGGGCTGTGGCTGGAGACACTCGGTGGTCGATGGGGTGGCGGGCCCGGCGGTGCACTCTCTCCTCAAGGTACAGAGTCATAGCTGAAGGCGCGTCCCTCCTCCCAGCGTGAAGAAAGCTTATATCTCTCTCGGAACAAAGCTTTACTGACTTAAAAACTTCCTGTTATGGAGAACTGATGTGGAATGGTTTTCCATTTATGTTATGGTTTGATAACTTAAACTTCATTTTGATCTCAAGTTAAAATATTTTTTCTTCCATAACTATATATACACTGTTCGTCTAGACTGACCCAAGCTAAAAGTGTGACCCTTCGTGAGCCTGTAAGCCAAGCGATGACTGCTTACTTACTGTCTTACGTTCACAACTCCATGATTTTATTTTGATATTACTATAACGTACATTACTTTCACAATGACGGCGTTTCATTATATATATATATATATATATATATATATATATATATATATATATATATATATATATATATAATACTGAGAAGTGATAATGATTATATATTAAAGCATGTCATTAAAACTAGAATATTGTAATAAATAAACCTGTTAATGAATGCAGCGCCATGTTGTCAAGGAAGTGACAGCATCGGCGATGCATTCATTGATCTGTTTATTTATTGCATCAAGTTCAAATGCCATAATTAAAGAGAATATTTCGTAAAGACAGAATTACATAAAGACCTTGAATACTTTGTACGAGCGAGGGAACTCTTCACATTGAGGCTCGCAAGGAACGCTTCCCAACACACACAGAATATTTCATGCATAAAGGAAACATGCATGACCACAGAGGGAAAAAAATTGCATATTCAAGGAGCATTTCACACATACAAATTTGTTTCGTTCATACAAAACGTTGTTGTGGATAAACAAGAAACGTTGCGTCTATAACACTATTTTTTTTACTTTTTTACATGCAAGAAAATTTCTGACACACTCGAAACTACTACATAAGGGGAAAAATTTTATTTATCTTAATTAAAGTAAGCAGGTTTGGTTTTCCCTCCATTTTGAAAAGACACTCGCATTTCTCTCCCTTCCATCTGTATTTTTCCCTCGACTTTTCATCAGATATTCTCTTTCAATTTTGATTTTTCCCTTCACGGATTTCCCCTCTTCGTCCGTCCTCTTTTCTCATCTCATAATTCCATTTCGCGCGTTTGCAAGATAACTTTTCCTCTTCATTTTCTCTCATTCAAGGCTCTTTTGAAGAGCCATTGAAGGTAATCTCTTTTTTCATATATGTTGTTTTGCGTCTGTTTTCATTATCTTTACCTATTTTTCCTTAGCTCTTTTACATGTTTTTACTTAATTTTAATATCTTCCTTTTTTTCCTTTGTAAGTTTGTTTTCAATTGGATTATGTTTTCTTTTTATCTATTTTACTGTATAAGTAATATGTATTTTCGCTTGTGTATTTCATTTTATATTAAATTTCCTCCATTCCTCTACGAGCCTATACGCTGAGCACCCTAGATCACCCATACTTACATACATACATACATAGTTATCCTCCAATTTATACAATTTTCCAATATTTATGAAGACAGTATCGACTCCAGTCATTTGTTTTATGTAAAGTTGACGCCAAATATTCATACCAACTTGACATAGTTCTAGTGTGTTTCTACGACCTGCTATTCATTGTTGTTTTTTTATTTGTATCGTATATGCACATGTCAATTTTTTTCTTTTGTGAAGCGAAAATTATAGAACCACACGAAACCACAAATTCGTTTATATTTTTTCTTAGGAGTAATAAAAAAAACATATACAGATAGACGATATCACATTCCATTCCTTCATTTACTTCTTATTTTTCATTAGAATTTTCGTGTATAAAGTGATTTTGAAGACGTAATGAATGCCTTCCAAATATCACACTCTTAAATAATGCTATGTACTATTTATATATAACGATCATTGATGTGGAAAAACATATTAATTAATTGTCCTTCTAGGAAAGATTAATACATACATGGAACAGAACACATTCTTGTCTTAGTAGAGGCAGTGACCGCGTCCCTGAGAAGAAGGCAGAGCAGCTCCTTCACGTTGAAAATAAAATAATAATATAAAAAAAAAAAATAATAATAATAATAATAAAATAATAAAAATAAAATAAAATAAAAAAAATCTCAATACTCGACTATTTTTCCTTAAAGCTACTGATCACGCTATTTTTCTCTCTCTTCCTCATTTTTTCTTTTTTCTCTTTCTCTTTCTCTTTCTCGTATCCAATGTTATATGTGTTGTATTGTATTCCCCTCCCACTCGCACTTTGCTTTTTTTCTATATGATATTATTTTATTTCCTTTAATTTCTTTTTCCTCCTCCTCTTCCTCCTCTCCTTTCAATTCTCGTTCTCATCACCATTCCTTGTATTCATTTTGTGGTTTCTTTCGTTTATCGATATATTCTGTGCATCGCCCTTCCTCCTACATTATTTATTCTTTTATTATTTATTTTACTTCCTCCTCCTCCACCACCTTCACTTCCACCTCCTCCTCCCCCTATTACTACTACTACTACTAACTACTACTAACTACTACTGTCACTACTACTATTGCTGCTACTGCTGAATAATAATAACTGTAATAGTGATAATGATAGTAAAATAATAATAACAAGAAAATATTAATAATGATAATGGTACTGATAAAATCATTTCAATAACAATAACAATAGTAATAACTTCTCTCTCTTATTTTCCTCTCCCCTTCCTTCCTGTCTTCCCTTTTTTTTACCATTCTTCCTTCCCCCTCTTTATTTTTCACTCTTTCATTCCTTCATGCTTCTTTCTTTCATTTACTCTTTGTTTCCCTCACTCCCTCATCAGCTTTCCTCTTGCCTTCTTTCTCTCTCATTTTACGTTCGCTCTCCTCCTTCCTCCTCCCCTCCCAAGCCGCTTTTGCCTGCGTTTACTCGCCTTTGTGGTAAAATTAACCGCGTTGGGAAAATTTTTCGCTTCATTTCTGCAATTTCTTCAGAGATGCAAAGGCGGGGAGAGGCGAAGGCTCAGGTGTGCGTGTGTGCGTGTGTGTGTGTGTGTGTGTGTGTGTGTGTGTGTGTGTGTGTGTGTGTGTGTGTGTGTGTGTGTGTGTGTGTGTGTGTGTGTGTGTAAATAAATGGATGAAAGCACTATTGTTCATATAAAAAGTTGTTACAGAATCATCATTTTGCTATCGTACTATTATTCTCCTCTAATGATGTATATAAATTACACTTCATTGTACGAAGTTAAATTGAACTGAATTGAATTGAATTTCGAGTCTATATTTACAATGACTTTCAGTAGTTTTTTTTTATTTTATACCACTCAATGTTTCAATGACCCGCGTAACTTTTTTGTTTTTTTTATAGAGGTGAAATCCTGTTCTTTCTTATCAAAAGTGATGAACATGTTCTTCTATTGTTTTACCAGAGTGGGTGGGTGAATGAACTCTGTAAGTATAGTGAGTGATAGTGAAAGAACAAACAGTGGAGCGATGTTAGCAAATAATTGACCACCACAGCAGCGGGTGTTGGTGGTAAATATTGTAAATGTGGTAAATGTGCGTCCACTCAATCACGGGGAAGCGGGTGTGGATCTGTCTGGTATTGAGTGATTTACCATGACGCATGTGGAGGCATTACCCCAAGCAACCCATACATCCCTACCCCCCTCTGTGTCTACTTAACGTCAAGAACAACATAGTGAGGGACGCAGCATCTCATCTCAACGCATCAAGCATCAGTCGGGTAAAGCAACTGATACTCAAGGAAACAAATATACAAGAAAGATGAATCATTGACAGAAAAAGAAACTTGAAGCCATTGAAAAGGCTTCACTGCGTTGTCTTTGCTAACAAGTATTGTGGCTTCACGCTGTCAAAGAAGGAGAAAATGGGAGCGTAAGGAAAGGAAAGAAAATATGTTCCTCGCTCTCTCATCTCTCTTGGGAAAATTGTCTGTTTTAGAGGAGGAGGAGGAGGAGGAGGAGGAGGAGGAGGAGGAGGAGGAGGAGGAGGAGGAGGAGGAGGAGGAGGAGGAGGAGGAGGAAAAGGAGGAGGAAAAGGAAGAGGAGGAGGGAAGAGGTGGTTGAGAAGCGAGACACGTAGGAATGAGCAGCACGCGTGTTTAATGTTCTTCTAATACATTCTATTCCGACTAAACAAAGAACACTAGTTATCAGACCGGGTGGAGGGTGGAGGGAGGGGTTGAAGGAAGCCAGGTTAGGAAGGAGGGGGAAAAAAAAAAGTGGAAAGGAAACCGAGGTGGAAGAAATGATACAAATAAAGGGAATAAAGAGAGTGATGGTCTCGCGACGATGTGGGAAAGAACGCAGATGGAAAGAATGAGGGAAATGAAAGGGAAGTAGAAGAGAGGAGGGAGACTGAAAGAGGGAACAGAGAGAAGAATGAGTTACCGACCCTGTGAGGAGGAGGTGAGGGGAAGGGAGGAGAGGAGCAATGATGAGGGGAAAGCAGGTTAAAGGAAGGTCTGCTAAGATTGTTTGAGACGGATGGAGGAGCAAGTGGGTGGTGGGAGGGGGGGAAGAGAGACTGAGGGAAGAAGGATGGATAGATGGAAGGAAGAAAATGAAGGAGAGATGGATAGAAGGAAGGAGAGAGATAGGAGAGGAGGGAGGGATGAAGGGAAGGAAAGGAAGGAAAGATGAAGGAAAGAAAGGTGAAGGAAGGGAAGGAAAGGAAGGAGAGATGGAGGGACAAGAAAGGAAAGGATGGAGCGATGGAGGGAAGGAAAGAAGATGGAAGGGAAGGAGAAAGGGGAGAGAAGAAAAGGAAGGAGAGAGTGTGGGAAGAAAAGGAAGGAGAAGGGAAGGGGAAGAGAAGGAAAGGAAAGGATGGAGAAGGGAGAAGGAAGAGAAGGAGAGATGGAGGGAAGGAAAGAAAGAAGAGAGAAGGAAAGAAAGGAGGGGAGAGGGAAGGAGAGGAAAGGAAGGAGAGTAGGAAGGTTGTCAACGGAATTCTTCACAAAGCTTCCTAAAACTTCCTTGACATATTTTATCTCAAGGGTTTTGTTACCTGTTTGCCTTCCTTAATACCTGTCCTGCTGCTCCTGCTTCTGCTTCTGCTTCTTCTTCTTCTTCTTCTTCTTCTTCTTCTTCTTCTTCTTCTTCTTTTTCTTCTTTTTCTTTTTCTTTTTCTTTTTTCTTCTTTTTCTTCTTTATCTTCTTCTTTTTCTTCTTCTTCTTCTTCTTGTGTCTTTTTTTTTCTTCTTCTTCTTCTGCTTCTTCTTCTTCTTCTTCTTCTTCTTCTCTTCTTCTACCTCAGCATCATCATTATTATTATTATTATTATCATCACTATCATCATCATCATCATCGTTCTCTTATAATTATTTCCTTTTTTTTATATATTGTATTGCTTACTTACTTACTTTTATCAAATTTTCTTTCAGTTCTTATTTATGTCAACCATTATTCCTCATCTACTTCAATCCTTATCTCTCCATGCCTCCCATTCCCCCTTTTTTTATTTATTTTTTTTTTTTTTGGGCTTATTTTCATTACTATCAAACATACTACTGGTTTCGCTTGTTAAAAAAAATAATAAGAAGAATACTATTATTTTTAGGGTTTAAATTCTACATAACACAGGATGGAATTAACTGTAAAAATAAAAAAAATAATAAAAAAAAGTCTATTCCATACGAAGATAATTGAGCAATAATTAACGGTGACTAAAAAAAATTTGTTACGTTATTTTATTTTTTTCACATACGTTCGTGTTTTGAATTTTAATATGCGTTTCGTATAATTGTATTAGTGTTGCATTCCCACCCTACGCTTTGTTCTGTATCGTATGATGTTCAGTGTATCAGTTGACACTCTTATGGTAAAACGTGGACAGTAGTGTTAAATGTTACATAGGATCCTACCAGTCACGGGAATCAATAACAGACAGACAGACAGATAGACATACAGATAGACAGACAGACAGACAGACAGACAGACATCACGCTAGGCTTTGTGCAGCTGTAAATAGTCAATGCTACTCTTGTTTTCATTATTATTATTATTATCATTACCATTATCATTATCATTATCGTCATCACCATCACCATACCCTTTATAATTACCACCATTATCCTCTTCCTCCTCCTCCTCCTCCTCCTCCTCCTCCTCCTCCTCCTCCTCCTCCTCCTCCTCCTCCTCCTCCTCCTCCTCCTCATTACTATTAGCAGAAGGAGTGGAAGTAGGAGGAAGGGGAAGAGGAGGCGGCAGTTAGACACCTGCTGTTACACTTGCAAAACGTTCCCGGGGAGGTACTTACGGGAGGGGTGAGGGATGAGGGAAGAGGGGTGAGGGGTGAGGGGTGAGGTTTGAGGGGTGAGGGGAGGCTGCAAGCTTGTCGTTAACTCTCCTCCTGTCCCCTCCCGCCTCTGTGACACTGGAGAACGCTTACAGTCTCGCTTTCTCAACCCAAGATTCTTATCCCAGCACCCCAAGACACACACGCTCTTCATACACGCCCACAGTCTTAATATCAACATTATAATCTTGAAATATGGATTTATTCAATAACCATCGTCTCTGAATTTCCATTTGGGGAAGACCAGAAATGTCCCCAGATCGGACCATCCCCAAGGTGACAGCTTAAAAAGTGTCCTGATAACTCCTCTAACTTTATATTAATTCCTGTAAAAATCTTAATCTCACGTCTTTTTTCTCTCTTGGACCACCACCTGCTCCTTTATAACTGCCGGGTACTTTTTCCCATCAATACTCTTTGGTTTGAGGCTTTTGTTCCCTTATACTTTTTCTTCTATTATTTCCAATCAAAAGGTGTGTGTGTGTGTGTGTGTGTGTGTGTGTGTGTGTGTGTGTGTGTGTGTGTGTGTCTGTGTGTGTGTGTGTGTGTGTGTGTGTGTATATCTATTATAGTATATACTTTTCTCTCTTTTATCTGTTTCTCTCTTTCTTTTTTGTTTCCTTTGATATTGTTGTGCACTCACGTGTTATCCATCCATCTTCAGCCTCTCTCTTTCTCTCTCTTTCTCTCTTCATCCTCTTCTTTATCCTTTACTTCCTCTTCCTACTCCTCCTCTCCACGCCTTCCTTCTCCTCGTCTTTCTTCTCTTCTTCCTTTTCTTACTTCTCCTTCTCGTCTTCCTCCTCTTCATCTTATATTTTTGTTTTAATGTTATTTTCTTTGTTTTCCCTCATCAATCTTTTTTTTTTGCGTTTCTCTTCATCTTTTCTTTCTTTCTTTTGATATTCTTGTACACCCTCGTCTTTCTCATCCATCACTTGCCTTCCCTCTTCCTCCTCCTCCTCCTCCTCCTCCTCCTCCTCCTCCTCCTCCTCCTCCTCCTCCTCCTCTTCCTTCTCCTCCTCCTCTTCCTTCTCCTCCTCCTCTTCCTTCTCCTCCTCCTCTTCCTTCTCCTCCTCCTCCTCCTCCTCCTCCTCCTCCTTCTCCTCCTCCTCTCCTCCTCCTCCTCCTCCTCCTCCTCCTCCTCCTCCTCCTCCTCCTCCTCCTCCTCCTCCTCCTCCTCCTCCTCCCTCTTCCTCCTGTTCGTCGCCTTCCTTCCTCCGTGTCCTCTTCTTTTCTTTCCTTCCGTAATGTTCCTCCTTTTCCTACTGTTTCCCTTGCTAATATTCTCCTCCTCCTCCTCCTCCTCCTCCTCCTCCTCCTCCTCCTCCTCCTCCTCCTCCTCCTCCTCCTCCTCCTCCTCCCCCGGAAAAGTAGTTGGGCCCGACGGGGTTTCTAGTAAATATCCCAAGCTGCAGACGACACCTTCCTGCCTTCCTATGTTTTCCTTCCTTCCTTCCTTCCTTCCTAACGTGTTATTCTCCTTTATCTGCCAGAGTTATATACTGGAAGATACATACATTAAATTACGTGCTTGTTTTCACCTCACTTTTATTTTGTTTTAATTTTTCTATTTTTGTTGTGTTTTTTTTTTTTCGTACCTAATTTAGTGTGTATCATGTCCGTCCGTTTTAGTTGTCGTCGTGATGGTCGTCTGTTTGTCTTTTATTTGTTTGTTTGGCCATGTTTTTTTTTTTTTCTTCTGTCAGCCAAGTTTTGTGTTTTTTTTTTTTTTTTTTTTTTTTTTTTTATTTATCTCTCTTTCTCTTTCTCCCCGTAAGGTAAACAACACATTTCTCACGCACTTTCTTTTTTTTTGATAATCCCTTTGCATCACTTTTTTATATATATTTTTTTTTTCCTAAATATATAACAGTTACGTTTTCTGCAGTATAATAATGCACCGCTTGGAATCATTAATGCTGATGGGTTACGTCTCAAAATGTTAGTAATATAATCCTTGTAGTTAAGAATCGCTAAGTATGTTTGTGCCTTTTGATTATGTATGAATGTTTTAAAGTCTTAGTGTGTGATCTTTTTTTCTTTCCTCCGTGTGAATTACCTGGTTTTTTTCTCTCTATCTCTTTTTTTTTCTCTCTCTCTTGCGCTATCTACTAGTTATGTGTGTCTGTAACCGTGTTTACTTGTCTGCGAGTCTGTCATCATCTTATAATCCTGCATCGCTATTTCTGTCTATTAGTCCATGTTTTTATGTTTGTATTCGTCCAAATCTGTCTGCCTGCCTGTCTGTCTGTCGGTCGCCTTTCAACAATATCAAAATGAAAAATTATAAGCTGTTTTACAGTCATATTAGGTTTCTTTCTATTCATTCATGTTTTTGTGTTTATATATTCATTTAAC
>JAPQNM010000022.1:16083853-16086353 GCA_029783475.1 Metacarcinus magister
TGGAATTTATAATCATGCATCGTTGGTAGAGACGAAAATAACAACACTCGACAGACTCACTCACTCACTCTCATTACAGTGTGACGTTTAAAAACTCATAAACATTGATTGCTACGCTAATAGTGACCTCTTGAAGCAGAAGCGACAGTACTAGGAATGAACACAAGCTGGTAGTGCTGCTCCGTGGATTTGCATTTTATCTCGTATTTATCGCTAGACAAGTGACAAGTAAGGTATATAATTGACTTGTATTCTACCTTTGACTTTTATTTGTGTTGTGGTAGTTTATCAAATTGTTCGTTAAAGAAATGATACACGATTTTATCTTTTGTTGGTGTGTTTGTGTGAGAAAGAGAAAGAGAGAGTAGGAGGAATTTAAGTAAAGGAGGGAGAGGAGTAACAGGGGAAAGAACAAATTATCATGGAGAGAAGATGAAAGGAAAAGAATTTGACTCTAAATGGATATAGGAAAGACAATTTCTAAATACAGAAAGACGAAGGAGTATCAGAAAAAGGAAGACTTATTGATGTGAAAAAAATAAGATAATGGAACAGAGGAAGACGCGGTGAGGACAATAAGAATACAAGAAAAAGAAAGAAAAACAAGAAGAAGAAGAAAAAAACCACAAGAATATGAAATAAGTGGACGCAACTGTTAAAAGAGACATGAAAGAAAGCAAGTAAAAAATAAAGAGAGAGAAAGAGAGAGACAAAGTTTGCTAAAGATAAAACTGTTGGCGTGAGGAAAAATGAAAAACAATGTGAAAGAAAGCCAAATGATGAAAAGGAATAAGTGAGGGAAAGAGATAAAAAAATGTTGAAGAATGAGAAGGAGGAGGAGGAGGAGGAGGAGGAAGAGTGGAATGTAAAAGCAGGAAAATTGTAATAGATAAAAACACTTTAATGAATAAGGAGAAAGATGTGGGAAAGGAAGAGAGAGAGAGAGAGAGAGAGAGAGAGAGAGAGAGAGAGAGAGAGAGAGAGAGAGAGAGAGAGAGAGAGAGAGAGAGAGAGAGAGAGAGAGAGAGAGAGAGAGAGAGAGAGAGAGAGAGAAGTAAAAGAGAAAAGAAATGGGTGAAGGAAGAAGGAGAGTGAGGAAGGAAATGCACAAACTTTAGCGTTGAGGACAGATATTAGTCGACCCATCCCTCACCTCACCCCTGCTTACCCCCTGTCTCCCCCCTGCCTCCCCTTTGCCTCACCCCTGCCTCACCCTTGCCTCCCCTGTCTTCCACAACCTGTCGTTACCACGGAAATTCCTCGTATTTTTTCTCCTGACGAAGTAAACAGATACTGCCATTCCTGAAGGACACGCCACGCTAGGAAAGTCTATAAGAAGGAATTGAATTAAGAAACTATGTAGATGATTTTGAAGGAAGGAATTAAATGAATACATATGTAGAGAGAAGAAAAAAAAAAGTGTCGTGAGTTTTATTCGGAAAACTTTTGGATAATAATAATATTTTTTCTTACATAGACATGACATAATTACGTTTTCCCACAAATGGCATGACAGAACCAAGGAGAATAACAAAATTATATAACAAATTGCAATGATAAAAAACGTCCCTTCCTTCCGTTTTCTTTTTATAATGTAATACCAACTTTCTAGCGTACGATTTCCCGCCCCTCTGATACCATCCCTTTTAGTTGCCTTTCACAAATACACAAGGAACACAGGGACACATTTCTGAGATGATGTATGATGATGATGATGATGATGATGATGATGATGATGATGATAGCAAGCATGTCACTACGTCTCGTTATATCCTTGTTTTACATATCTCATTATATTTCACCGTCATCATGTCAGTGCCTTACTTTGCTACATACAGTCTTGGTGCGCTGCCAGGCATTCCCAGGCACTAGGAGGCACCAGGCAAGGTCAGTTAAGTCACGCACTACACTAACCTTGACTTCCTGCTGCAGCCTCGCTCGATGGTGATCCTGACCCAATAAGTGTATCCCTCTCAGTCACGGTGTAATTTTGGATAATCGCAAGTCAAGGTCACGATCCCGAAATCCAATCAGTCAAGATCACTACACACAGGAAACGCCGGGATATTACCAGCCTCAAGACGCTGACAACCACCTCATTACTGCTGCCCTTTATGTTATTATTGCTATTAATATGACCATCATCTCCATTATAGTAGTGGTAGTAGTAGTAGTGGTAGTAGTGGTGGTGGTAGTAATAGTAGCAGCGGGTGTGTTTGTATTCGCACGGTGACATTCTGAATCTATTGACTGACGGTCCTATAAGCTAATATTTTTCCTGCTGTTCGTCTGGCCGCTCGCCCCAACCTGGCATCCCACACATTGTTTGATACACAGTTTTAATATTAAAAAAATAATCCTCGACTGATAGAGTGATGGTATTACTTTTGATTCTACTGTTGTTGTTACTGTTTCTACTACTACTACTACTACTACTACTACTACTACTACTACTACTACTACTACTACTACTACTACTACTACTACTACTACTACTACT
>JAPQNM010000022.1:16091353-16116353 GCA_029783475.1 Metacarcinus magister
TTTAGTTACTAGAATATCAAGAAGCCTCTATTGCTACCCTCTATTAATGTAAAATGGAAATATGCTTCTGTAAAATATCATATTAGTAAATTGCAAAATATGTTTGAACGGTTCACCTTGAGGCCGCGCACTTGTCTGACTGCCTCCAACTCTTGCTTAATGCATAGACGGGGAGGGTGATGGAAGACTGTGAGCGGGTTGGGACCGAGGCGAGGGAACATTTACAGAAAAGCATTGCTGATTCGCTGAGACATTTGGGTAGAGAAGTGAAACGGTCTGGCCCCAGAAACATCATGCATCTCTAGAAACTCAGTTCGTATTCAATTCTTCTTGTACCTCACGACTTTGCTGTGAAAATCTTGAAAAGTATCTTGAGTTAATGATGAAAAGTTTAGTGAGCTTTACTTTCTTTTGATTGAAGGAGTTGGTGACAAGTTTCTTGAAGGGTTTTACACCTGACTGTGGGAGCGTCGATGACAGCCTCAGCAACCTACCAATGATATTTTTATTTTATTTTAATACAACTGTCTAATCAGCCGTTATTAGAGAGACTGATTCTTATTAGCATTGATACCAGTGTTCGTATTAGTATTGGCAATACTCTCATTGCAACATTATTTATGAAGGTTATTACGCAAGCAAACTTAAATATTTCGAACGTAATTCGAATAACTTCATGACCTCGTAGAGAAAATATGTTGCCAAGGATGTTTATATGACAGGTAATACAACGAGAGAGAGAGAGAGAGAGAGAGAGAGAGAGAGAGAGAGAGAGAGAGAGAGAGAGAGAGAGAGAGAGAGAGAGAGAGAGAGCCCTTACCCTCTGTTTCGACATGATATTAAACAGCACCACACCTTGCCTCAACGCTTCACACTTGACTACACGTTCGTCAGAGCTTAAGCTTAATCGGCAGGACAGCGTCGCATCGTTACAGCAGTTTACCCGTATTTGAGTACATACAAAAAAGACTCAAAACTAAAAAATACGAATCTTCAAGGACATTCATTTCAGTTTTAATTGTAGAGAACGTTGTAGTTTCTCTTAACGCAGCTGTGGTTTTTAATTTGTCGGCTTCGTTACTGAGGAGGAGGAGGAGGAGGAGGAGGAGGAGGAGGAGGAGGCAGCCCGGCATTGCAGTTTGTCCGTGCGGGGAGATTACACCAAAATTTAGAAAGTTTCAAGCACTTGGGAAATCTTGAAGCGCCGGGACGCACGACACACCAACTTTTCCTCGACACTGATCTGTTCCCTGACGCCATCTACCCTCCACCCAACAAACTACAAAACTATCCCCTGATTCCTGCTTCTGAGTGACAAGCTGAAGTATATGCGGGAATAAGTATACCTTCTGATAAGCAATATTTCGACTAGATTTTCCTTAAGATATTTCCTAATCATTCTTGTTGTTACGCTCAGGGAACCACATATCAAACTGACAAAGGAGAAGGTCAATAAAATACTAAGCCAAGGTACAGTACAGCAGGCAGGTGAAGGGCGAGTATAGGTAGGTGGGTAGGTAGGGTAGGGCAGCACAGGACTTGTCTTCATTATTTCTCTAGGTCCGCAAGGTGGTGATTTCTACCATGCTTTATTTCTTCCTCATAAATTTCAACACATTTCACATTATTTATAGGATTTTGGGTGGTTTGATGTACGTGTCTGACTCGCAGGAAAGTACTATAAGGAAGGAAGGAAGGAAGTACAGGATATGTGTGTGAGGGAAGGAGGGAGGGAGGGAGGTGGAGGGAGTGTGTCAAAGCTTACAGGACGGCAGGAATAGGATGGGATAGGATAGGATAGGATGGGACAGGGCAGGACTAGGCGTGAGTGGCAGCTGGTCGCGAGGGATCCTTCATATATTACACGGTGACGCGGCTTGCTATCTCTGGTGGGAGTTAGGTAGGTAAAGGGAGGGAGGGGTACGGAGAGAGGGGGGGGAGAGGAATTCATTAATGGCTGGTGATATATTGGTGTTGGTGCACGGCATTGGTGATGAGCTTCATGGTGGTGGCAGTGTGCATGGTGTCTTACGTGCGACGGTGGAAGAAAGGCAGCGGCGGGCACGAGATCAATATATTTTTTTTCCTAAGGGGTGTAATTATGCTGTGGTGGACCGGTGCGGGAGGCAGAGAGGCAGTAAGGCGGAGAGATGATGAATGGAAGCTTGATGACAGGGAGTGTGGTGGTAATGGTGGTGGTGGTGGTGGTGGAGGTGGTGGTGGTGGTGGTGGTGGTGGTGGTGGTGGTGGTGTACAAGTGATTGTAGTGATGTAGTGGTAGATGTAGGGGTGAGTATTGGTAGTGAAAGTGTAGGTAGATAGATAGGAAGGTCCTGTACGTGCAGCGGTAGTAGTCAGAGAGAGAGAGAGAGAGAGAGAGAGAGAGAGAGAGAGAGAGAGAGAGAGAGAGAGAGAGAGAGAGAGAGAGAGAGAGAGAGAGAGAGAGAGAGAGAGAGATTTGATTTGATGAATTCATTACACCCCAAGGGGTGAAAATCCTTGTTATTACAATGAGTCCATTAAAAGATACAGTGGCACTTGTGTCTCGCAGGGCACGTTTTGAAAGAAAATTAGATGAATAAATAGGTAAAGAGGAGTTAAAGAAAATGAAGAAATCAGTCAATAAATAAATAAACAAATGAATAAATAAATTACATATATGAAAAATAATAAATGAATGAGTTAACATAGATAAATGATAACGATAATAATAATGATAATAGTGATAATAGTAATAATAATAATAGGGAGAGATAGAAAGAGAGAGAGAGAGAGAGAGAGAGAGAGAGAGAGAGAGAGAGAGAGAGAGAGAGAGAGAGAGAGAGAGAGAGAGAGAGAGAGAGAGAAAATAAAAGCTAAGACAGCAGCGGCCGTAGAGAGTATTATAAGGACAACCTAACTTCCTTCCGCCGTCTCAGAGCGGGAAGACGACCAGCAGCTTAGGGAATTTTCCAGCGTGAGTCATCAGAGAATAAGGAGATTAACACCTGAATAACGGGGTGTCAGGGGGTGTAGGGGGGGCATGTGTCAAGCCTAATACCTCTTTATGTCCCTAGATTTATCAGGGACGCGTGACTTGGCGGCGATGGTGATGCAAGAACTAATCCCTAAATTTTTTCTCCCTGGTGTAAATTTCATCCTTTCTTAAGTAGACTATAGATGATATAAGTTTTATCTCTATATCTCTTTTTCTTTCTCTCTCTCTTTCTTTCTTTCTAAGCCACCACAAAGACGAAGAGATACATAAAGAAACGATTGACTTTACAAACCCACGAGTGTTAGTTAGTAAGGAGGTTAAATGTGTCGTTAAGCTTAGTTATCAACTGCCCTTAGCTAGTTAGTTAGTTAGTTAGAGACATAACAAGCTTATACGTGGAAGTTAAGAAAATATGTGTTCGTTACGGGGTAGCTAGGAGTGTAGAGGAGGCAGGCGACTGTAAACTCCCCTCTAATCTCCACTCCACGGCCTACAATATCCCTTCCTTTCTAAGCTGCACCAAAAGCATCCTCTCTTCCCTTCCTCGCCTTTCCTCTTCTTCCAATCCTCCTCCTCCTCCTCCTCCTCCTCCTCCTCCTCCTCCTCCTCCTCCTCCTCCTCCTCCTCCTCCTCCTCCTTCTCCTTCCTCTCCTTACTCTCCTAGATGGTCTCTTTGGCCGTAATAACATCAAAAAAACATAGGACACGACCGTAGGATGAAAAATAAATACTACAAATAATCACATATAAATTGGAACTCCTCCGTGCGTCCTTCAATCCGCGTGTTACTCTGGACGGTGAAAAAAAAAATGGGTGTCCGCGCGTCCACTCCCTGATCTGTAAACTTTTTAGGGGAGGGGAAGCGAGGGGAAAGGGGGAGGAAACACCACTAACGACCCTTGATTTCCGAGGAGGGTAGGTAGGGAGAGAGGAAGGAGGGGAGGATACCCGTACTCGAACGATTTAGGAGAAAGGAACATGGGAAGGGGAGATGTAAAAGCTGGGAGGAAGCTACATATCACCACTAGAGAGCAGGAGAAAAAAAAAGAGATTGTATAGGAGAGAAAATATGACAGAATTATATAAAAATCCAATCCACACAAATCCAATGGTTCAAAATAAGTGTTTGTCCTTAACTTAGAGTAAATATAGACTTAAAAAGAAAGTATTAGAGAGAAAAGCTTAGTCAAAAATACACTCAATCCAGCATCTAGACAAAGACAAAGCGCAGGAAAGACCTTGGAGTTGCTTGGAGTTGCTTAATACCATTTGGTACTTATATATTTTGTCCACCTATGGTTTGACAGATGTAAGAAATCGGTATATTGAAACGAAAATATTGAACTTCATTTTGATCAGCGAGTTAATATTAACTCCAACCTGTCATCTTATTGGTCATCTCTTGTTGGCTTTCCGTCCAATCATCATTCATTAGTTTTAATTTGAAGAGCTTGGATCTAACAGCTTGGACCTTGTGATGGAATTTGCTACCTATATACCGTGACCACCTAAGGTTTGACAGCTGTAACAAAACGGTATATCAAAACGAAATAATGAATCCAGAAAGTGAAATAATCAGTGGTGTTATAGTGATGGAAGACGCAGAGGACAAGCCCAAGAAGACTTGCGGCTGTTGGTCTGCCTTCCGACGTCTCTTCCGGCGCCTCTTCAGGAGGAAGAAGAGAGGCCCACGAACCACTCCTTCTGTCAATGATGTTAAGGAAAACGATACAAAAGAAATACAAGAAATCATTGAACAGGATAAAGAAATAGAAGTAATAAGAGAATCAACACAAGAAGTAGAAGAAAGTATAGAAGAAAACGTAGAAGACAAGAAAGAAGTTGAACTGAAGGAAACGACAACGGAAGAAGAAGTGCAAGACGTCATTGAAGAGCAGAAGGATGAAAAGAAGCAAGTGAACATGAAGAAGGAAGCGGCCATGGTGGACGTGGGACTGTTGGACGGCGTGATGCACGTGTGTGGCGAGGACCCTGACTCCTCCACGGAGTCCTGGGCCCAGGTGTGCAGCAAGAAAAGACGGCCTAGGAAACAGAAGGTGCTGCCTCCCCCACCCAAGAAGGCGCTTCCTGCACCAAACAAGGTGGGGCTTCCTCCACGCCAGAACACTCGGCGTGCCAAGAAGGACCTGCACGACAGTGTTCGGAACTCTTGGAAGGAGGAAGTGTTGGACACCACGCTGCCTGTGGCGCCTCACATGCGTCGCTGCATCGTGGGGCCACGCGGTGCCACACTGAAACAAGTGCAGCAGGAGTTTGTGGGTGTGCGGGTGACGGTGCCTCCGCCACTGGACGCAGTGACGGACACCGTCAGGGTGCGGGGACCTGCTCGGCAGGTTGCCGGCACCATGGCACGCCTCCAGGCCTTGTTGCACGAGGGTGAGGTGATTAAGGCTCAGCTGGCAGTGACCCCACGGCAGCGGTGCCACGTGGTGGGCCCAGCCGGTGCCACTGTCAAGAAACTCCTGCAGGAGTTCCCTGACGTGGCCGTGACGGTGCCTTCCCCTAAGGACCGTGTTTCCTGCACTGTGGGGCTCAAGGGTCCTCGGTGCCAGGTGATAGGAGCCCAAGCTTTCCTCAACACCTGTCTGAAGGCTGCCGCTGCCACCACCACCACCACCCAGCGTCACGCTAACACTCCCACCCACCGTCATTAAGACTTAACTGTAACTGTAACAATGTTTCTCAATATAATAAACTATTCTAACACATTCAACTGTTTAGACATTACCTTATCTTCTTGCTAATTAATATAATTATTGACGTTTCCCAAAAAGCAAAAACAAAATATTTAATAATAATGAATGACAAAATTTTCTACTTTATTTTCATATTACTGCGTCAATCCAGTAATTCAGTAATTTAATCCTACTTATTTTCTTTCGCTAAAGTTACACACACACACACACACACACACACACACACACACACACACACACACACACACACACACCCACACCCACACAGTTTTTGCATATTGGAGGCGTTTATTACATTATTTACACCCTCCCCCCACCAAACACACACACACACACACTAAGACACACACATACACTAAAACACCCACATGACAAGCTGAAACAAACACCGCCACTTTATTCTGCATCAACACACGGAGGTTCGGAGGTGATATGAATCGTGTCTATATTTCACATCCTGGTAATGGGCTCCAGCGGGTGTCAGGGGCGCGCGAGACAGAGAATGATTTGGTGACTTATCTTCAGCCCAGACCAGCTCCTAGAGTGGGTAATGCAGGGAGTGAAAGAGGTGCAGGGGGATGTGAGGGGAAAGGGGGAGATGCGATAAGGGTCATTTGTTTAACCTCTTTCGATCTTGTGGCTGATAAGATTATTATTTTGGGTTGTTGTTTTTTTGTACTGTTTTGTGTGTCTGTGTGTGTGTGTCTGTCGAACGATACAACAACAACAACAACAACAACACTAATGAAAACCTTATCAATATACATTTTCCTTGCTGTCATTTCGTATTTATTTTACCTTCCTAAATAATCACAATTTTCCGTCACTCGCACATTTTTCCTGTCTACCTTCCATCATGTTTCCGAACCTTCCATATCACTGTCCTCACGTCAAAACTTTTCGCGTCCCAGTTTTTGCATATTGGAGGCGTTTATTACATTATTTACACACAGCTGGCGGCGTGTAGCGGGGCTGTTCTCCCTTTAACCTCAGTAGATTAAGCCTCGTTCCCGCCCCGCCCCACCCTGCCAGGAGTACCTCAGCTTTGCGTCATCAAAGGGGAAACTTAGATAATAAAACCCACGCCAGGTTACAGCAGCGGTACGTCATTTGTAGAGTCAAGCGTCATTATCGCAGGCCGGCGCGTTACGACCATAGTAATGCGTCACTACTTCAAGCCTTCTTAGCCATGCGTCACCACTCCAAGGACAACCATACCTCATCACCTTAGCCATGTGTCACCACTCCAAGCACTCACAGCCATGCGTCACAGTGAGCACCACAACCTGTCACCACACGCACGCACACCCTTCCCTCCTTCCCTTCCCCTCCTCCTCCTCCTCCTCCTCCTCCTCCTCCAAGGTTTTAAGGATTGGAAGAATAAGAAAGACAATAAAATATTAGGCTACATTATGAAGTGGAAATAGAAATATTGGACTGACTTAAATATATTATCCACTCACTTCCTTGCTTCCTTCTTTCTTTTCCTTCCCTCTCATTCCCCTCACTGTCTCTTCTTCGGTTTATCTCATGTGTTTTCCTCTGTCCCGCCCCACTCCCCCGCCCCACTGCCCCGCCCCACTGCCCCGCCCCACTGCCCCGCCCCACTGCCCCGCCCCACTGCCCCGCCCCACTGCCCTGCCCCGCCCCACTGCCCGCCTCGCCTCACCACCCCGCCCTCAGAAGCTGCTCCACACCCACTCACAAGTTTTAATAACATCACAAACTCCGCCACTCTTGTTTCATATTTACTATTATTTCTTTTCATTTCATTATTTTTCTTCTTTTTTTTCTAGTAAGTTTTGTTTTTTTTCTCCTTGAAGTTACTCGTCCCTTCCCTTCCCTTCCCTTCTTTTCCCTTCCCTTCCCTTCCCTTCCCTTCCCTTCCCTTTCCTTCCCTTCCTTTCCCGCGTTCCTGCTTTTATGACCGCCTATGCATTTCTCTTATTTTTCTTTCTATTTTCGTTATTGTTCCTTCCCTTCTTTCTCCTCCTCCTCCTCCTCCTCCTCGTCTCTCTTCTTATTATTATTATTACTATTATTACTATTATTATTACGTACTGTGTATTTAGATCGTTACTACAAGACTTCAGAAATGGTCTACGCTACACACAAATGATGATAAACGGGCGAACTGTTAGAAAAAGAACAATATTATCAGTATCGTGTATAGACAATATTTATTTACCTTTCCATCCGTAACCTCCCATCGCAGGTGAGGATTGTTACCTTTACACTCCCTGAAGAAGCGTCACTTGTTCATTCCTGGCGCGGGTCCTCCCTAGGGTGGCGTTAAGCCTGGGGACCGTATTCACTCTTTCTAGACTTTAGTGTCCCATCAAGGAATAGTGGTGTGTGTGTGTATGTGTGTGTGTGTGTGTGTGTGTGTGTGTGTGTGTGTGTGTGCGTGTGTGTGTGTGTGTGTGTGTGTGTGTGTGTGCCTGTGCGTGTGTGTGTGTGTGTGAGGAACCTTGGTACATTTATAACATCTAGTAAGAACCTTTTAGTAGGAATCTCTTGCCACTGCAGAAACTGTATAACGAGGACTCTTAGTGTTTAGTGCATTCTCATTATGATATTTCCCTTTCGACTCTCGTGGCACCTTTGCAGCATGTTGTGTCACACCTCATTTGACCTCATGACACTTAATAGCCACTCAGAAAGGCTTAAATGAAGACAGTCGTGGTGTAAGGCGGTGGTTGATGTAACAGTCCTTGGCGCTGACCTCCAAATATTAGGTTGTTACTGTCTAACCAAGCACTAAGTTGTCTCCACTTGTTGCTGGCTGACTGTCCTTGCCCCTGAAGCCTCATGGTCAACAGCTGGTCATGGTGGTGTGTGTGTGTGTGTGTGTGTGTGTGTGTGTGTGTGTGTGTGTGTGTGTGTGTGTGTGTGTGTGTGTGTGTGTTTTGTAATAAGTAATCAGTTGAGTTGGTGTTTGTGGTTTCGTTTGCAAGAGACAAGCGTTGAGATTTTCTTTTCCTGTCCTCCAATTCTTATAGTTGTTATTACTTTTGTTCGTGTTTTCGTTCTTCTTGTTTTTGTTCTTCGTTTACGTCTTCCTGTAGTGATGCTGCTGCTCTTGCTGCTGTTGTTTTTTATTAATGATTGTTGGTGATAATAATGATAATGTTAATAATAATAGTAGCAGTAGAAGTAGCGGCATTATTATTATTATTATTATTATTATTAATAGTAGTAGTAGTAGTAGTAGTAGTAGTAGTAGTAGTAGTAGTAGTAGTAGTAGTAGTACTACTAGTAGTAATAGTAGGAGTAGTAGTAGTAGTTGTAGTAGTAGTAGCAGAAGTAGTAGCAATAGTAGTAGCAGTAGCAGTAGTAGTAAAGCAATAATATAAATAGTAGTAGCATTCGTTTTTTCTGTTGTTTTATCTGTTATTGATGCAGAAACAATAACTGTTACTACAGCAGTAGTAGCAGCAACACCAACAAACCTTTTTGTTATTTCTGTTATTTTTGTTGTTGTTAGCAGTAGGAATGTTCGAGGCGTTATCCTTTTTTCTTTATTTTTTACTCATACAGAGAGTAGAAACTTGTTTAAATAAAAAAAAAATGAAAAGAGAAGAAAAAACAAACATCATAGCCACTCGTCGAAAGATACGGTGAAAGGAATGCAGAAACGGAGTAACAGTTTTTAAAGGGACTCAATGCTTCCCTTCCCTTGTGAAAACTGTCCGATTCGTAGGAAAGGAAAGAACAAAATACAAGACAATGGTATCCAGACTGTGCCAGCATAGGCTAGGGATGAGGCAATAGGAATGCAGAATAGGTCACTCAAGGGCAAACTGAACAAAAGAAACACGATAATTTTAGTAAAACTCATACAAAGGAAATATAAAAAAGGAGGAGGAGGAAAATTAGGGGGGAAAGCGATATATACATAGTTACCAAGTCAGTAGAAACACGTTTGCAATAACTACTTACCATTCTAAAGATGATATTAGACCGACACTCCACCACCTTACCTTACCTTACCGCCTCCCTCCAGCAGCCTGAGAACCTCCCTGCAGCAGCCACCTTGCACTACCCTTGAGTTCATTACGTTAACACCTCTCATTGACGTCCCGAGGTGTGCCGTACGAGGGTCCTTAGCGGCTCATCCTGCATTGTTTTTACACCGAGTCATGTAGGGGAGATGATGAGGAGTGAGGAAAGGAAGGAAGGAAGCGAGAGGAAGATAAGTTAAGAGAGAGAGATAGGGAAGGGAAGGATAGGGAAAAAAGAGAAAGAGAGAGAGAGAGAGAGAGAGAGAGAGAGAGAGAGAGAGAGAGAGAGAGAGAGAGAGAGAGAGAGAGAGAGAGAGAGAGAGAGAGAGAGAGAGAGAGAGAGAGAGAGGAGGGAGTTGGGGTGTCATTACTCAAGATAACAGAGCACATGCAAAAAAGTGTTGTTCCGTGTTAGGTGTTTTGTGGCGCGAGGGTTGAATTACCGTGTTAGTGAATAGCTGGTTCAGGAAAATGAAGTGGTGGTGGTTCTCTGCACGACAACACATCAAAGCTTTCCTATTCCTGATCATTATATTTTCTTTTTTCTTTTTCTTCTGCTTCCATGTGGGTTTTATATGTTTTTTGTGGGTTTTTTTGGCGGAAATAAGGTCAAAAGAGATGGTTGCATCATTGTTAGTTATTAAAGAGTGAAAGGAAAATGATTTGACACTATATTAACTTTCCCAGAAGGTTGTTTCCTCTTTTTTTTTCTTTTTTTTTCTCTCTCTCTCTCTCTCTCTCTCTCTCTCTCTCTCTCTCTCTCTCTCTCTCTCTCTCTCTCTCTCTCTCTCTCTCTCTCTCTCTCTCTCTCTCTCTCTCTCTCTCAACAGTGAACAGAGATGAATCCTCCTTTCTCTGTAAGATCTGGGGCATAAAGATGAGCTAAGTCCTCGCTGTACAACAAACACTTTCTGATTTCGAAATATCTTTTGCGAGGAAAGGAAACGAAAATAGCAGAGCGTATCCTAAAAGGGGTCGGAATGTTACGAAAAGATTATGTAATGTATTTCATCCTGAAGGGAACAATTCCTATCGATCAAGGCCAGAGAGAGAGAGAGAGAGAGAGAGAGAGAGAGAGAGAGAGAGAGAGAGAGAGAGAGAGAGAGAGAGAGAGAGAGAGAAACAATAAGGCGTACAGACACAGTCAAACACCCAGACAGAGGCATTAACCATGACACAAACATTGTCTGTGACCTACACGTAATAGTTTGTTTCTAAATGTAATTATTAATGTTTGTATTTACACCTTAACACGTGTCCGTAGGGAATTATTACACTTTGAGACTTAGTTCATCCTTGGTTCCAGTTTGAAATAATCGCATTACATGGTCTCAGACAGGATTAGTCAGCGTCTGGGACGTGTTTAATGTTGCTCGTTATCCTGTAATTAGTATCATTTCTGTTGACCTTACGTGGAGGATGTGTTTCAATTCAATACATGTTAGGTTGTTTTTTCTACCTGTCTTCGTAGAATTTGAAATCTCAGCATGATATCGTTTTTTTTTTCTTCATATTATGTATTTCAATAAAATGCGTGAGGCTACGAAACCTGAACTCTATACAACACGTGATATTTGATCGAAGTTTTATATATTTTCAGTACGACAGATTTAGCTTGTTTTTTTTTAAGGGGACACTGACTTAAAGGGTTCATGTTGAAAAGTGTTTGATATGATTTATACAGATATTCCTGCCTCGATTCACTGCTGGCTTGGCTTCCCATGAGAAAAACAAGCACTGGAAATATCTCTGGTGACGTCTGGGAGTGAACAGTTTTAAAGCATCTTGTCAGTTTCTGTTAAATGATCGAAGATAATTTCAAAAGAGTGTTTGTTTTCTAATTATTTGTAATTTTTTGCGTTTTTCAACTTTTTTTCTCAATTCCAAAAGTTTCATGAGGTATAATTTATGGTATACTGTCTCTATTCAGTAATTAAAAAGTATTGTATGAGACTATTATTGGATGCAAACATTGTACTCGTGTATCTTTATTAGTGATGGATTTATGAATGTTGGAGAATGTAAGTTGTGCAACATAATGGCAACACTTTCATCTGTAATCAAAATACTCCGACAATTTATGGACGAATTCCAATTTTATTAGTTTTTATTATTGATATATATGTGAACATCATTGTAATGTGTTTTTTATAATAATGATAATAATGATAATGATCAAAATAATTATAATAATGATAATAACAATAATAATAATAATGATAATAATAACAATAATAATAATAATAATAATAATAATAATAATAATAATATTAATAATAATAATGCAACCGCCTCGCCCTTCTTGTTGTTGTTTCCGTAATATTTGGTTTGACTGATTATAAAAATTTTCTATCAATGCATGTGTTCCCCTTGCATGATATTTGCATATTTATTGTTATGATGATAGTTGTATGTAATAATCAGGGTGTGGAGGATTTATCTTATACTGTTGGTGCTTAAGAAAAATTTTATATATATTTTATTTTTTCAACCATTCCTCTTCCTCATTAGTGTCTGAAAAACGTTCATCTGAAAATATAGATATGATGAGTGCATGGCATCAATGTGTTCATATGTTGTGTTGTTGTTGTTGTTGTTGTAGTTGTTGTTGTTGTTGCACATAAGTTGTCTTGCAAAAGTATGTAGCCGCATGCACAAAGTTGTATTCTTGTAATCCAAATTCCAACAAAACTTTTTTCTTGCATTGATTTAACAATGCAGAAAGAACATGTTACTCCCTTTGGAAGCTGAGAATTGTTCTTGTATTATTTCCAGCTTCGTGCATCACTTGTCTTGCACTTGATGTTGTCTGCCGGTACACGCATGGGAGATTGACACGTCTGCTGGTACACGTTTCTGTTTTGATCACCTGTCTTGTTGAAGATAGACACAAGGGGTCAACTCGCCTATTAGTTACAGAGGGAGATAGATATATAGTTATTATTATTTGATTTTTGGTTAGTAATTGTGTGTCTAGGATCTTCCACCACACAAATAACGTGAAGCAGTACACTGGTTTGATGTGAGGCTGTAATACGCACTTACATTACAAGAAGGTGAAGGAATGTATATGCGTGAAGTAGCAATATATTCACTCTCTCATAGAAGTGATTAATGTGAAATTATTCATAGTCTTCTTCATCCATTATGTTCAGAATTTAATGAAGTATTTTTATGTGCAGGGAAAGTTTCCGCGGCAGTTTGGACGTCAGCAGTTTCCTTTGTTACGAGACATTTACGTTCCTCCATGATTAAACTTTTAAGCCAAAATTTGAATCATTATCTACTTGCGAATTATGTGGCCGAGGTGATGGAGCGTGAGATGTGTTAGAAAGGTGTTGAAAGAAAACTATGTGGATATATAGTTACGTCGCAACACAATTTGAAACATTATATGTCAAGTTAAAAGTCAAATATTTCAATGTGTGTACAGCAAGAAATACAAAGTTGGCTGTATTTTTCTAGGAGTTATCCACACAGGTAGGGAAAGGCCTAAGGCTGGAAAATAAATGAAGGGAAAAGGTCTTTGCCTCTCAAAAAATCCCAACGAAAAATGTCAGTTCTGTACCTGATGTGACCTGACCCTCGTCGCCTGTGAGAGGTCAGGTCATGGGTGGGCGGAGGGACAAAGGAAGGAAGGTTATTATAAAGTTTGCAGGTAACGCGACAGAGAAACGAAGATGTTGATTGACACTTGAATTAGAAGACATGCAAGTGTGAATAGGCATGAGAACGAGAAGGACGTCTTGTGCGATGAAGTGGCATGCAAACAATGATTCCAGAAAGGCATTGTGAAGAGGAAAGGAAAGGCAGTAGCACAAGGCGGACTGAGATATCGCTTTAACAGTATACAAGTAACTCTACACTGTGTTCTCTTCCATAGTTATGTGAACCTTTAACTTCATGGAAATATTACATTGAGGCATGATAATATTGCATGTCACAGTTATTTGATTTGTTTGCTGCGTACATCAGCTTCCCAAACAGTGTCTTTTACATGTGTTTTCCAGTCACAGCAGTACGGGTTATAATCAGACAGCATCGCAGCGGAGGTTAATGTACACGTTAGCGTCTCAAACTAACTGGGGAAGACAGATGGGTGCTCCTGGAATGACTTGGCTCTTTACTAACATGATGAATTGTTAGCAGCTGTGGTTTGGTTACTATAGAGAAAATGTATTTATGCCACCTTGGAAATGTTTACCAATGTTATTAAATAGTTATATGCTGCCAGTGAACCGTCCCGAGAAGCAGGTGAGGATTTCTATTAATAGTATTCAAGAAGTCTTCGGGATCAATGTTCGCTTCCTTTGAGAATATTTCAGCCATTTTTTTTCAGTGCAATCAAAGCGGGAAAAAAAAATTTATTGCGATTCTATATGAAAAAAAAAAAATCTTAGAAACCATGCAGGAGGGGAAAGCAGTTTTCTTTCTGGTTATACTCTGAAGATGCTTTTGTAATGCAAGATGACTGGAAAAAGGTAGCTTTCTCCATAACTTACTGAACAGACGAGAATTTGTGTCATGAGAATGTGCTCAACTCAACCCACGTGTTGCTGAGGAATTCTTGGTATCAGTGAAGGGGGACGATTGATGTTCGAAGCCACAAAAGGAAAATTATATCAAAAGCCTCAGCCAGTCCTTTCCCTGCCCCGCACCAGTCCTGCCTAAGAGTATACTTGCATTCCCTCCCCGCGTCTCCTCCTCCACAAATCCTATTACAATATATTACATTCTGCAAAGATCCTGGAAATCACTTCTATACGGACCGACCGATTTCCTGGATCTCGTCTTATGATGTTGGATAAGCGTGCAGCAATACTTATCGAATACCTGTTCGGATCGCGTCGTCAGCCCGTCATTGGTGCCTTTGTGGATGAGAAAGACTGTATGATCCTCGTCTCGTGAGTCTCATCGTCAGACTCAGCAGGGATCTTAGGTCTAGCTGGGAGTCTTTCCTTAAGCTGGTCTGCGTGTGTTCCTCTCTGCCTACAACCCCGAGACTGATGCCGGATTAATAGTATTGTTATTGTCAGACAACAAGAAGGCGACTGGATGATGTTTGGGACGCCGTGTGTGTGTGTGTGTTTGTTTGTTTGTGTGTGTGTGTGTGTGTGTGTGTGTGTGTGTGTGTGTGTGAGAGAGAGAGAGAGAGAGAGAGAGAGAGAGAGAGAGAGAGAGAGAGAGAGAGAGAGAGAGAGAGAGAGAGAGAGAGAGAGAGAGAGAGAGAGAAATGCTGGTGAGGTGGCGGCGGCAAGGCAGGAAGGAAGGAAGAAAGGAAGGAGGGAAGGAGGGAAGGAGGGAGGGAAAAGAAAGCAAGTTGTTGACAAGTTTCTCCTCTTCCCTTCCTCTTCTCGTTATTGAGCGTATTATTTTTCTTCCATCTTTCTCTCCCCTTTTTCTCTGTTTTGTATTCTCATCTACTCTCTCCTGTGTTTCCCTTGTCTTACATCCCTCTTTCCCCTCGTGCGCTCTGGGTGAGGGGAGGCTGCAGCTTGGAAAGGGAAGTGGGTGAGAGATGGAGGAAGAAGGGAAGAAAGGAGGAAAGAAAAAGAAAAAGAAAGAAGTGATTGGAAAGCGACAAGATTAGAAGGATGAGAGAAATAGAATAACTAGAGGAAAAAACGAAGATAAGGAATAGAGAAGAAGGAAAAATGATGAAATAAGAAGAGGAGAAGTGGATGGTGATAAGAAAATGAGGTGAGAAGAAGAAATAAATAAAGAGAAAATGGGAAAGAAGGTGAAGGACAAGGATGAAAATATAGAAGAGGAAATGAGAAATGAAGTGGAAAGGAAGAGAAGAAGGAATGCGTGTGTTACATGACTACACTGCAAGTTAAAAAAACACTTCTGGGTACGTTTTCGTCCTCAAAGGAAGACAAACACGACCACTCGAATTATCCTTCCTTCGTGTATCTTTTATCTTGAGAAAATAAAAGAATATCAATAAATAATAGAAATGAAATCAAATGCTACGTTAATTATGAAAGAAAAGAAAAAATGTATATATATATATATATATATATATATATATATATATATATATATATATATATATATATATATATATATATATATATTCTGACGTCTCAATATCGCAATGAAACTTAAGGAGAATTGAAGAACAGAGATTTTTAACATTACAATACAAAAAAAAACACTGGTAATAAAAAAAAACTTTAAAATCCCTTAACAGTGTATTATACAAGAACAGTTGCTGAAGAAGAACCAAAAAACTACTAATTATATTTACCTGAAGTTGATTTATTTTTTTTCCCTGTTCTAACTACTTGAAAATACTTCCTGTGGCGACAAAAGTTAAGCAGAATATCCACAGAGGACACAGAGGGTTTTCGATTCAAGTCTGGTGGAGGTAGAGGGGGGTTCGAACGGCAAGCAAAAGGCGGCTGAGGGTAAATGTTGAAGAGGGTATCTAAGCAAGGGGAAAAAACGCGTGAATGGCATTTGAAAGGGGTTTGAAAGGGGAAATATCTGAGGCCATAGCGTGTCGTATGTAGTGAGTGGGTGGATGTCAGGTGGGGGGGGTGGTAGGTGGAGGATGGAAGTGGAGAGGCAGCTAACGAGGGAGAGAGTGTGAGAGGCCTGGGAGTGAGGCTGTTGTAACGGGGCGTCGTGGTGGCGAGGCTGCAATGTGACGGTGGGCAGCTGGAGCATTAATGAAAGGGGGGGGGGAGGGGGAAAGGGGGGAGGGAGGGGATGGTCCTTACGTGGTAGTCTTTTTGGGTGTTGTTCATTAGACAGGTGGAGGAGACCCAAGCTGTGTGAAAGAGAGAGAAAAAAAAGAAAGAGAGAAAAAAATTATTTGTTGTGTGAGGTTTGCCTGTCCTGACGAGCACTGTATAAACTAGAAAACCATAACATAACACTGACAAGCTGACACTAACAGTCCTGATGTTTCTGAGCTGATGCTTTGCTGTTTCTTTGCCTTTGTTGTCTGTATGGGAGACTTCATGTTAAAATTGAAAATTATAGTAATAGTAGGAGTAATAATAGTAATAGTAATGCATTTTTACCTCAACTTGTTCAACATTTCGCCAACACATAATGTAAATATATAGTAAGAAAGAAAGGCTTGCACTGACACTAACAAACGTATTAGCAACCCTCACCCTACCAAGAGTACGACTCCTGTCACCTTTATACACACCTAAAGGCCCTTCATAAAGAGATGTGTCCTTTGCACCATAACTTGCATCACCTGGGAGTGTGATGGGCCGTGAGAGGTACTGTACATGAGGTGAGGGAAGCAAGATCAGGGAAAGTCGACTCCACGTGACTCATGGGAAACGTAAAGACGCCGCCTCAACAGACAGATAATGCGTTTACCCTTGACGTGAAAGAATGAGTTCGTTGGAAGGAGCCAGCCAACCCTGGAGACACCGCACTACTGGTGAAGCAGACACCCTGCAGCGCCGCCCTCGGCAATCCTCGCATATACAAGTGTGAAATGATTGCTGGTGACGCCACACGCCGACACGGAAAAAGGTTCAACGCCTGAAATTTATGGACGAGAGAGAGAAAGAGAGAGAAAAAAAAGATGAAAGCGACAAGCTGCCGTTTCAATTTAATTCATATATATATATTTTTAAGCTGGATTGTATTTCATTGTAGTGAGATATTCCAGCGGTAGGATTGCCAGAGAAGCGTTATTGTAGCTCCTCAACTCAATAATTTTGTGCGGCTGGACGTAACAAACACAGCCTCGGGGACTCTGGGACCGCCGCTAATGCTGGCTTATCAGTAGCTCCAGAGCGTTCCGGGAACCAGTTGGGTTAATCTGTTGATATACAGGCAACTCAGAGGCTGGTTCTGGGGAAGAGAGAGTCACTGGTGAGTAAGGCGAGGGAGGTGGTCTTACCAGATAGAAGGCACTGAGGGGACACAAGGGTACAGGTTGATTACATAAAAAGGGGAACGTGGAGAGAGGGAAGAAAGGGGAGGCATGAGATATGGTAAGGAAATGATCATAACATCCAAAGCAATCCTATTACAGTGTCGTTGTTTTTGTAATAATACTAATAATGATAATAACGATGGTAATAGTAATACTGATACCAACTAATACCATTCATAACGTTGTAATACATTCAGGACAAGGAAAATTAGCACATGATATTACAAGCGCAACCATTAAGAGCAAAGGGAAGGGGGAAGGAAAATGTGTGTGTGTGTGTGTGTGCTGATCATATCTCAACAAGCAAGGCAAGTGTGATGGCTAGTTACGTGATGTTGATTGTGTGTGTGTGTGTGTGTGTGTGTGTGTGTGTGTGTGTGTGTGTGTGTGTGTGTGTGTGTATGTGTGTGTGTGTGTGTGTGTGTGTGTGTGTGTGTGTGTGTGTGTGTGTGTGTGTGTGTGTGTGTGTGTGTGTGTGTGTGTGTAAAAGAGACAGAAAAAAAAAGTTAATGCAGTTGTAGAGGAAGGACGCTGAAAAAAAAGAAAATAAAGAAATAAACGAAATGGCCCATGAAAGAAAAAAAGAGCAGGATGGAGTTGAGGAAACAGAGAAGGAAGGAAAGAAGGAAAGAAGTGGAGTGGAAGACAGCGAGCGGCGAGCGAGGTGAGCTTTGAGGAAAAGGAGAGGAAAGAAGAGAAGGAGGAAAGAGGAAGAGAAGAGGAGGAAAAAAAGGAGGAGGAGAAGGAAGAAGAGAAGGAGGAGAATGAGGAGGAAAAGGAGGAGAAGGAAGAGGAGGAAGAAGAGGAGGAGAAGGAGAAGGAGGAGGAGGAGATAAGACAAGCCCCAAGAGGCGGAGTACAAAGTGTATCAACAACAACGCCGGGCAAAGCGACGCTAATCCAGGGTGTTGCCGGGGCTCAAGGAGGCTCCCAGAGAATGATGTCCCCGCCTCCTCCTCCTCCTTCTCCTCCTCCTCCTCCTCCTCCTCCTCCTCCTCCTCCTCCTCCTCCTCCTCCTCCTCCTCCTCCTCCTCCTTTGCCTTCACCACCTATTCCTCAATGTTCACCCTTGCCCTGCCCGCCACACTCGTCACGCCACATCACCAAACACCCGACGTGTGTGAAGAAGGCCTGTGAGGCTCCATATAATGTGAGGTTTTATGTGATTACCCGAGGGAGGCTGCAGTGAGAGGTATATGGTAATTGGTCGGCCTCCTCCTCCTCCCCCCTCTTCTTCCTCCTCCCCCTCCTCCTTCTCCTCCTCTTCCTCCTTCTCCTCCTCTTCCTCCTTCTCCTCCTCTTCCTCCTCCTCCTCCTCCTCCTCCTCCTCCTCCTCCTCCTCCTCCTCCTCCTCCTCCTTATTCTCCTCCTCCTCCTCCTCCTCCTCCTACTCCTCCTCCTCCTCCTCCTCCTCCTCCTCCACATCTTTCTGCTTCATCTTCTTCCTAATCCGCCTCCTCCTCCTCTTCCTCCTCCTCCATCATTTCGTTGCACAATTTCACACGTCACTATCCTTCATCTGCCGCATCATATTATCAACTCCAGGAGGCCGGGATCAGCATGGCTCAGCTTCATTATAAATACCCAAAGTTTACTTCCTCCCAAAACTTTGCACTTCATGACAATCCGCCTCAGCTCACCTCCCTTCCCAATCCGACACCACAGCCTCGGCCGCACCACACTGTCACCAGCACGAGGCACCACACAAACGTCGCCTACCTCCTCTGGTCTTCCCCAGTGAGGCGTTTCACCTAAAGGATCTCCTAATTAAGACGTCAGGTGGCGATTCGTGGCGCAGGTAACACCGGCCAGCCGTGTAGCCCCACCAAACAGCCCACCAACTGAACTGACTGCACCATCTGTTGCGGAAATGCCTCACTAAGGGGGACGAGGAATACATACGTTCTGTGTTTATTTCGAGCGTGACTGTACCCAAAGGCAGACAGACACACAGGACACCACGCCGAGGGTAAGTGAGCTGAGCGATGAGACAACGAGTGGCTGAAGGAAGGAAAAGTGAAGAGGAGGAATGCAAGGAGAAGGAAACAAGGAAGAAAAATGGTTCCACAGCTCCAAAATGCCCTGAAAAAGATACTGTTGCTGGAAAATGTAGGTTAAGAAGCTTGAGTGTGTGTGTGTGTGTGTGTGTGTGTGTGTGTGTGTGTGTGTGTGTGTGTGTGTGTGTGTGTGTGTGTGTGTGTGTGTGTGTGTGTGTGTGACAATAATAACAATAACAATAGTAATAATAATAGTAATGACAATAATAATAATAATAATAATAATAATAATAAGTATAATGGAATCCAGCTGTGAAAAAAATAAACATTATAATATTCTTCTTCGTTCATAATCTCATAGCTTCTGTTGGCAATGCATCTTAATCCTAATAGTTAATCTTTTGGAATTAACACCGTGACTCCATTTTGTATTCTTCGTGTGTGTGTGTGTGTGTGTGTGTGTGTGTGTGTGTGTGTGTGTGTGTGTGTGTGTATGTGTGGCGGGAGAGTGAAGGGAAGGGAGAGAGAGAGAGACAGAGAGAGAGAGAGAGAGAGAGAGAGAGAGAGAGAGAGAGAGAGAGAGAGAGAGAGAGAGAGAGAGAGAGAGAGAGAGAGAGAGAGAATGTAAAATACAGGATATATTGAGAAATTCACAGAACACAAATTTCCTGATGCTGGTGAATCACGTATTTTATCATATTCACCACCACCACCACCACCACCATCACCACCGTCACCACCACCACCACCACCACCACCACCACCACCACCACCACCACCACCACCACCACCATCACCACCGTCACCACCACCACCACCACCACCACCACCACCACCACCACCACCACTACCACCACTAATACTACCACCACCACCACCACCACCACCATCACCACCCACCACCACCACCCACCACCACCACCACCACCACCACCACCACCATCACCACCACCACCACTATCACCTCCTCTTCCACCATCACCACTTACATTATCGATCTGAACTCAATTATTCTCGGTAATGAGTGCCACCTGTCAGCCGTCACCTGTGCCAGCGGAGGGGGCGGGGGGGAGGGGGGCTGGAAAGGGGGCGGTAGGGGGGGGGGAAAGGGAGGCTAGTGAGGGAGTGATGAGGAGGAGACAGAGAGGAAGTCCAGCCGTCACTCATACAAAGCCGCTGATGAGACAGGAAGAGCTACCTATCTTTCCTCTTTCCCTTTCTCTCTTTACTCCCTTCACCTCGCCCCTTCATCATCTTCTTCCAGTCGCTCATCCCTACCTCCCTCCCTCCCTTCCCTTCTCTCCTTCCCTACCTCCTTCCTGACCTCTCTTCCTCCCTCCCTCTGTCCCTTCTCTCATCCCAGCCTCCTTCTCTCCCTCCTTCTCGCTTCTTCTTTACCTTTCCTTCGCTTATTTGTTCACGCTCCTACACACACACACACACACACATACACACACACACACACACACACACACACACACACACACACACACACACACACACACACACACACAGACACAGTACTTGTCTATACATTACTTAAAGGTGACCTTGTTGCAACCTCTCTCTCTCTCTCTCTCTCTCTCTCTCTCTCTCTCTCTCTCTCTCTCTCTCTCTCTCTCTCTCTCTCTCTCTCTCTCTCTCTCTCTCTCTCTCTCTCACACTCTCGCCAGGGGGAAAGAGGGAGAGGCAGATACTATAGGCATTTCTCCAATATAAATAGTGAAATGAAAGAAGGGAAACAATTTCATTATCGAAAAAGAATTAAAGTGTAAGTAGGGAAGCGAAATATTCCCAGGTGCCCTCCTTCTCCTCCTCCTCCTCCTCCTCCTCCTCCTTCTCCTCCTCCTCCTCCTCTTCCTCTTCCTCCTCCTCCTCTTCCTCTTCCTTTTTATTCTCTTCCTCTTCTTCCTCTTCGTCTTCCCCAAAAATTTCTTCCATTTTCCCCCGTCACTATCTGTTTTGATCTCATTTAACGTGTTCTCTCTTACTTCCTCCTTTCATCACTTTTCTTTCCTCTTCTAAAATTCTTCTTGGTTGCTGTAGCGAACTGATTTTTTTCCTCTTTTTTCTCTATTTTCCCTTTGATTCGTCCCCTTTTTTATTGTTATTATTTTGTCCATCCACTTTTTTCCTGTATTTTTCAATGGCAAAAAAGAAAGGAGGGCAACGTAATTATTTTGTACCTGACACTCTTTTATTATTTTACTTTTTTGTTCACTATTGTTTAGTCTCCATTTCTTTCCCCTTTTTTCTCTCTCTCCTCACCACCTTGTTTTTTTTCTTTCTCTCTCTCTCTCTCTCTCTCTCTCTCTCTCTCTCTCTCTCTCTCTCTCTCTCTCTCTCTCTCTCTCTCTCTCTCTCTCTCTCTCTCTCTCTCTCTCTCTCTCTCTCTCTCTCTCTCTCTCTCTCTCTCTGTACACAACCTCGTAGGCTTTAAAAACCAACATTATCTCTCTTAAAGAACCCACAAGAGAGAGAGAGAGAGAGAGAGAGAGAGAGAGAGAGAGAGAGAGAGAGAGAGAGAGAGAGAGAGAGAGAGAGAGAGAGAGAGAGAGAGAGAGAGAGCAAGGGAGAGAGAGAGAATTAAAGATAGGAAAATGTAACATTAGTATTTATTATCATGAGAAAATTCATTGTATACGAAATAGCAAGAAAAAGAGTGAGAAAGAAAAAAAAGAGAGAGAAAGAAAGAGAATTCATTTATAAGGTCTTAAAACTTCCTTCTACCTCAGAAACATGATGAGGAGAGTCACGGCGTCACTTTCCCCTTCACCTTCACCTTCCCCCATCACCTGTAAATTGAAAGCTACTTTGTATATCTTCAAGAATTTTTTTTTATTTTTCAGTGGCTGTGAGACGATCCTTGTTTGTTTTTGTTTTGGTTTTTGCGTCATTGATATTTTTTTTTATTATTATACTCTACTTTTGTCTTTTGGTTTTTTTTCAATTTTTTCGTCTTTTCTTTTCTTTTTTTTCATTCATCTCTCTTTCTCCCTTCATGTTCTTATTGTTTTTTTATCTTCCTTTTCTTCCTCATGTCCTCCTTTTCTTCTTGTTTCCTTTCTCCTGTTCTATCTTCATCTTTTTTCGCTCATCGTTCTTATTATTCTAACCTTTTTTTTTATTTCTGTTCCTTCTCTTCTTTCTCTCTTTCCTTTACTCTCTCACCTTTCGTCTTCTTCCATCATTATTGTTGTTTTCCCTTCTTTCCTTTCTTCTTATTTCTTTCTCTTTTGTTTCTCGCCTTCCTCCCCCTTTTTCTTCTTATATTTCCTTTTATTCTTATTTTTTCTTTAAATCCTCTTGTCTTCTTCACTTCCTTCTCTTCTAGTTCCTTACTGTGCCTTTATCCCTTTTTTTTCTCTTCTTCCTTCTTTATATTGTTCTTGTCCTTTTTTTCTCTTTTATTGTCTCTTCTTCTCTCTTCTCCTTTCTTCGTATTCCTTTGGGCTTCTCCATTATCTCCTTTTTATATGTTATTTTCTCCTTCCTTTCCTCCTTCACACCCCTTTTCCTCTCTCTCCTTTTCTTTCTCTTTATTTCCCTATTCCAACTCTCTCTCTCTCTCTCTCTCTCTCTCTCTCTCTCTCTCTCTCTCTCTCTCTCTCTCTCTCTCTCTCTCTCTCTCTCTCTCTCTCTCTCTCTCTCTCTCTCTCTCTCTCTCTCTCTCTCTCTTTTTTTTTCTGCATCCTCCTCCTCCTCCTCCTTTTACTAGTTATTCTGACACCCTCTCTTCTTCCTTCCTTATTGTCTTTGCTCATGATTATTTCTTCCGTATTTCTATTAATTTATTTGATTATTCCACCTTCTTCTCAACCTTTCTCCAGTTTCTTGTCAATTTCTTCACGTTATTCCCTCCATTACATGCTCCTCCCCTTCCCTCGTTTTCTTCCTGTGAATCTTCGTTTTTTTATTCTCTCTCTCTCTCTCTCTCTCTCTCTCTCTCTCTCTCTCTCTCTCTCTCTCTCTCTCTCTCTCTCTCTCTCTCTCTCTCTCTCTCTCTCTCTCTCTCTCTCTCTCTCTCTCTCTCTCTCTCTCTCACATTTTTGCTCATGCTATACCCACCCACACCACAGTAACATTTACCTTATCTTCCTTCCTCAGGCTCTCCTCCAGTACGCTTGTCTTCCTTTCTAACTCATTCTTCTCTTCCCTCTCCTCCTCTTACTTCCCCTTCCCTCTTTTCCGCCTCATTTTTCTCTTCCTCTTCTTCCTCCACTTTTTTTCCTCCTCTTCTCTTACCACACCTCTTTCCTTCAACACGATAACTAGTGACCTGATAATTATCGCTTTACCTTCACCTCCCCCCCTCATTCCGCCCCCTTAAATACCCCCATAAATGAGAGCGGAAGTTCGGTCTTGGAAGTTTTGGCGGCTGGGGATCAGAGTCGAATGTCTTCTTTTTTTCTTCTTCTTTTTTGCGAAACGCCGGAAAAAGGTGAATAAGTCAGTTTTCTTCCTGGAAGCTGTTTACCCTAATCAGCTGAGCCAGGAGGAGGAGGAGGAGGAAGAGGAGGAGGAGGAGGACTAGGAGGAGGAGGAGGAGGAGGTGGTGCTGGTGATTCCTAAATTATCTCGCGTCTTTTGTCTTTCGTCCTTTTTCTCGGTCTTTTAACGCGTGAGGCTATCGCGAAAAAGTGCGGATTTTCACTTACCTTTCCAGAGCGCGAGTCGTGATTCCAGTTTTCAGTCTCCGAGGCACTCAAGGTCACACACACGAAGCGAACAGTTTCACCTCCGGCTGTCTCTTTCCTTATGACCCAATAGCAAAGGTCGTAAATATAGACAAGTTATCCTTCCAATTACTAGTTCGCAGCGACCTAACATCCCGGTCACACCAGGTCACATACGACCCGATGCCACCTCTCATTTTCTTCCCCTTCCGTGACCCAACACCGAGGGAACAAAAGGGAATAGACCAATACGCCCTCAAATTTGCGCTTCCTACTCCCCTCACTTCCCCTCACCTCCCCTCCCCACGTGTCCTCGCACCTGTAGTAATGTTTCTGTGTCAAACAAGGTCACAGCGCTGCCTTCCCGTGTGAGGTCAGCCGTAAAACACCTCTTAATGATCTCGTAGACTTTCAACACAGGTATTTGGCTTCATAGTAGCGACTAAGCGAGTCTTGGTAGTGTACCTTAGAGGGGAAGGAGACGGGGAGGGGAACTGAGGGGTGTGGAAAATGTGGTAAAAAAAAAGTAATGTTTGCGAGGGTGAGAACAGCACCATCGAGGAAGAAAAAAGAAGAGAAGGGAAAGGAAGGGAAGGAAAGGGAAGGGAAGGGAAGGGAAGGGAAGGGAAGGGAAGGAAGGGAATAAAAGAATTTCCGAGGAGTGGAATTGTGATAGGTGTTCATCGATTTGTCTCACGAGGATTAACTTTCAAA
>JAPQNM010000022.1:16121353-16148853 GCA_029783475.1 Metacarcinus magister
ATGATTTAGCCTAAACCCAGCGATTAATATTACATTGCGTGTGATATCTGTACGGTTTGACGGGATATTCGTTCCATCAGTTGGTGTGTGGAATTAACTAGATAATCATACAAAAGAGAGAGAGAGAGAGAGAGAGAGAGAGAGAGAGAGAGAGAGAGAGAGAGAGAGAGAGAGAGAGAGAGAGAGAGAGAGAGAGAGAGAGAGAGAGAGAGAGAGAGAGAGATTGAGAGAGAGAGAAAAAAAAATAGAGAGAGGATTTGTAGAAATGGTTGTGTTATATGGTCCATTAGTCAAGATATACGTTCAATTAGGGATAATCTATCGAATTACACAGAGTATTTGTACAATAATTAGTTTGAGTATTTTGATAATTCGTCTCTATAATTGTCTTACTTCTCTCACTCAATACATCGCTAACTCACTATAGTTATTTATTTGTATTTATTTATCTTTCCTGCGATAACAATGATGAATTTATAACTTAAACTAACAATCTGTGGATGAACTATAATTGCAATGAAAAAATGAATGTGGTAATATTTGCTGCGTTAGTCAAAACATCGATATATGTTGAATTATCATCAATGAGTTGAATTTAGTTTTTGGATTAATGTAGAAAAAAAAATAATAATAAAAAAGAGTGATTGTTTGTTTGTATGTATGTATGTATGTATCAGTAGCACACACACACACACACACACACACACACACACACACACACACACACACACACACACACACACACACACACACACACACACACACAACCCACGGAAGGTAACAGTCACCAATGCGTTCATGTTACAACCGAAGAGGAAACAAATAGAAAAAAAAAGTGGTAAAATCAAAGTTTCCGACCAATTACAGCTTTTTTTTTTACTCTCTCTCCATTCCCATTTGCTCGCCTGGCACGCTCCCTACCTTCCTGCCTCCCTACCTCTCTCTCCCTGCCTCACACCTTCCCTGCCTCCCTGCCTCCCTCCCTGCCTCCCTACCTCTCCCTCCCTGCCTCACACCTTCCCTCCCTTCCTGCCTCCCTCCCTATTCGCGTTATCCCTGCCACACACACTCTCCCTTCCCTTCTCCCTCTGAAGTGTCACTCTTATCCCCTCTCCATTCCCTCCCCTTCCATGACCCTTTCTACTCTACTCTCCAATCCCTTCCTCCCCTTCCTCACCCTCCCTCCATTCCCCTGCCTCCCCTCACTCCCTCCCCTCACCAGTAGCAGCGGGTGAGTAGCATTTAATATGGTGGAAAGGAAAATGGCTTTTATTTATATTTTGACCGAGGAAGCAATATGTGGTTTTTTTTTTCGGTTTGCCCAAATTAAACTTTTTGACCACATTTAATTTATTCACCCAAACGAAATTTTCTGCCCAAATTTCACCTATGAATCAGGGTCTCTTTCCACCCCCGAGTAGAACAATATAATACATCGAACGTATTCTTTCGGTTATAGTTAAAAATGTATAATAGGACAACAAGGGAAGAGGAGGAGGAGGAGGAAGAAGAGGAGGAGGAGGAGGAGGAGGAGGAGGAGGAGGAGGAGGAGGAGGAGGAGGAGGAGGAGGAGGGGGTTAGTATATCAAATTTTGCTTCTTGTTCGTTGTTAAAATGAGAGAGGGAAAAAAAGTCAAACTTCAAAACAATTAGAAATTTCACATGCGAGAAAAACTTTACACAGCTTATTATCTCTCTTCTGGAGTGAATTGTTGTTGTTGGTGTTGTTGTTGTTGTTGTTGTTGTTGTTGTTGTTGTTGTTGTTGTCTGATGAACTAGCATACAGTTACGCTCTTTTTTCAATTACGAAAGACATATATGGAACATTAAATTAGCTTTGTGTGTGCGTGCATGTGTGTAAGTGCGTGTTTGCGTGCGTGCTTGTGTGTGCATGTGTATATTTGCATGTGTGCGTATTTGTGTTTGTGTGTATGTCTGTGTGTGTGTGTGTGTGTGTGTGTGTGTGTGTGTGTGTGTGTGTGTGTGTGTGTGTGTGTGTGTGTGTGTGTGTGTGTGTGTGTGTGTGTGTGTGTGTGTGTGTGTGTGTGTGTGTGTGTGTGTGTGTGTGTGTGTGTGTGTGTGTGTGTGTGTGCGTGTGTGAGGGAAGGAGAGCAAATATAATCAATAATTGTGTCTATTGTGCATGTATCAGTAGTCATGGAGTCAAGGTGGGCCTGAGGGCAGGTGTGGGCGCCGTAATTACGTGTGTAGCAGGTGTGTAGGTGTGACAGATGTGTGTGTAACTATTTAACAGGTGTGTGAGGTGTGTGTGTGTGTGTGTGTGTGTGTGTGTGTGTGTGTGTGTGTGTGTGTGTGTGTGTGTGTGTGTGTGTGTGTGTGTGCGTGACATATGCAGGTGACAGCTGTGCGCGTGGTAATGTGGCACTTCAAGATGAGAAACAGACACCAATATGATCATTTTTTTCACTCACCTGCATCTGTTTTGGCAGCGGAAGGGAGGCGCTGCTGGGTTCCTCTTTGATATAACAAGGATAACAGGGCGATGCAGTATGTGTTGTCTTACATCTCAGCGTCTTCTCTTAGGCAGTTATAACGCTGGCTGCCACGCTGCCGGCCGGTCCTGAGACGCTGTGACAAACTTATATGAAAACAAGAGCATCGTAATTTTGAAACTCTTGGTCATAAATCTTTGGGGATGAAACACGAGGAGGAGAACGTTTCAGGCGAAGTAGACGAGTTTGTGTATAGCAAGTCTAGTGTTGGTGAATAGATGATGAATACTTATATGTGGTACTGTACGTGTGTGGTGGGGGGGGAGGGGTACTGGGAGATGAAAAAATATGCGTTATTATATATTTCATTATACTTTATGCATCTGTTCACTTATTTTATTATTATTATTATCATCATTATCATTATGTTCTTCTTTTTGTCCTCCTTGTTTAGATTCCTCCTCTTCTTCATCCTCAGTTTCCTTTATTAATGTCATTGTATCAAACATTTTTTCATCTTTTTAACAATTTTAATGATTCCCATTGCTGTCATGAAGCGTTGATATTTTAACTTCCTTTCCACGTTCCTAAACATCTTATCTTCGTTGAGTCTATCCGTTGTCTTCCTCGAATCGTTCTTTCTCTTTTCTCTCTTTTTTCCCTCAACTACAACTTTTCAGAGCCTGTTTTTTTTTATATATATCTTTCTATTCTTTTTCATCCCTTTCCTGTAACTCCTTTCTTTATCGCAAGGTGGAATCTGTTGTAAATAGCTAATAAGGAGAAGTGTATTCAGAGCGCATGCCGGCCATCGCTTCGAGTCGAGGCTAATTGGCGAAAGGGTATGATGGATGGTCTTGGGCGAGGACGAGGACGAAGACGAGGATGAAGACGAGGATGAAGGCGGGGGTGAAGGCGAGGGCATAGGTGGGACAAGAGGTTGAAAGAAGAGGAGGAAAATTAGGAGAATTACAAGGAGGAGGAGAAGAAGAAGAGGGTGGAGATGGAGATGGTGATGATGGAGGAGGAGCAGGTTAAGAAGAGTAAGAGAAGGAGGGTTAGAAAAACAGAAATAGCAATTAACAGAAAGGCAATTGGTTTATTTGTAGGTCGCCTCTTTAAGTGTATTACTCTATTCTGCACATTTTTAGCATTGTGTGTTAGCAGGATAGAAAGGCGAGAAGGCAGCTCCCCACCCACCCAACTTAGAAATTTTTTGCATAATACACTTGGTAGAGAAAAAAATCGTAGTGAGGTTCTGGCTGCAGTCACACTTCCTTGGAGATATGAGAAAATTTCGTCATATGAGAGAACACTAGTAACTCTCCTGCCATGAAGCTCAACATTATGAACATGAACGAGTTGTTGTGTTAAAAAAAAAAAACGATAGTGAAACAAATGTTGAATGATAAACTGTAACTCGTGTTATTTTCAAATATTCATCCATTCCATGTTTGAATGAAAAAAAAAAGTTGATTTTACATTCACACTTTCTGCGTGTAGCTTTTACTACCGCATGCGTCGAATTATTGAATATTGATGCTGATGTTTTGTATTGTAGTGTTTTGTTCCGTTTTTTATTATCAAAGACCTTAAAGTGATGGCCGTTATCGAGTCCTTTCCCTTCTCCTCTCTTCTCCTTTCCTCTCTTCTCTTCTCTATTCCCTCCTTCCCTTCACATCCTCCCTCGTTCTCCCTGCCTCCCATCGGTGATATAATACACCTGCCGATAGGAGGATGATAATTTGTCAAAGGAATAGCATGATGTGAGCCAATCAGAGAACAGTTTAAAAACCCAACCTGAACATGAGGTAAGGGAGTGAGTGGTGCCCAGTAGGGGAGCCGAGGTGAGGGGGGAAGGTTAGTTTACATCAGTCCATCCCAGAGCGTACCACAGGTTATTCCAGGCTGTGTCGATCCTTTGTGTTGTGGCACGTGTATGAAATAGATTTGATGAACTTAAGGATAATAAACTAAAACTGAGAAATTATTTTTACGTAACATTTTCATTTTGAATTAAAATTATATAAAATAAGAGAGATAATGCATGTATTATCTTCAAAACAATTCAAATAGATATAAAAAAAACTTATTAGTACCAATAAACAAAGAAAAAAAGGAATCTATGATAAATAACCGAAATTACGTATACAAAATTATTAGCTTATTTATATTTTATTTTTATTAATGTTTTCTATGATTTCTATAATTATCAAAATTGTTGTCTGATTTTTCTAAAATGTTTTTATAATGTTTTGTTTCTTATTAAGTCAATTCAGAATGTCGTTGATGTATATTAGACAGAATAAGGAATATATTACTAAAATTTTATGAGATTCACTAGGAAAATAAAGAAAAGATGAGGAGGTAAGATAAAGGCATTTGAAAGAAACATATGAAGAAAAAAAAACATGAAGGAAGAAATAGAAAAACTCAAAATAAGGAGCCGAAGACGAGGAAAGATAAGTTTGTTAAGTCCTCTGACCCGTTAGGTTTACGTTGACAAAGTTAACTTCCTTTTGCTGTGTGTGTGTGTGTGTGTATGTGTGTGTGTGTGTGTGTGTGTGTGTGTGTGTGTGTGTGTGTGTGTGTGTGTGTGTGTGTGTGTGTGCGTGCGTGCGGGCGTGCGTGCGTGCGTGCGTGTGTAGGTACGTAGGTAGGTAGGTAGGTAGGTAGGTAGGTAGATAGGCAGGGTAGGTAGGTAGGTAGGCAGGGTAGGTAGGTAGGTAGGTAGGTAGGTAGGTAGGCAGGCAGGCAGGCAGGTGTGTCGCCGTGAACCTGACATAATTAGCATGTGCCAGGCCTCCACGGTCCACCTCTGACGTAAATTTATGCGTCAGCCACCGCGAGCCATAATTTGCCGGCGAAGGGTGGATATATTACTCGTGTCGTATTAGCAGGGTGAGCAAGCCTCCCCACCCACCACCACCACCATCACCACCATCACTACCACCACCACCACCACCACCACCATTACCATCACAAACAATAAAACAATAACAACAATAACAACACTGACGGGACTCCACACAATCTCAAAGGGAAATATATATGTATTCTTAACATTAATTTTGCTCATTTATTTTTACTTTGTGTGTGTGTGCGTGTGCGAGTGTGTGTGTGTGTGTGTGTGTGTGTGTGTGTGTGTGTGTGTGTGTGTGTGTGTGTGTGTGTGTGTGTGTGTGTGTGTGTGTGTGTGTGTGTGTGTGTGTTACGAGTCCTCAATATACTGAAGCGGCACCTGTCGGTCGTCCTGCGGCGGCTCAGGACAAACAGGATATTCAATACGTGATCGTGAAGGTTAAAATTGTTGTATGAAATAACTAATTACTGAGTTTGCAATTGGTTCATTAAGTCGCTAAGGCAATTGATTAAATGAGCAAAAATGTATATTCTCTCTCTCTCTCTCTCTCTCTCTCTCTCTCTCTCTCTCTCTCTCTCTCTCTCTCTCTCTCTCTCTCTCTCTCTCTCTCTCTCTCCTCTCTCTCTCTCTCTCTCTCTCTCTCTCTGCTCGCTCTCTCTCTCTCTCTCTCTCTCTCTCTCTCTCTCTCTCTCTCTCTCTCTCTCTCTCTCTCTCTCCTCTCTCTCTCTCTCTCTCTCTCTCTCTCTCTCTCTCTCTCTCTCTCTCTCTCTCTCTCTCTCTCTCTCTCTCTCTCTCTCTCTCTCTCTCTCTCTTTCAGATGTTTTATATTAGTGTAATCGCACTAAAATAAAAAGTTTCAATTTAATTACTGCAATGTATTGGTGAGTTGCAGTGTAGGAAGGAGTTTTTACACACACAGAACATAGAGGCAAGCCAGAAATGGACACACACACACACACACACACACACACACACACACACACACACACACACACACACACACACACACACACACACACAACACACACACACACACACACACACACACACACACACACACACACACACACACACACACACACACACACACACACACACGTTTCCACGACTCTCCCAATAGAAGTATCAGTGGAATATTCATGTAGTCTTGGGCGGCAGGAACACGCCCTCCCACCACTAGCTGAATCTGAGGACAACGGCAGCGGCTTCCAGGCTGACACACACCTACTGTCAGACCCGGCAAGTGGAAGGGGAAGGGCAGGAGGGGATCAGGGCGTTGACTCGGGGGCGTTGAGGACTCTGCTGTTTCAGATTTCACATAAGTTTCATGTGGTTTTATCAGAATCCACGATTATTATTATTACTATTTTTATTATTATTACTATTATTATTATTATCATTATCATTACTATTACTCTTATGAGATTGTAAAAAAAAAAGTAAAATCCGCGTGTCTTCAAGCATGAATCGTATAGTTAGCTAGTTAGTTAGTTAGTCAGCCTGCGTGGGCGTGTTTTTGGCAAGGTGTTTATTTCCGTTGCCTTGACCCTCCAACCTGTGGCAGGATATAGCCTACTCAGGGTACCTACTCCGGGTCGCTGCGCTGTTCAGAGTACTAAAGTTCCCTTCACCGAGGTACCCATTTACCGACCTGCATGAAAGGGTGGACAGACAGACAGACAGCTGCTTGTTGGATGTCAGCTGCCCGGGTCATGATGCAATATGTGCTGCATATGCAAAACCAGCTGAATTCATACTTGTAAACCATTTCGCTGATCAGATATTGCGAGTAGGAAAACATAGGAGGTGTGGTGTTGATGGTGGTGATATAGACAAGTGACATCTATAAAGTCTTGTAGATCACCGTCCTTCGCGGCAACACAATGCTTGGGGAAGAGTTAAAGAATAGAAAATGTGGTAAAGAGAGGAAGGAAAACAACATTATTCTGGCTAGATGTTGTTGGGTTTCTTTTACATTAATTTAGGTGTTGGTAATCAATCACTGAGAGAGAGAGAGAGAGAGAGAGAGAGAGAGAGAGAGAGAGAGAGAGAGAGAGAGAGAGAGAGAGAGAGAGAGAGAGAGAGAGAAAGACAAAAGATAATTCCTTGTGGTAAATCCTGACTCTTCTGTATCCCAAGAGGCAATTAGATAAGAAGCAAAAAAAGCCTGATTGGATCGCTTCTTTTTTACAATCCACACAATAATATACTTTTATCCACCACTTTCTATCTTTCTTTACGTCTTCCTTCCACCTCGTCACTCTGAGCACGTCACTTATTTACGCCCCATGTGAGTCCGTCCAGCAACAACAACAACATGGCGGCGCGTAACAACAACCCAGTAGTCAACACAAGGTACATTCAGAGGCTCCCCAGCGGCACACACGCGATAAAGGGCGTGTGGATGGGCTGTGTTTCCTCCGTGCGCCTCATCAGGAAGATAATAACTCAGGAGGGAGCTGTGTGAGAGCCTCCTTACCTACCTCACACACACACACACACACACACACCCACACATACAAACACACATACATACATACATACACACACGGCCGCGGACACCACACACACACACACACACACACACCACACACACACACACACAACATATTCTCTTCTCTCCTCTCCAGTCATCTTCGTCTTCGTTCTATTCCACCTCTATTCTCTTTTTAGTTGTTGTTGTTAGTTGTGGTTGTTGGTGTTGTTTTTTTTTCTCTCTCTCTCTCTCTCTCTCTCTCTCTCTCTCTCTCTCCTCTCTCTCTCTCCTCCTCTCTCTCCTCTCTCTCTCTCTCCTCTCTCTCTCTCTCTCTCTCTCTCTCTCTCTCTCACATCCTGCTGCCCACTCCCCCTCCCTCCCCCCCCATGTCAGCTCGGCCGCCACTCTTGTTGACGCCTTTGTCTAGTGTCAACAGAGAGAGAGAGAGAGAGAGAGAGAGAGAGAGAGAGAGAGAGAGAGAGAGAGAGAGAGAGAGAGAGAGAGAGAGAGAGAGAGAGAGAGAGAGTTAAATTTATTAAAGTCCGTGAAAATAATATTTCGTTGCTTTTCTTTTTTACAAATAATGCTGATGTGAAAATTTGCACTTCAGTGAACCGCATTTTTTTAATGCCACAAGGGAGAGAAAAGAGAGAGAGAGAGAGAGAGAGAGAGAGAGAGAGAGAGAGAGAGAGAGAGAGAGAGAGAGAGAGAGAGAGAGAGAGAGAGAGAGAGAGAGAGACAGAGAGAGAGAATGGAGAAATAGATAAACATCCAGAAAAAAAAGGAAAAGACAGACACACATAAGCAGCTCAAACACACACACACACACACACACACACACACACACACACACACACACACACACACACACACACACATCAACACACACACACACACACACACACACACACACACACACCAAAAAAATATAACAATATAAACAAAAACAAAAATTTCTTAGTATAATATAAAACAAAATAAGCAGCATCCAGGAAAGGGGAGCAAGAACAAGAACAAGAACAAGAACAAGAACAAGAGCAAGAGCAAGAGCATAAGAGCGAAGATTTGCTTAACGAATTTCCGCTCTCACCAAAACTTACGACTTCCTTAGTGAGTAAATCTTGACCGGGCGAGACTTGAAGTAAGGCGACGGAGTGTAGTGATACGCGTTGTGTTCATGTCGTGGAATTAGCGTCAAAAAGTTGTTGCATAGTGCTCGGGAGCTTTACGAGAGAGAGAGAGAGAGAGAGAGAGAGAGAGAGAGAGAGAGAGAGAGAGAGAGAGAGAGAGAGAGAGAGAAAGGGACACTGGTGGAACTATGAATACGAAAATGAGAAGCAAATAACTTGAATTTACACCAGGTAATAGCGGTGTTCTAAGGGCTGTTAAAAGTGGGTTTGCTCAGAGCTTAATAGGATAAAATTTCTGTTTGGCAAAGTTGGCAGGAGTTTGTCACCAGTAATGGTTTGGGTGCCGACCGGGGAAGGAAAACACCTACAACTATCGATAGCATCTGCACTTTTGCCTCCCTCCTTCCCTTAATCCCTTCCTTCCCTTTCCTTACTCCTTCAATTCATTTTTTTTCTACCTCATTTCCTCCCCTTCTTTTCCTTAATCCTTTCCTTCCTTTAATTCTCTTTGTTTTACCTCATGTTATCCTTTCATCCGCCTCCTTTCCTTAATCCTTTCCTTTCCTTCCTTTAATATTTTTTTTCTACCTTATTTCCTCTTTTCATCCGCTTCCTTTAATCCTTTCCTTCCTTCTTTTTAACTCTTTTTTCAATCTCATTTCTTACCTCTATCTTTATCTTCTTCAATCCCTTTTCTATCATCTGCCTCTTTCCCTTAATCCCTTCCTTTCCTTCCTTCCCTCAATTCCTTTTTCCTACCTCATTTCTTCCCTTCCTTTACCTTCATTTCCCATCTTTCCCCTTCCTTCCCCTTCCTTCGCCTGTTTCAGCTTCCCATCTCCTCCATCAGATAATCCTTCCTGCTCCTACCTTTTCTTCTTTCTTCAGTAGCCTCCTCTCACCTTCCCTTCCTCCTTCCCTTTCCCCTCCCCCTTCCTCTTCCCTATCCCCTTCCCCTTCCCCATCCCTTTCCTCTGTCGTAAATCTTTAAATCTTTTTTTCGTCTCTCTCTCACGCTCTTTCTATCTTTCTTTCTTTATTTGTGCATTATCCCCTTGTTTCTCTTATATGTGTGTGTGTGTAGATTCTTTCCTTTCTCTTTCAATCATAATCCTCTCTACTCCCCTCTTCTCTTCTCTTCTCCCCTCTTCTTCCCTCTTCTTGTTTCTATATATTCTCTCACCCGTCCTCCTCCTCCTCCTCCTCCTCCTCCTCCTCCTCCTCCTCCTCCTCCTCCTCCTCCTCCTCCTCCTCCTCCTCCTCCTTCTCGTCCTCCCCGATACATTGTCCATTCCCCTTGCTTCCCCTTCAGTAGCATTGCCCCTTCCATTCCCATCCCTTCTGTCATAATCCCCTTTCATCCCCTTCTTCTTAAGTCTTCCCCTCACAATCTCACTCCCTCTTCCTCACCAGTTGTTTCCCTTTCCTCATTTCATCCTCTTTCTCTTATTTCCTCCCTTCCGCCTTCTGTGTCTTTATTTATCTCTTTCTATTTTTTTTTCTGTCTCTCTCTCTCTCTCTCTCTCTCTCTCTCTCTCTCTCTCTCTCTCTCTCTCTCTCTCTCTCTCTCTCTCTCTCTCTCTCTCTCTCTCTCTCTCTCTCTCTCTCTCTCTCTCTCTCTCTCTCTCTCTCTCTCTCTCTCTCTCTCTCTCTCTCATTTCCTCCCTTCTCCCCTTCCTGTCATGTGACCTCTTGCCCTTCCTTTACCTCTTCCAACATGTTATTTTTCTCTCTCTCTCTCTCTCTCTCTCTCTCTCTCTCTCTCTCTCTCTCTCTCTCTCTCTCTCTCTCTCTCTCTCTCTCTCTCTCTCTCTCTCTCTCTCTCTCTCTCCCTCCCCTCACCCCCTATCTCTGTCTTTCTTATGACGTAAATGTTGCATTCTATTTTATTCTATTATCTTTTCTTTATCTCGCCTCTTTTTTTCCCCCTGATGTATTTTTCTGTAGCTAATTTCTGCTTTGTTCTCATTCTTGCTTCTCTTTTTTTTTCCTCTCTTTTTTTTTCCTCCTCTTTCTTTCTTGGCAATTCCCTGCTTCTCGCTCCCTTAAGCTTTTGTTGCAATGGAAAACATATCGGATATCCAACTCGTGGTGGGTTTGGAGGGGACGTTGGGGAGGGTTGGGGAGAGAGGGGAAGGAGACCGAGACTGAACCTCAAATTGAAAAAAATAATAATAGAAATAACACAAATTTATTTTAGGTCATTCACTATTTTTTTTCCTACTTCACACGTGTCCTGATAAACGTGTCATGTTAATCTAGTTTGTTTATATTGCAAGAGTACAGTGTTATGTAATTAGCAAAGTTGTAAATAGCAGTCGTAATCGGTCCTCCGCCTTGTGTCACTTTGTAATTAGAAGCAGCGGTGAGTGAGTGAGTGAGTGAGTGAGTGTGGGAGGGAGTCTCGCTGAGGCGCCGACCAGCCAGCCAGTCACTCAACACCAGGCTATCTACCATTGTGTTCCATCTGGCGCCAACAACACACAACATAACGTATTGTGGAGCTTCGTTTTATTTTCTGTGTTTCAACTTTTAATTTGACTCTTGCTGTCTGTCTGCCGCTCTTCAGGACCTTCGCGTTGGTATGTATCATTAACTTTAAGAGTGATGAGTTTGATCAATGATTTGTACGTAAGTTTGTTTGGGTACGAAGGAAAGTCTGTCAGGAATAATTGTTACTAAGGGTTTTATTTATGGCGCTACAGAAGATTAGTGAAGTAAGGCGTGTAAGGAAGGGTCGTTGTGTGACGCCTTCACACTCAGCCATGCACGAGAAGGAGGTGAAGGGAAGGCGTTAAACTTATAATCTGAGCACGATTTTTACTTCATAAACACTGTGCGCAAGTTTTATACGGAGAAATGTCTGATTATTTATTTTCGTAACGTTTCCTTTTCTTATTCTCAACTCTGTGAATATATTATATTCATACAGTGTTTCTCTTTCTTATAAATACGTAAAGGAATAAAAATGTTGTTAAGACTTGACGGGCACCTGTCTTGATGCCTTGAGGCCCTGGCCACACCTTTCCTCCCCTAACTACCAATAAATATGTAAAGCAGAAATCCAGTTATTGATAACCGCATCATGAAACCTAATCAAAACCGTTAAAAAGTCATTTCATATTTTTATTTCATTCGCTACACATAAAGTGAATTTGTTCTCTGAGGTACATCATCTACTTACAAATTCCCGCCAACAAAGTTTCGCTTCGTCAGACTTACGTCAGCATTCCCTTGCGGTGCGTGGCTACTGCTCGCCTCTCCGTTTCGTTGAGTTTCGAGGCTGCGGCGAGCTACTGAAACACTTCCCTCACGTCCAAAAAATCGTCTCACCCTCAGCGCCACAGTTACCTTCCCTTCACGTCACCCTGAACACTCATATCCCACCTCAGTTGGTTGGGAATTCGCCATGTGAACTAAAAATGAGAATGACCATAAACTAACAGAAAAAAAGACGGAGGAGAGTATGAAACGAAGAAGACAAAGAACAAGACGAAGAAGAAAACGGAGGAGGATAGAGCGTCGGTACGTGACCATAATATTAGTGTTTTCATGGTGGTCGTTAAGCAGGTGAATGCAGGGGTGGAGGGGAGGGGAGGGGAGGGACCACGCCAGCCACTCCTTCAACCCCTCTCTCCCCTCCCCCCACCCGACGCGCCGTGACTGTGAGGGTCCTGAGGGAGTCCTATTTTTGTCCCTGGTGGTGTGCATGGCCGGCGGTGTCCAATGAAAGTCGAGTCTGTCTGCGTGTGATTTCATGTTGTCCAAGTTGTTAAAGTGAGGCTGAAGTTATAATTAGGTCACGTGATTAACCCTCATTCTCACAAACCCGCTGCTCACCCCGTCTCGTCCCCTCATCCCTCTCCCCTCCCTTCCCCTTCCCCTCCTCCCCTTCCTTGTACAGTTTTCCCTCACCTTACCCCCTCCTCCTGCTCTCCTCTTGACCTCCTTACCCTTCCTCTCTTCCTCTCCCCTCCCTTCCTCCCTCCCTGCCTCCTTCCCTCCCTCCCTCCCTTAGGTGAGAGTCAGGGGAATAATTTCGAGTTCCCCGGGAGGAAAATGCGGGAGTTGGGTGACGTGGGGCAGAAAACATTCCAAACTTTTTTTTTTTGCCTGCAGAAAACACACACACACACACACACACACACACACACACACACACACACACACACACACCACACACACACACACACACACACACACCTCGCCCCGTCATTTTTCTGATACGTGACACAAGATGCTGCTGTTTTCTCGACACCACTTTTTTAGATTATTTTTTCCACTTCCATTCTCTTTCTCTCTCTCTCTCTCTCTCTCTCTCTCTCTCTCTCTCTCTCTCTCTCTCTCTCTCTCTCTCTCTCTCTCTCTCTCTCTCTCTCTCTCTCTCTCTCTCTCTCTCTCTCTCTCTCTTTCACTCTGAACATGCATTTTTCTCAAGCCTAGGACATGTCAGAGGGAAGCTTTATTTTCTTCTTCTTCCCTTACTGCAGTAAACAGGTTGGTTGGCAGAGGGCGTCACCAGGTAACTTCTAAGCATCTCTAAGTCACCCTCCACGCCCTTAAGTCACCCGCAGAGAGAGAGAGAGAGAGAGAGAGAGAGAGAGAGAGAGAGAGAGAGAGAGAGAGAGAGAGAGAGAGAGAGAGAGAGAGAGAGAGCGAGAGAGAGAGCGTGTGTATATGTGTGTGTGTGTGTGTGTGTGTGTGTGTGTGTGTGTGTGTGTGTGTGTGTGTGTGTGTGTGTGTGTGTGTGTAGGAGGGTCGTGGGGGGGATCTTGTCTCTTGTGTCCTAAGAAAAAGCCGTGGTATCGAAACAGTGTGTCTCCGGCAGCGTGACTTACGACTCGCGCCTCCAATTCCCTGCTCCTCCTCCTCCTTGCTTTCTCCACGCGATTTTTACCCCGACGGACAAGAAAATGATATTTATTTCCCCGTCTAAATGCATTGATGGTTACTCAAAACACGCATTTCCTTTATTATTATACATGAAATTTACATACGAACAGTATTTTTTTTTTCGTTAACTTCCTGTGATACACTCAAATATACCGAAGAAAAAAAACGTTTATTTATCTATGTGTGCCCTTGTTTGAAAATGTATAGGAGTAAAGGCATAATACTTGACACATGCTGGACCTAAAAGCAAATAAAATTGAGTAAATAGACATGCTGGGTGACCATGACCCCCAAAACCACTCACCCAGCATACCCAAACTGCTCGGTTCAGTTTGGGTAGTTGCTGCAAAAGACATTGCCCTGTCGTCCGAAGACGATTTGAGCCATCAGGTGAAGGATACTGCCTGATGAGTCTTGTACCTCAGATTGAACAAATACACACACACACACACACACACACACACACACACACACACACACACACACACACACACACACACACACACACACACACACACACACACACACAGCTCCTTTAAAATAAGTTATCACCTAAGCCATTAATATAATTTTTAAGTATACTGGTGTTACTAAACCTTCTTAATGTCTTCTAGGATTCAGATCAACATTATAGTTTCTAACGAATAAATAGATTGGTGGTGAAATATGTATTGTATGCGTGAAGTGGCAAGCTGTCCTGTCTGCTACCCCTCCTCTCCCTTCCTCTGTTACCAAGTGGGTTGTGGGGGGGAGGGAGTCAGCTGCTTCACTCACTCACTCACTCGCTCATTACGTGTTGTTCAGACGTTCGAAGCACCCGGCAGCCGTCTCGTACCAACCTTTCAGCCTTCCTCTGCCCTACTTCACGAGTCAGTAGTAATAGGATTTGTCGTCTTGGCGTATTAATAGTCATCAACTCTGGTTACATTTGGTGATTAAAACCATAATTATAATGAGACGAATGGCTTGGTAAGGAAAAGGTGATCGCTCTCTAGCATATCCGGTTCAGGCTAGCAAACATGATGACAGTGTTGCTATATGATTAATAAAACTAATAATTATTAAAACATCGTAAAGCAAAGAATTATTACACAACTTGTTGTACTACATGTAATCATAACAGCGTGGCGTTAAAAAAAATATTAATAAAATTTAGATTACATCATTGATTTCAAGGAATAACATAACCTATCATTCACTATCTGGCAAGACCTTGCATTATACCCTTGCCTAGCTAGCCTTGAGGTCACGACAAAAGCCAGCAAGGCATCGGGGGTCATGGATCCGCGCCCAGATCCCAGTGGGTGTGTGTTGTGGGAGGGCCTGCAAGCAGCTATTTCCCCGCACACACTGAGCATGCGCGAGCAGTCTCGCTTCGTGATTGGCTGCCCTAACCTACCTAATCTCCCTATCCTAGTGTATCTAGTTTGCCTAACCTTACCTAAAGTTGTTTTTTTTCTTTATCTTCCAAATTATATATAAATTTACTATGCAAGTGCCATGCTCCCAACTGCCCCGCATCTTCTAATGAAAACATAGAGGAGCTTGCCTAACCCTACCTTGCAAACGTAAAGGATAGGTTAGGTTAAGTAAGGTTGCTACATATAAATTACTTTAGGTAAGGTTAGGCAAACTAGATACACTAGGATAGGTAGATTAGGTAGGTTAGGGCAGCCAATCACGAGGCGAGACTGCTCGCGCATGCTCAGAGTGTGCGGGGAAATAGCTGCTTGCAGGCCCTCCCGTGTGTTGTGTTGCGTCCGTGTGTCCCCTAACTTGGGGGCACTGCGGCCACACACACACACACTCCCGAAACTCTGCTTTTTTTTTTACTACGAATATCTGCTTATTTACTGGTGTTGGTGTTGACTGACCAGAGTCCGCCACCACCACACGACATCAGCGATCAACAAGAAAACTCCGACGGGCTCTATTGTTAGCCCGTGTGCCCCTTTCGGGGGCACAATAGAGCGCACACGAGGCATCGGGGAGGGTAGAGAAGCCGGTGTGTTTATACTTAAATCCATCTGAACACTGCAACCAACAGTCACACCTCACCTCACCTCACCTCGCCCATCCATCGCGTGTTCATATATATTTTGTAGTGTTAATACCGTGTTAAAAAGAGGACTACCGCCTGTTACCTGTTACCAGCGCTGCTATGTAAGTGTTAATACGTAGTTACAATGATAGTTATCTATACCTGTAGAAAGAGAGGTAGGAGGTAGGAGGTAGGTAGAAGGTAGAAAGGGAGGTAGGAGGTAGGTCACGGTGTCTCCTGTGGAAGGTAAATATGAATATGTGCGACCAGTATTAAGCGAGGTACAGGTTTTTTCACAAATAATTTTTAAATTTATATAATAACAATATGTTTTTAATATATAATAACCATTTAAGGGTTGATGCCTATTTTCGAAACTTCCAAACTGGTCGCTTCGCTCGCAGTTTGAAATAAAACAAAAGAGTTAAAAAGCTTTAATAATTTCCTAATAAAACAATAGTCTCATTTATCTTAGAATACGAATAGAGGAAACAGAATTGGTAGTGAGAGGACACAGCATCAACACAATGTGCCTCCCACGCACCTTAGGATAGGTTTGGTTAGGTTAGGTTGAGCTAAGTTAGGTTTGGTTAGGTTAGGTTGAGCTAGGTTAGGTTAGGATAGGTTAGCCTTCTGCAGCCTCACCCTTGCATGGGAACACCAGGCAGGGAAGGTAAAAGGAAGGTACCAAATGAAGGACGAGGGGCAGGAGGAGGAGGAGGAGGAGGAGGAGAGAGAGAGAGAGGGAAGAGAAGGAAAATAAAGGCTTGAAGTATTGAAGGATTAGTAAGGGGAATAAAGGAGAATAGGATGATAAGAACTAAGGATTGGGAAAAATAAGTAGTAGAGATAAAGGGGAGAAAAAGATGGAGGATATAAATGTATAAGAAAGGAAAGGAAGAGAGAGAGAGAGAGAGAGAGAGAGAGAGAGAAGAGTGACGTATCTCTCCACCTTCCTCGTTCCTTTGCCTTGCTCCATCCCTTTACCTTTCCTCCCATGCTTTCCTTCCCCACTTAATCCCCTTTTTTCCCCTCCACCTTCCCCTCGCCCTCCCTATCGCCTCAACGCCTCCCCTTCGCACACTTTCTTCCCTCACCCTTACCTTACTTTTTTCCCTCGCTCTACTCTAGTCTTTTTTTTTTTTTATACCCTGCAAAGGTCAACCGCAGTACGCACACATGCACACACACACACACGCATACGCACACATGTACACGCACACACAGGGCAGGTAGATTATTTAGTGTGCATATTTTAAGACCACCGGCGGAGTTAAGTTAAGATTTATTACAGTCGAGTGTGCTACATTAATTTCCATCCCACCTGGACCATGTATATCTGTGTGTGTGTGTGTGTGTGTGTGTGTGTGTGTGTGTGTGTGTGTGTGTGTGTGTGTGTGTGTGTGTGTGTGTGTGTGTGTGTTATATAAGGTCACATCCTCACGTTTGATCTAAAAGTCATTGTGTTTTTCTTTTTAATGTCATATATTCAACACACACACACACACACACACACACACATACACACACACACACACACACACACACACACACACACACACACACACACACACACACACACACACACACACACACACACACACACACCACACACACACACACACACACACACACACACACACACACACACACCACACACACACACACACACACACACACACACACACACCACACACACACACACACACACACACACACACACACACACACACACACACACACACACACACACACACACCACACACACACACACACACACACACACACACACACACACACACACACACACACACACACACACACACACACACACACACACACACACACACACACACACACACACACACACTGTACTCCTTTCGCAACACAATTGGTCCGAATCGCTGGTTCAGGCAAGCAGTACAGTTGAGTTACCGCTTAATATTCTTCTCAGTCTCGAATATTATCTTTGAAACTGCGATTGAAAATGTGTATAAACGCTTTAAATCGTGGCGGATAAAGAAAAAATAATAGATAACTAACTACTTCCACATTAAAAGTCCTTCCCTCTCGCCGGCTGGAACACTTTTACCAAACGTTCATTACTCGCATGGCACATAAAAACGTTCCAGCACTCACTTTTGTATCAGTTCTATAAAGAGTCACAAGTATTGTAGACTCTATATGTATTATTTTGTAAGTGTATTCAGACTAGATTAAGTTTGCTTTTTGTACTACTATATATTTTGAATCCTTGTGCCCTTAAGTCTGTACTCTCTCTCTCTCTCTCTCTCTCTCTCTCTCTCTCTCTCTCTCTCTCTCTCTCTCTCTCTCTCTCTCTCTCTCTCTCTCTCTCTCTCTCTCTCTCTCTCTCTCTCTCTCTCTCTCTCTCTATGTACTTGTGTCTCTTCTTTCCACCATTTTATCATTTTCCTTTGAATTATTATATCTTTCTGAAAAAAGAGAGAGAGAGAGAGAGAGAGAGAGAGAGAGAGAGAGAGAGAGAGAGAGAGAGAGAGAGAGAGAGAGAGAGAGAGAGAGAGAGAGAGAGAGAGAGAGATGGTGTAGATTATCAGATAAACTCGTATATCGGGGAAGAGTGAATGGCAAAAAAAAAAAAAATCACGAAAAGCCTCCACAATTTACATCAGTCCGTTGGTGTACGTGGGGACGGGTACGTACGTGAAGGTTTTGTTTGTGCTGCAGTACGTAAAAGTTTGGTTTGTGCTGCAGTATGTAAAGTCCAGAGTACATCACACTGCTGGCTGGCATAACGCAATCACCGTGCTCTCATGTGTGGCTTTGTGCTGTAATAGGAAAAATATTATCGAGTCACTTGTTGCACGTGCGTTGAAAAACAAGAGTGTAATATCCATAATCCCCACGTACACACACACACACACAAACACACACACACACACACACACACACACACACACACACACACACACACACACACACACACACACACACACACACACACACACACACACACATGTATATATGTATATATATGGTTTTCGAACCTTTCCAGGAAGTGACCAACTCTTGAAAAACTTATCTTCTCCGAACTGTTCTTCCTCTTTTCTTAAGGCAGTCTATAATTCTCTCTCTCTCTCTCTCTCTCTCTCTCTCTCTCTCTCTCTCTCTCTCTCTCTCTCTCTCTCTCTCTCTCTCTCTCTCTCTCTCTCTCTCTCTCTCTCTCTCTCTCTCTCTCTCTCTCTCTCTTTATCGTGACCTTCTCCTTGCAGCCTCAACTAATATCTTACCGCCTCTTCATTCCCTGGCTCCCCCTTCCCCCTTTCCTTCCTCTTTCCCTCTCACCTTCCTTCCTCCTTTCAACTCCATCGTTTCCTTCCCTTCACTCGCCTCTCTTCCTCTCACCCTCAAAACACCTCCTTATCACCTTGTTTGTGTTTTCCTGTTTGGTCTCACTTAAGCCAGAATATTTGTCTTCCTCGCAGACTCTCCTCACCTCTCCTAACTTTCCCACTCTCCTCTCTTACAGTCATCACTTCCCCACTCGCTTTCTTTCTCCCTCTCCTCTCCTCTCCCTTCCCACTCCTACCTAGACTAACTAAGGGAAATGTACTCTCGTTTTGGGATCCTCTGAAAGGTTATTGTTTAATCACTCTGGAAAGCGGTATGCAAATTAAGCTCGTCGGTTCCAGTAGGTCTTTATGTTTTAGAATACAAGTTGGGGCAGAGAGAGAAGTGGCTTGAGTGTCTGTTGACTATCATTTTTATCATTGTTCTCTTCTCTGTATAGTGGTAGTAGTAATGATGGTGTAGCTGTTGTTTTAGTTGTAGTAATAGTAGTAGTAGTAGTAGTAATAGTAGTAGTAGTAGTAGTAGTAGTGGTGAACATGTCTAACATAACTATTCTATTCATAACTGATGTATGATAATAACTTTCTACAAATGACATGATTTCTATTTTTTGCCACAATTTCCATCACACAAATGCCTGCTGGCTCATCACGTGGTCCATTTATCTTTGTTTTAACACGTCGTCCTTACTCCCACAGTTCCGGCGACGAGGGTAGCTGGTGTGGCGGGAGCGGCGGGGCGAATTCCTTGCCTGGTGAGCCATAAGCACCACCGTGACACCCCCGTCCTGGTGCTCTGGTACAGGGACGGCGCCAGGTTCCCCTTCTACACGTGAGTACTCTTGCGTTAAGGAAGCTGAAGGTGTGAGAGGAAGGAAAGGATCGGAGATAAGGGAAGTGTATTAGGGTAGGAAATGGAAAATATTAGAAAAAGAGAGAGAGAGAGAGAGAGAGAGAGAGAGAGAGAGAGAGAGAGAGAGAGAGAAGAAAAAAAAAAAAGAGAAAGTGGTGATAGGGGAAGGGAATGAGTAATTGGCATCCTGACTTTCCATCATCCATTCCTCTGTGACAGAAAACAAAAGCAGGAAATGAGTGTGTGTGCGTTCATAGGTAGGGGACATCACTCACTCACTCACTCGCTCACTCACTCACTCCCCAGGAAGCCTCTCAGCCGTCCGTCCCCACACCCCCCCACCACCACCACCACCACACCACCACCACCACTTCCACGCCTGACCAGCCAACACCTGCATTCAACACCACCACCAAGCATGACTAACACTTACAACAACTCCATCCTGCACCACCACACCACACCACCACCACACCACCACCACACCACACCACACCACCACTACACCACACGTTTATATCAGCAATACTCGCAAAACTACCTCCTCTTACCCTACCACCACTACTAATAACAACAACAACAATTATATAACTACTTCTCCCGTTAACAGTAGTAGCAATAACGTTACATTTACAGCTTTCTTTATGTTTCCTGTTACTATCACTATCACCACCACCATCACGACACTACAACCATCACCACCACCACTACACTACCACCATCACCACCACCACTACACTACCACCATCACCACCACCACTACACTACCACCATCACCACCACCACTACACTACCACCGTCACCACCACCACTACACTACCACCATCACCACCACTACTACACTACCACCATCACCACCACCACTACACTACCACCATCACCACCACCACTACACTACCACCACACCACCACCACTACACTGCCACCACCACCACCACCACTACCATTGACGCCCATCCCTCCACCTACACCCACCCTTTCAGTACCACGAGAGGCTCCAAACGCCCACCGTAATATAATCAAGAGTATGAAGAGGTTATCTGGCGAATTCAAAGTTGATATTTACTCTGGCATTTACAGGTAATGAAGTGACTCTTGATGGTAGAGAGAACACAGAGAGGGCGCCACAGAGCTGCACCAATACTCTGTTCTGTGTTCCGTTCTGTGTGTTCTGTATATAAGTTCGTGTGTCTCCATATTACCGCTGCCATCATGACCGTCACTTCCCATTACCATTACTACTACAACTACACCCATTACCTTCATCTCCAGCACGTTTTATCATCACCACCACCACCACCACCACGGCCATAACACCTTCAACGTTGCTTCGTGTCAGTGGTGAAATGCAGCTCCTCGTGTCCAGAAACGTTTTGGTGGTCATTTCTACAGCGTTCTGAGCTTGAAGGGTTTGCTTGTGTCCCCCCTAACAACACACACCACACACCTTCCTTCCTTCCTTCCTTCCTTCCTTCCTTCCTTCCTTCCTTCCTTCCTTCCTTCCTTCCTTCCTTCCTTCCTCTCTTCCTCTTCCTTCCCTCCTGCTTCCCGCTTCCCGCTTTCTCTTCCAGTCCCGAAATAGTATTATACGCCCGGCTCCCAAGTCTTCTCTCAAACTACCCACTACCATCTGCTCCTCTTCTTCTTCTTCGGCAAGTTGTGATGGGGAAGCAATAGTGGCCTTACTCTTTTTCGCGTTCTCATCCTCCTTGTCTTCTTCCTTCCTTCCTTCCTTCTTTCCTTTCTCCTTTTACGTGACGATTTTTTTTTTTTCTTTTTTTTTCCTTCCCTCTCTGTCTCTTTCTTTCTCTTTCTCTTAATATTCATTCTGTGTCCTACTTGCGTGTTGTTGTTCTCGTTCGTGTTCTTCACCGTTATATAAATGTTCTTTTTTTCTTATTAGCATTCTTATTATTATTCTTCGCTTTCTTAGTTTCTTTTCTTTATTTCACCTCCGGGTTCTCGTCTCCCTTTACCCTCCACCCTCCTCCTCCTCCTTCTCCTCCTCCTCCTCCTCCTCCTCGTTGATTTACTGCATGGCGGCGGGAGATGATACAGCACCAACGTGTATATAAAAGAGAAAAATATGATTCACCTTGACTCCTGCGCCATCAACTGTTCCGCCTCAAAGACCAAACTCGTTGCACCACAAGTTAAAAGCTTCTCCCCACACACACACACACACACACACACACACACACACACACACACACACACACACACACACACACACACACACACACACACACACACTGACAAAGAAGCAAGACCACAACAAGCAATATATACGAGTAAACACACAGATACACAAACACAAACACACACACAAACACACACAAATACACACACAAACACACACACAAACACACACAAATACACACACACACACACACACACACACACACACACACACACACACACACACACACACACACACACACACACACACACACACACACAACACCACCACCAAACAAGTTAACAAACGAGGAAGGGAGTAAACAAGCACACACACACACACCAACGTATCATGTGAACGAACGACCCGCACTGGTTAACGAGACCGCATATTCACCACGTTACAAGTGTACATTCATTCACCTTCCTTCACACAGCTATTGTCAAGCGGCTTTGTCTCCCTCGCATGTTGCCCGTTCATGTTAAGTTTGCTCGTGGTTTTCACCGGGAGCAACATTAACTTATACGATCCACTAAAACGGTGAAGCTATGAAGGAACGTATGTCAGTAGGTAGTAATTGGGGCCTCTAAACACCGTCAGTAGGTAATAATAGGGTCTTAACAACAGGAGTAGGTTGTAATAAGGCATTGAAACCCCATATGAAGGTAATAATGGGACTGTAAAAACCTATAGGTAGTAATGGTGTCTTGATAACCTACCACTACTAGCCTACAGGGTCTCTGTCGCCTAGTTGTGTATAAAGTCCACTCGACGTTCAAGGTAAAGTAACACAAAATAACTAGCTGGCAAACAAACAAGCTAAGCAATCAAGCAAATAAAACGGAAAGAATTGAGAAGCAAACACGTACACAAAAGCACAACCAAACAAACAAGTACATCAAAAATTGTAAAAAGTACTTACTAAGGAGGAAAAACAAACAAGTGTACACACACACACACACACACACACACACACACACACACACACACACACACACACACACACACACACACACACACACACTTTGTTTCAGACTTTGTTTCAACTAGATCTGATTATGTTTTTCATATATATATATATATATATATATATATATATATATATATATATATATATATATATGTATATATATATAATCCGTAGCAGTGGTTCCCTCCCTTGCAGTCCGTTCACAATGCAGCCTCACTGAGCGTTATAACATGAAAACAAAACAAAAAAAGGGGGCCGGAAAGCGCTCCAGAGTATTATTGTGCAAAAAAAAATAAAATAAAAAAAAGCACCAACAAATAATAAAGTTAATGCACTAAACATACCTTTAGTATCCATTTTTGTATCATTATTTTCCCAGAAATCGATGGTAATAAATTTGCGGATTTTTTTCTCTCTACCTTTCATACATTTATTTTTAATCGTAATCATTGTGCTTCCACCCAAAAGCTGTGCAAGTGGGATGACGTGGTGGGACGGCCGGAGGAGGGGAAGGAAGGGAGATTAAGCCGCGATCCGTAAGGTCAGGTGCAGGGAGAGAGAGGGGAAGGAATAAAAAAAAAGAATTTGAAGGAGAACTACGAAAATGTTCCTTATATGTATCGCCCACGCTGATTCACGCCCTCTGTGTCGTGTTCATTCCGTCGTGAAGGTGAGTGGAGATGAGTGGAGATAAGTGGAGATGAGTAGAGGAGGAGAGGAGGAGAATGAGGAAGAGGAGGTGGAAATGGAGTAGGAAGAAGATGGAGGAAAAAATAAAAAGGGAAAAAGATTATAAAGAACTAGAGGAGGAGAGTGAGGACGAAGATGTAAACGAAAGCGAAGACAAGAACGAGGAAGATGAAGGGAAAAAAATACACACTAAAAAAATGAAGAGAAAAAGGGAAGGAAGACGAGGAGGAAGCAAGTATAGGAAACAGAGAAGTGCATAGGAAGAACTGAATGCCGAGAGACCTTCAACAATATAGCTAAAGTGTTCCTCTGAAGCCTTAACGTCAATAGTAATCTCATCTACGTGCCGGAGGGAGGGATAGGAAAGTAAGATGCTCTCTCCCCACCCATCCCGCCCTTCCCTGCGGCAGACAAACCAACAGGAAAACAGCGAGGAAAAATGTAATATTCATGGAAACAGGACTTACATGGAAATTTTGTACTTAGAAGGTAAAGGAAAAAATCTCAACGAATACTATATCAGACTACTTCTACATTATTCTTAATAGTGAAGAGGAGGAGGAGGAGGAGGAGGAGGAGGAAGAGGAGGAGGAAGAGGAAGAGGAAGAGGAGGAGGAGGAGGAGGAGGAGGAGGAGGAGGAGGAGGTGGTTGTGGAGCTGAAATATGAAAACTAAAAATAAAGAAGGAAGAAGAGAAGGAAAATGTGAAGAAATAGCAAGAAAAGAAGAAGGGGAGGAGGAGGAAGAGAGCAGAGATGTTACAATAAATAATACCTACATAGAACATGATTTGCACGTGATGTGAGGGAGTGGTGTGGTCACGCGGCGGTGGTGTGGTCCGAGCGAGGCAGGGCAGGGCAGGCAGGCAGCTGGAGGTGACCTGGTGAGTGGGTCAGGCAGTGAACGTGCTGCTTTAATTCAAGTCTTTTTGCCTCTCTTTATTTACCATCATTTTCTTTACGAGGCAGCTAGTCCCTCCGCCTCCTCTCCCGGTTGTCTGTCTGTCTGTCTGTCTGTCTGGCTGGCTGTCTGGCTGTCTACCTTTCGTGTCTCTCCGTCTGTTCATTCATTTTCTGGTGCATTTTTTATGGAACTTCGTCAAGCAGTAGGACAGCATGTGGCACGCAGCGACGCATAGCTGTGTGTTGCTGCTCATTTGTTTGTCACTGTGTGTGTGTGTGTGTGTGTGTGTGTGTGTGTGTGTGTGTGTGTGTGTGTGTGTGTGTGTGTGTGTGTGTGTGTGTGTGTGTGTGTCTGAGTGGTTCTTCCTCCCTCCCCGCGCCTCCTTCATTCAACTCTCATGTCTCCTGGTTTTGTCTCATGTTCTTTCGCCTCTATGCACGCACTGGAATTGATCGCTTCTCTTGTGCGTGTTTAAAGAGAGAGAGAGAGAGAGAGAGAGAGAGAGAGAGAGAGAGAGAGAGAGAGAGAGAGAGAGAGAGAGAGAGAGAGAGAGAGAGAGATACACATATATATGATTTCAATGTACGTACACATATATTTGATTTTTTTATAGTTGTTTTTTTCGTTCGCCTTTTGGTTTTACTTACGATTCACTGGTTACTCGAGCTGGTGTGATTTCCTTTTTTTTCATCCGCTCACACACACACACACACACACACACACACACACACACACACACACACACACACACACACACACACACACACACACACACACACACACACACACACACACAGGTGAGCGGCGTACAGGCCCGTCCAGGCATCCTTACCCCTGGTGCGCCTTGCCTCCGCCGCACCACTAATGCACGCCGACACCCTCAACGCGGTGTCCTGCTCAAGAAATGATCAACCGGACGCAGCCGCTTCACCTCCGGCCCGACGCACCGGCCGAGAACCAATTCAAAACATTTTCCGGCTTTCTGCAAACAGACCGGTTCGGAGTTGGAGAATTGGCCTGTCTGTTGCCGCGAGGGGAGATACATATTACAGGCGCCTGACTGGTGTCTGGTGAGGGGATTACTTTGAAAGGGTAGCAGGAAAAATATTTTTTTGTTTTGCAGCTTATGCAGCTTATGGGGGAAACTATAGGTAAGCTGGAGGAGGAGGAAGAGGAGGAGGAGGAGGAGGAGGAGGAGGAGGAGGAGGAGGAGGAGGAGGAGGAGGAGGAGGAGGAGGAGGAGAAAGAGGAGGAGGAGGAGGATGAGGAGGAGGAACATAGAGGGACCTAAAGGCAAAACAAACAGCAACAGACCTGTTGGCCCATACGAGATTGTTTGTGATACACTAATAGGTTGTATGATTTAAAGTAAAGGATGTAGGTCAGTAAAAGTGAAGGAGGAGGAGGGGAAGGAGGAGGAGGAGAAGGAGGAGGAGGAGGAGGAGGACGATGACGACAATCACGAGAAACACAAGAAAGAGGAAAATAGTACACGAGGAGAATTTAGAACCCTTCAGTTTATGTATTGAATAACATGTTACGCAGCGTATTATGGAAGAATGACTATGATTAAGAAAGGAGGAGAAAGAGGAGAAAAGAAGTATATATAGAAGAAAGAGAAAGAAGAAGAGGAGGACAGTAAGGTGAGGTAAGAGGGGGAGGAGGAGGTGGTGGGAAGAAACACAGTAGTAAGAAGAAAAAAGGACAAGGAGGAGGAGGAGGAGTTGGAGGTGTCTACAGGTATTGAAAATCCGTGCAGTATTGTTTTTTGTGGCGGTGGTGAAGGGAGGGAAGTGTTCGCCGGCAGTATTTATCGTAACTTTCCTCCTCTTTTGGGCGTCGCTCGCAACTTGTCAGAGGGTGGGGGAAGCAAGGGAAGTTTGAGTGTTGAGCATTCTCGAGGCGGTGGTGGAGATGCGTCGCTCAGATTGACGGTGTATTCTTGAAATCTCTTGCCTCTCTTACTTTCTTTACTTACTTTGCTCAAACCTTGTTGGATTGAATGAACGGCGGGCGGAGTGTGACCAGATAGTGTTAGTTTATTAAGGGGATTTCAAGGGATGAAGTTTTAATAATGAGTTGTGAGGCGATGAAGCATGATGAGGATAGAGTAGTTTTTTTATGTTAGGGTAGAAGTGGTAGGATGAAGACAGGGTGATGGCTGTCAATGAGGAGTGAGTGAGGGACGTGAGGTGAGGAAAGGACAGAGAAAAGGGTTGTTGTTGTTGTTGTATCTTGTGTCTTAGTATTAGCATTCTTATGGCTTGAAGTTATGATGATGAGTAGGAGAAGAAGGGGAGGAGGAAGGGAGTGTATGAGCTATCACAGGAGGATTAGGTGTTGCATACATGGGTGAGAATAAGATGTTGAGGCAAGAGAAGAGAAGAGAAGAGACATGGGAAGAGAAACCCAGTTGACAAGCCGTCTCGAGATCTGACAGACGTTTTCACCACATTTTACTGCAAACGAAAACAGAAAAGAAAAACATGAAAGTGAGGCAACAAAAGGCGACACACACAATGATAACAAAAGTATCAGACTAAAACAGGAATAGAGATAAAAAAATAATAATAATAAAGAAGAAGATGCAGATCAACACAGCAGAAGTAAGTTTCATCAGAATATACAAAAATATTCTGCAACATGTTTCCAGTGCAATATAAACATGAGGGAAATCAAAGGAGCGTCTTAAAGTTATGCAGAGTGGATTTGTGTCTCAA